>VZRQ01010294.1:581076-633210 GCA_013397975.1 Machaerirhynchus nigripectus | reverse complement strand
AAAAAAAAAAAAAAAGGACTGCTCTTTGTGAAACTTCCTAGCAAGTGGGAGCAGAGTCTACAGGAAAACAGGATCCAAAGCCACACATCATTGCTAAGAGAATGATCCAAAGGTGAATCAGACTCCATTTTGTACTTGATTAATTCCACTGAAACATTTGGCAAATACCAGCTAGTAAGATAAAAGTAGTATCTTCTAGAGTATAGGTGTTTCGTGAGCAAGGATATGACAGCTCAGACCTAGCATAAAAATCATCCTCTGCTGTGGGAGGCGTCACAAAACACATCAGCTTCTTTTTGAAGCTGGTTTATTTCTTGTCCTCACAGCAATGGGAAAGCTGTTCATTAGCTTCATTGCCATGATGGTTAGAAACGATATAATTTCCTTCATTATCTTCTTCATGGCCTTGCTATTCCTGTGGCCCTGGTATAGCCACCTACTTACAACACCAGCTCCAGCTGTGTTGCTCAGCACACCCACTCCACAGAATGATCTCCAGTCCCTTGGCCCAAGTAACACAGACTGGCTGATATTCAAGGTTAATCCTCTGTGGAGCAGAGGAGCAGATGAACCCAATCCACACCATGTAGCCCATATGGTACCCAATGTACATCAAAAACATGACTGTTTTTATCTTTGGGGGTGGTTTGGTTCATCATATTTATAAGTGTGAGGACTGTGTTTCAGCCCACAGATTGGCGTTTCCATGGCATGAAATAATAGATGTTGCATGCTCTGGGTTGTGGCATATATGTGCTGGGAATGCTTGGGAGTTCCTACATTCTGTTTTGGTGGGAACTGGCTAATTTCTTCCCAAAGAGATCCTGGAAATAAATAAGCAGGTGAGGAGGCAATGAGCATAAAGCAAGAAAGGAGTGAACTGAACTATCCAGTTGTATTTGTGTCCACAGGCTTTAGCTTCAGCAGCACAATCTCCCTTGCTGGTTATGACCATCACCATTTCTTTGGAGAGAGCAATCATATTTCATGCTAGGCTGTGTTTTACTAATATAACAATCTTCCCTTTTTCCAGATCATTCCATTATCCCTTCTTTATCAACAACTTTAATGTATCTTCCTAGAATGTGAATTACTGAGATTTTACATGGTATTCCAGATAAAGTTTTGTATACTGCTTAGTAAAAGAAAAAAAATTCTTTGCTTCATAGAAAGAACTAGAGTTACATAACTGAATATTGCATTTATCTTTCTCATATTTGCCTTACTTACCTAGTTCATTACAAGCATATTCACAGTGTAGACATCTCAAACACATGCACTTGTCTGGATGTCTTTCATAATCAATAGAGAGAAATAAGTGATTAATCTCATTCTGAAGTAAAGGTCTGAAAAAGGTCAGATCAATAATGTCTGGAAGTGCCTGTTTGTCTCCTTTGACTGCAAAAGCAGTCTGGGTTGAGCAGTGAGGGGAAATATGTCTATACTTGAGACATCTGAAGTTAGGTCAGATAAATCCCTGATTGATCAATACTGAGAGGATCACACTATTTCCTCTTTGCTGTCACTAACATCTAAGAGCTCTTAAATTATAGGAATTATTCTTGTTATGAACCTGCAATTTCAGGAGCTTCCATGTGTTGTATTAATTAGGTAATTAATGAATTTCTGTTAGCTTAGTTCTCAGGGTCAATGTAACATTTCTACTGTGTGGTACTCCAGTTCTCTTCCATAGTGATTGTGTCTCCCAGTTTTATGTCAGCACCCAAACTGAACTTGTGGGTTCCTACATTTTGTGCTATTGTCTGTGAAAACTTTCAATCATTTGATTTCACACAGGTTTTAAAACTCTTTAAAAATATTGTCCCAAAAATATCAATATCACCCTCAGTACAAACTGCTGCTGTCTCCAAATTGGATCCATTTCTTTCTTTACTGTACAATTTGAGCTAAAACTCAGCTTCTCTGTTAACTAACGGTCAATGTAAAAGAAGATTAAGTGATTTGGCAAAGTTTAGGTAGATGGGCTACATCAGCTATATCTTAGATTAAAACTGAATTTTCTTTTAAATAAAAAGTCAAGGAAGAAGAGTGCTGTTAATTTAAAAAATATTTCTTGGTAATCTGCTACTACATTTATGCAATTTTCAGTGTATTTCTATGGAAAACTTTTATTTCCTTCTAACTGCATTATAAACAATGCACATTCCTGAGATGTTCCACCAGCAGAACTCAAATTTTTCCTTCTTCAATATTACTAGTTTGTTTTCTGGTCTTTCCTCATGTGTTACCTGACTTGATCAATTCCCTATAAATCCCAGACATTAGACTGAGAATTTCTTGTGTCGGTTCTTTGCATATTTTGGATTGTTTTCCCTCCTTCCCATACTTTTTTCAGGTTGAATTCTGAGTCCTGTGTCTGTCTGGGATATAATTTTAATTGCAATGTTTTAATTTCTCGTTGCCTTATTTTCTTTACCTCTTCCCATTCAGTATTGATTTTATTGAAAAGTGGGACAAAATATTCCTTTGCTACCTGGTCTTTGTCTAGACCATTTAATTTCTCCTCCAGTCTCAGTGATGAGGAACTCTTTTTTTCTTTCATTTATCTCTTCATGCTTATACGTTATTTTTCTTAATTTTTGCTGTTATATGTAGCTCAGTTACACAATGGCAGTTCTTATTTTGTCCCTTCAATTTCTCACCTTCCATATGTATATATATCTCAAGACATGTATATTCAGTCTTTTTTTCAGTTGTCTGTAGAATTTCTGCTTACGTCTAATATCCCTTCTCAGGTATATTATATATAACACGGTTTATCCTTGTTTGAATAATGAATGACAGCAAAGTTTGTAAATTTGACAAAGAAATTCCAGGCCTTACATATGAGGCTTTGAGTTCTCCAGTCCAGTGGACATCACTCACTAATTACCTTAATGTTCAACAGTCTTCTTCTTGAGTTAAAAACTGGATCCGTAGATTTGTTTCATTTAAACTGAGTCAACTTCTCATTATTCAGTGCAGGGTTTCTTCTGTGATTAGTTTTTCTATAAAGCCTTTTAGTGATTACCAAAAATAATCCAAAAATGATGTGTCAGATGGTGGGCTCTGCAGTCAGTGAGGAGGGACAGCCCACTTCAGATGAGTCAGCTGGTGGAAGTCTGACTCTTGCTCTGGAAAGGCTGGTCGCAGCTTCTTGCCTTAGAGGCACTGTAATTCAGACAGGTTGGGCATCTTCCCTGGGTCTTCCCTCTGGGAGGCTGTGTTTGATGAGCTGCCACTCCCACAGATAGGAGAGCTCTTGTATTATTAGCGAAATTTGTTTCCCATTCTCCAAGCAGGCAGTTGGCCTCCTGTGGCCCTGTAATTCCCAGCAGTGTGCCATGGGTGTGGTTATGCATGCATGTGTGTCTAAAGTGTTCTACAGGTCTTGAGCCATACTCACATTAATCTGATCATACTGAAACTGCAGGCCTTCAACACTGCTTCAGGGTGAACAATGCTTCCTTGGTGTATTTGTGACACAAGGGAAGTCCATTTCTCAAGTCCCATCACTTCCTATTTACTTGCACTATTTTGCAGAACTCATGTATTGATACAATGATATTATTAAGGTGTGATTCTAATGACTATGCAACAGAGCTCAGTGCCTTTAACACATTCCTCCTAGGTTTGTTTTGAATTTTGCAAGGAGTCAAGGGAGACTGCAGCTTTCTCATTAACAACACTTGGTGAAGTGCATGATCCCTTACAGATGCTACTGCAGAGTCTCCTCTTGCCCTTTCCCTCCTCTATACATATGCTGTAGTATACTGAATCCTTATTTTTACTTCTCTTAAGCCACATCTACCCTTCATTCATTTCAGCCCCTGGAGCAATTAACTTTATCAAGCCCAACTTCATTTTTTAAAAGTAAGGCATAATCTGTAGGGATAGATGTGACTATCCTGTCAATTAGGGAGTCACAGGTAGTTGATTTACCTTATAACAGTGTTATTTTATTTTTTCACTGGGACCTGTTTTCTCTTTCCCCTACTCTTTTTCTCTCACTTTTTATTCTTCATGTTTTCACTTTTTTATTGCTGTTGCTTTCCTTTAAAGGTCACTTATCCCCAGCCCTTTTGTTTTCTGATGTCTTTCTAAGAAAAAAAATCTCTATATTAGTGGTCAAATTAAGTCCCATGGGGTTTGACCAGATATAAGCTGGCAGTGATTAGCTCTGTTGTGAATCCTACCAGCTGCAATGGTAGCTCTAAGAGCTGGTGTAATGTCCAGGCTGATGGCTTAGGAGACCCCCAAGTCTGTCACTGTATGTGTGTCTTTGGCAGTCCCCCAAAAGAAAGGAACTAAGTAAAAGTAACCCTGGCTACCACTGGTCTCAGTGCTGAAAGGTATGTCACTGCCTTGAAAGAGATAAATCCCAGGAATGTGCAGATTCTTTTTGTTCTGATGTATGAAACAAGAAAAAAAGTTGTTTTGCTACAGGAAGTGCCTTGACTTTATAATGTAATTTACAGTACTGCTTTAGTGTAGTGAACTATGTAATCTAGCAAACTTCATCACTCTCAGGGTATAATCTGAGAGATTTTAGCAACATTTTTGGTTTCAGTTTATGCCCCACCAGTCAGAAAATGTATCTTTTCCTGGTCTAGAAGTAGAGGTCTTGCAAACATAGGATTTTCATTCCTGAAGCTGAAGCAGAGAATGAGGTCCCAAGCCTACTACACTTTTGGAAAAAGAAAGAAAAAAAAGGTTACATTTTCACAGACATTCAAGCAACAGAATTTTTTTTGAAAATTTAGCATGGGGCTTCTAAGATTCTGGTTCTCAATTCCTTATGAATGTTCCTTGAAAGTTTTGACATTCCCGAACTTAAACCAGTGCACATGATGGAGCTGCCTTAAAACTTCAGTTTTTGAACTTCTAAGCCAAATTCCCTTGTGCTTCAGTGGAAATTCATTGGAAGTAATACATATCGGTGATCCAACATCTTTTCAAGAAATAAATGTCCTTTCTGATGAACAACCTGTGTTAGTGAGAAATTCTGTTCTGGTGCTAAGTAAAATACTAGAAATAATGGCTATCCCACTGAAGGAATATTTGGTAAGTATGCAAATCTGAAAGTGAACAGAATAATAGGGTGCAGCTGGCTCTTAGTCTTATATTTGACTGTTGCTGTTCACATACAGTACAACAGCCGTGCATGGGGGAGGAGTGTTAACACGATATTCAGTGAAGGCTGCATGGCGTGGGTGTATCACAGTTCCAGGAAGAGCCTGAGGTTATGGTTTACAGAGTTCACGCCAACTCTTCATTTTAAAATGTAGTGGCACACTGCAAGTCTACTGCTGACAGAATGAAGTTTTACTGATGCTTGACATGGTGACTAAACTATTAGGCCCATCCAAGCTCAAAATATAAAGCTGTTTTCTGACAGCTTATCAGAAAACAAGACTAACTGCTCTTCAGCTGAATATTTCTAAAGCTCTCATTCCTCAACCAATATCAATTCTCGTGACACACATTTTGAAAACCTACTTATGTATTTCACTTTGTTGGGGAATTCAGGCCTGCTTTCCATACAGAGGAAGCCTGAACTGTTTTATTATTTTATCAAATATCTTAAACAATTTGGTATCAGCTATTTTTATTTTTGTAAAACTTACAAGTTTCAGGCCATCTCTAGTACCACTGCTTGTAAAATTTAGAACAGAGTGAGTGATGCCTGAAAAGTATACTAGCAAAACACATCCTGCATTGTCAGAAAGTAGGTTTTTCTCCTATCTTGCATCTTTCATTGCTAGATTTAAAGATTCTTTTCTGTGAAATCCATTTAATTAGTCTTGAAGCTCTTATGCAAATCTATCACAAAACCCCTAATTGTTACACTGAGTAAAAAAAAAAACTTTTCTATTATACTTTTCTCTATATATACTATTATATATAGTATGCATAATGAAAAAAATCTTACCTCTGAAACTTTATTTTCTCTGCCGATGACTTAGAATGTGTTTCTCATTCCTCCTCTTGACAAGTTTGGTGTCTTTCTAGTTTTCAGTACCTTTAAAACTCTGTGCCTTTATTTAGATTGGTAACTATACTAAAACATACAATAAGAAATGAAAGCAATAAATATTTCATTGCATGAATGAGACTCCTTCAATATCCAGGCAATGTTCTGTATAACCAATATGTCAACATCTATTTTGTAGGGAAATACAATATTTTAAAAATTGGGGGAGGGGGAGTATTTAAATATTGAAAATTGAATTCTTTGCCTTTATGCAAGACCCATAAAATATATTTCTCCTTAGATGCCTTTTTCAGGAAAGTGAATTGCAGTTATTCACACTAAAATACATTTGAACAAAAAAGAAAGAAAATTTAATGCATGGTATGGAAATTATGCTAGGGAACTTGAGAACCTAAATACTGTACTGTTTGGCCAAAACCATAATTGGTGTCTGGAGGAGAGGCCCTTCCATAATCCAGTCATCATATTTCCTTCCATGGCCTCCATTTTAGTCAAAATACCCTTAAGTCCAGGTTACTCCTCATGTGGTCATAGGTCTTCCAATTTATTTCGTTCTGGAGAATTTTGGGCAAGTATAATACAATATTTTCAAATCTCCAAGAAAGAGCAACATAGCAGCTTTCTCCCTTCTACTTTGTATAATTTGTAGTTTGTTGACTATCTTTTGTTTGGCAGCAAAATTACACTTGTATCTGTAGAAAGGGAGTATCTTTATAATAAATTATTTTTATAATATTCAAATACTTAAGCATTGTCTGGCATCTTATTACCTTCCCCTCTCCCTAAAGCCATTTTTGTGAGCTCTGCACCTCTGTCAGCATTCATATTCTTTCATTATCCTATATTTGAGAAAGCTGTTTATCTTCAAACTTACATTTTTAATTAAAAATTTCACTTATGCTCAGAAGGCTTAGGTATGCGTCACCATGTACAAGCCTATTTTTTTAATCATAAAAGTCATATTGAAAAGCAGGTCTGGTATAGACAAGAGTGTGGATTTAATCAGTTAATTGTGTGGTTACACTGTTCATAATCACTTCATTTGCTTTTAATGGCAATGAGATGGATATTTCCAAAGGAGTCTTATTGTCCTCTGTGTAAATAACTAATTGCTTTGTTATTAAATACTTAAATACTCAACATGCCCTGTAAATGCAATCTGCACGTGAAACCAAATCCCCATATTCTACCCAATTCTCATTTCACAGACAGACATGTAGTTGCATCCAAATAGTGCCTGGGATCCCCTGTGGGTAAATCTGAAGTAATTCCTTTTCCTCAAGAGAGGAATACTCTGATTTTCAGTGATTATTGCAATGTTTGCTGATTACTTTAATTGATTTAATCTATCTTTCTATTCACAGAGTTGAACAGTCAGCTCATCTTGGAAGGTGCCAGGACTGAATCTAGGTGGGATATAAATGCTACTGCTTGTTGCTTTATCTGAGACTGATACAAAGCAGGCATGAGCTGTTCCTCCTTTGATCTGAATCAGACAGAAGAACTTAACACAGATGTCACCCAGCATATACATCACTTGGAAACTAACCCACCAATTCTCCTACTGCAGAAAACATGTTCGGAAACAGATTCCTCAGGGTCAAGTCTCCTATTTCTCCCCAGAAAAGCACGTGTCCTTGTCTAATCTACTTTCATCCAGATCACCAGCCTTTTGTGATCTCTTTTGTGTCACTCTATTAAATGAAAATCAAGCCAAAAAAGATAGAAGACAACCTGGAAAACATCAGATCATAGATGGCTACAGCATGGAGATCCAAATCTGATCTAGTCACACTAGGCGTTCTATACTGCCAATAAGGAGAAGTAGACACTTTGGAGACATGATTCATCTGACCCATATTCAGTGTCTACTGTAGGTTAAGATGAATCATACCCTAAAAGTGCCTTTTTCTTTCTACTGACTATGAGGAGAGCCTTGACAGTGGCTCAATTGTAGACAGCTACATTCGCTTTTGTTGCTAGTCAGAGATGTGCTTGGTAATTGCTGATGTATTGAATTACTAAGACGGAAAGATTCTGCGTGGGAAAAATATAAAAGAGTGCTATTACAGGAGAAGTAATGTCAAGGGAGGTGCATGCCAAGTTGAAGCAATGGAAGAAAAGCAGAAACAGTGAAACCCTACATGGGGGCAGGAAAGTCTGAGTTCAATTGGCGTACAGATATGAGTAAATCTGCATAAAACAATTTAATTCAGAATACATAGATTAAAGCAATTAATATGAGATCTTTATATCTGTTTTGTACTTAGTTTGGGCATCTTATTTCAGTCTAGATTTAATATGGTGTTCTGGACTGAACACCCCTACAATGAATGTTTCTGAGCTCACTAAAGAACTGATTGTTGGTTGAGACTGCCATATCCCCCTGAAGTGCGGCAGCCCATTTGGTGTGCACTATACCACAGCCCCAGAAGGGATTTGGTTTGTAAACACTAAAACCTTTCTGCAAATTCAGCCAATGTGCAATAAGTGGGGATGACTGAGAGAGTTATTTCAAGAATGTACAACTGCTCTGAACCAATATGCTAATGTAAATGCAGCCTAAGACAGTTTGCATATAAAATTTAAAATTCTAATGAAACAGTCCTTTAGACATAACTGCCTAAAATCCTGATAGAATTGGTGTAAAGTACATAACTTTGAGAGCTGCCAGATCATCAATTCACTAAATGAACTGAGGAAGACAAGATTTCCTGTAGAAGTCTTTGCTGGCACTTCTCACTCCATGTTGATTATATGGGGTACGTGAATAAAAATCTAGGAGCCTCACACCCACCCTGGCAGTACACAGGAAGGTCTGATGGGAGAAAAGGAGAAAAAGCAGGGGTAGGACTTTCTTTGGGGAAATATGTACAGAGTTTGAGGTTTGGTCATGGCTGGAGACTGAAGAGCACTTCATCAACAAATGTTGACCAAAACCAGAAGGCAAGAAGGAGACAGGTGCAAAGAATGAAGAGATGGCATGGCAAGTGTGAACAAATTAATTTAAATTTGAAATACTCTGGAGCTAAAGTACAATTTTACATTAGGTACAGGACAAAACAATACATATGGAGAGTTCTGTTTGCATTTGTACCACACTGTCCGAACCTTCTGTTGCTATGGTTTTGCACCACCTGTCTGCTATCAAGAACTGTTTACCTCTTTCAGTACTGCGCTGGATTATTTAGATAGTTATCTCAGCGTGATAGATTGAGTTACCTCTCCGGCTTCATATGCTGAGAATAAATTCTGTAAAAGTCCTTGCTGAACCATTATGATGCTCCCTTATATCTGATTCTTTTAAATTAAAAATTATAACGTTTCTGTTTTTTCACAAAATTAGAAGAATGGTGAATGTAAGGAAATCCATTAGCATTCAAAAAAGACCCCAACATGAAGAAGAAGCCAGGTTTCTTTTTAATGTCACGAAATAATATTTTGCATCAGTTATAACGCACTAGAAATTTTGCTTGCCTGTGGTTAGAACTAGTGAAAATTGTGATCTGCCTTTCCGGGTGGTGTGGAGCAATGTATTTTTATCAGCTTCAGTTAAACTCTTTTAATCTTCTAAATTCACTTATAGGACGACACATACATTTCAAACAGCATAACATTATCTTAGCGTTGGCAAGACAATATGCCTAGGATGGAGATGGATTCTTGTGCAATAGCTTAGCTGAACTGTCTGAGAAGTTCCCTTCAGTTATATTTGCAGAACTCAATGGAAAGCTGTGGAAAATCTCATCTCTTAATCAAAAACAACTTGCTTGTATCCAAGGGGCTCATTAGAATTCTGAATCATTCATAAATGTTGATAGGGTACAAATGGCAATGATCTTCCAAGTTCAGCTGGAGTTTGTAGACATAATAGTTGGAAGTAATGTTTCTTTACATGTAAGCTGAATGCATTTAAATAAAAATTATTGACAGACAACAGGTGAGAAAATATATCCTGGTTTTATACATTTCATTAAAAAAAAAAAGGCTGTATTCTCAGCTCTAACACTTTTCTCCTCTTAGGTATTATGAGTAGATTTCACAAAGGGAGTAAGCATGATGAACAGGAAGCTTAGGTAGGGCTTAGTCAGAAAGAGAGCTCCTGACTCCGAGAATTCAAAACAGATAATGTGTCATCTTCAGCTCTCTATGACAGCCCTGTGAGCAATTGAACACGTGCTGTTTACCTGATCCTCCATTCTTCTGCATATGAACATCACTGTTTACTCCTCTCCCCTGCAAAAATGGCCTTGATATGCATAGATCTACCACAGGGCTGAGCCTCTTCATTCGGCCAGAAGTGTATCAAATCTGCAAATCTTCAGTGAGAAGAGAAACATGATGCACGGACATCAAAGGGGTCAAAGGGGTATAGATGCAGTTTGCAGCAGTTAGGTTCTAACCTACTTGAGACAGAAACTGTGCACAACTGGGGTAAAGGTAGCCCCATCTCAATTCTACCAGAGAGAAAAAATGCACTGGATTAAAACTCCTCTTTCACCAAACAAATCAGAAAGCTCTCTAAATCCTCCCCTTTGCAGACATCTTAATTATTTCTAAAGAGTGTCTTGCCTACACATTACCACCAGAATTTTTAAGGTACTTCAGAAGACAATGCACGGAAATATTTTGTGTGGAAAAGGAGTCAAACAGGGCTTTGAGAACAGACACCTCTCCTTGTCAAAATGGGGTGGTCAGTCTGCTCTTAGGACTCATCGTATCTGAGCAGAAGCAGAAACACAGATGAAGGTAAACTACAGGATAAGCCTTCTCATTCTTGTTTAGTATGGCTCAGTGGTTTCCAGAATCAGAGGCAGCAAACTGCAATGGATAATGTGAAATTGAAATGGTAATGCTCTACAATTAGTGGCCGTAACACAGGGTCAGAAGATAAGAGAAGGGTTTCTTTGTACTGCTTTATGGTGACTGACAGAAGCTCTTCATGATTTCAGGAGAACTGGGGAAAGCAAATTTCAAATTTAGTATATAATCCTGCATGGTGCTACAGCCTGCCCTATAGGATAAAAGCAAATGGATAAGGCCCACTGAGCTCTTGTTAGCACTGAGCTACACAGAAAAAACTTACACGTGAGAAACTTAAATCCGTGAACTCTTTATCCAAACCTTTTTGGTTTTAACCCATTTCCTTAGAAGGTGTAGTATCTTTTATTATTTAACAGTGAAAAGTCACCAGATCCTTGCAGAACTTAATTTATTATTTCTTTTAGAAAGAAACAGGATATAATTAAAAATAATTATTGACATGAAGAATAGTTTTGATATTTAAATACTTTATAGGTCTCTAAATAAAATATGTACAGTCTAAGAACACTTCTCTCACAACAGAAATTTTATATTTTTTGTCTGGCTTTACAGAATTTAACTGCAGGATCAAAACAGTACCCTCTGGCCCTAAATTCACTGTATCTCTTCTGATTTAAATACCATTTTCCATTAAATAAACAAGTGTTTACCCATTGTGTTTTTTGTGGCACTAATACATATGGAATACAAGAATTATCTTAAACTAATCCCTGGACTTTAGTAATTTTTAATAATTTGCAATCAGTTAATTGTTTCCTTGGGACTGAATCACAGGATTTAATTTCACCAGTTCAGATTAGTATTAATGGCTCTTCCAGAAGATTTTGAATCCTCCCTTCTTGTATTCAGTCAATGAGATTCTCAACCTTGTTTTTTTCAAAATAATCTGCTTCAATTATCTTAGTTTATTCTTTAAAATAGAATTCTCAAATAAAATTATTTTAAAGGACTTCTATTTCTATAGATTTCTTTGTGACAACTCATGAGCAAAAGTGACCTCAAAAGGTTTTAATGTCAGTACACCTTTTTCTATTAAGCAGGTTTTTTTCGCTCCAGCCCTCTTCTGGAGTGTCCAGATGACAGTTCTTTGTAAACAAGAATTTGAGATATAGAACATAGAACACCATCTTCCTTATCACTTTAATATTCAACATCCTATGAATCTCTGGGATGGTAATTTTTATTCACTTATCTTCAATTTTTCCATATAAGATGAACATCAAGAAAGTATTTGTGGGGTCTCAGGCTCGGTTTATCTAAGTTTTTTTTTCATGGACTATGTTTTGTACTGAAATTCTATGAGGTTCTCCATTTTTAGCATCATTTAACAAGGCTCTACCACTGCAATTTTCCAAAATCTTACCTCTGAGAGAAAGTAAGCACTTCAGCAGCCAATATCTTAAGTTCTGGCAGTGTAGGAGCATCTTGTTGCTATGTTCCAGCAATGGATCAGACAGCAGATGAACATTTTTGCATTGTCAAGGCCTGTCTGTCATTGGGAACTCCTGGGGTAGCATAATCGAAATCATGAAAGACAAGGATGGGAAGAGGAATAGACAACAATTTCAGGAGGAATACCCAATCTTGTTTTAGTACTTGCATTATGTATGGGGAGAGGTACACCAATGGTAAAACCTATCCTTAATGGTGAATGACTCTGAATAAGATTTTGCCAGATTTTCATGACTCTACACTTGTGCCACAGTTCCCCTGCCTTGGTGGCAGGCATTTCTGCACTGGTGGCCATCGAGGGAGCCAGTTCACTGGGGTTTTGTGCTAAGTCCAAACCAAGGTGGTAGATTGGACCTGCTGAACATAGAGCAGAAGTATTAACACAGCGCCCTCAATGTCATCAACAGGTACCCACATGCAGCTGTTCTGCTCTTGGAGCAGACAGGTAAAAAAGTTTCTGGAAATTATTCCAGTAGGTGGGACTGAAAATTTACAGCATTTTCTTCAGTTTGGGTTACTTTCCTAAGAAAGGTTAGAAGGAATAAGGGATTTTTTTTTTTTTTTAACGTGGAACAAACTGGGATTCCTGGGTTCTTTTGGGTTTCTTTATTTTGTGTTTTTCTCTTCCATTTGTCTCTTCAGACTATGGAGAAGACATTTCTTCAAGCACAAGAAAAAGGAGCCAATAATTTGGAGATTCGCTTGCTCTTCTTTTATGCAGATGCGTTATTACTAGATTGTTTGTCAGATGTCTATCTTCCTTTGAGTCATTTGTCTCCATCGGTGGTCTTAAAAGGGCTTCTGTGTGCACTTAATCTGTTCTAAATGACCCAAATAAATTATGACTGTGACTAAGAAAACCTCAATAAGGGACATTAGGTAAAGACTGTGACTAGAGTGCTCCTCTCCTGAATTCACTTCAGTAGGACAGATCAGTCTGTAAACTTGTCCTTTGAGAAGAGGTGGGTGCAGCTGGGCAATCTCCAGTGCAGGCTGCTGACCTAGGATCCCCCTCTGTCCAGCAGTTTCTCACTGTGGGGCCAATACATTTCACCTGTACAAACAGCAAACAGTGTACCTACTTAAAAACTTTAAAATATTTTTTCTTTGGATGATAACAAGAAAGTTTTGCATTTGTTGGCACTTGGCAGCTCTCTTGACTGTATCAGGTAGAAAAAATTAGTTTACTTTCCACTAGGCATATGTGCCAGGGGACCACTCACTATTCCTTTGTGGAGGAAAGCTTTTCACCCAGTACTGATCCTTTTTTTTCACTGCCTTCTTCCAGGAGAAGAGCTGTAACTTAGTGAGTGGAGAATGCTTGGCCAGGGATAAAAAAATGGGTATTAGAAAGTATTCTCTCATTTTTCTAGCATCCTCCATTTGTGAGTGTTGGTATCTGTTTCTTTGGCTGATGTATGATGTACTGTGTTCTATGAAAGTGGAGGAAAGAGGGAAAGGAAAGGAAACAGGGCCTCTGAGTTCTATTTCTTTGCTGTTGTTTGTGAAGAAACAAGGAGAGACTAAGTGCACATAGATGTTCGGTATTTTAAGTGTCAGGTGATAGTGCAATCCAGAAATTATGTCTATTTATATGAATGAGGGAAAGGAATCATTGTTTGCAGAGAGGAAAAATGATAGAGGGAAAGTCTATACAAAAACTTTCTAAAGTAGGAAGAAGGATATGGGCAGAACAGGAAAAAGGGTAATCCAGAATCTGCTACTCTCTCATAAGCCATGCTGTTTAAGGATAGGTGAGGAATACTTGGTGAATCCAGTAGATATGTACATACCCTTGGCAGTCTAGAAAACTGTTAGTATAGACTATACACAAACTTGCCACTGGACTGGCTAGGAATCCTCTGGCCTGTATGGTCTTATTGGAGGCTATGTAGCCTATAATGGCTCCATTCTCCTTTTATCAAGTGTGTAGAAAGCATCTTGATGATTTCCACACAAGCAGTGAACTCGTCTCACTGACAAGGTCCTAAGCCAACCAAATGCACAGAGACAAATGTCTGTCAGAACCTGAAAATATTGGTGCATGCTCTCTAGGAGTGAAATGGTCAAAAGGGCATAAGCAGCAAGCAAAAAGTCTTGGTTTGGGTTGTAAGGTTGGCTTGAGTTGCAGATACTGGTATTTTCCTTCACATAAGAAGTTCTGTTTATCCTTATTAGTCACAAAAGGAGGACAGTGCCAGAGATTTGAAATAGACTGGCAATATGAGCATGACTGTTGAAGACAGTGTATGCAGCTGGCCTACAATGAGGAAGCATCACAGTATGATTATTATAAACCTGAAGAGATACAATGGAAGACTGTGGGGGAAATCTGTTTTTTTATATAGTCTTGGAGTGGCTGGATATGATATTCTTATGGGACATGGCAGTGATTCCTGAGTTGTCGTCAGTCTTGTCAAGGATGAAGCAGATGGAGAACAGCCTTGCAGAAGCTTCTTGATAATGAAAGCAATACAAGATTTGCTAACTTGGAATTGTTAAGTCCCTTCCCTGTAAATGTCTGATGCAGCTGTGTTAGTGAAGCTAATGATCCTGTGAAGGAGGGATCCAGAAAATAGCCTGCTTCTTCTCTAGATCTGTCACTCTTTCCCGGCGAAGGGCTGTCTAGGTGGCCTTTCAGCAGCCCTCTATATGGTTATGTATCTATGGGAAGATGTGGTTTCATGTGTGAGTGCTCATGATATGTGTCCCATACAAGTTTAAAAAAGATGGCTTGATCTTGGTACCGGTGTCCTGCAGTGTTTAAAATGTGCTTCTGTACTAAAGAGGAGCTGAGAAGTCTCTCACATTCATTCTGGTCACAGCATTGTGACTTAGGAGAAAAGGCTTCATCTTGGTGCTCCTGCCATGACCCAATCCTGCTCCCTCTCTCTTCATCCCCATTCTTCAAAGATGTAGCTAATGAATTTTTGCTGCCATAAGGTTAGAATGAATGCTTATTGGTGCAGGTGGTACATGTGTTGTGGATGAGTCCAGGGTGGTGAATTCTGGAAGGGTTGTGGGGTGGTGGGTGCTGTGCCGGCAGGTGTCTCATGCTCTGTGAAACATGGACATGTTGGGACATAGTGGAAGTTCTCAAAGGTCTGCAGTACAGAGGTAAACAGAAAAGCCGGGAAGTGGTGTCCTTGTTGGGATAGGATGTTAAGAAAGATTTATCACTCTTAAAATGTTTAAATCAAAGTAAAATTAATTGCATAAATTTATGCATTAACTACATAATTGTTCTTTCTTATGTTGAGCTGACTTACTCATAGATAAAACTTCTTAGCTCTCAGCTGCAGTTTAAATATCATCAGCAGGATAATGCTGTTCCTGAAAGTGCCCACTTAGATTAAAAAAATAAAGCACTGATCATAAAGTCAAAACCTAAGTGAATATGTGGGTACAAAATATCCACCACATCTTGCTACTTCTTTAATATTCATGTGACAACAGGGTACCTCTCAATTTTCAGTAGTCCTTGAATTCTGACAAAAAAAATTTCCAAGTCTAGGTCATTAATTCCTGCAAAATTATATTTATTTCAGCCCATGGCATTACACTTTTTTATCATATCAGTGATTTAAACCTCATTGTCTTTAGAACCTTTATAATATAATATCCAAAAGGGACAGTCATCTAATAAAGCAGCCTATTTTATTCTTACATTTTTTGTTACTACCAATCAGATTCAGTTTATGTGCAGTACAGAAAACAGACCACTACTGAAAGAATGAACAAAAGGCAAATCATTGTAAAATCTGAACTGCCAGAATTAGGCCGTCATGTAACAAAGTGGTAATTCTTTCTGACAGCCTCAGCTGTACCAATCATGACATTCGGCAAATTAGCCAGGCCAAGAACAAATAAAAAGAAGAAACAGGTGTGAAACCAACTTCCTGCCTCCCAGGATAAATACATTGTTCACTGAAGGGCAATGCACCTGCACTATTGTTTCTAGTTGGCAAGGGGGGAGTGGGGGGAAGCTTTTAAGTGCAAATACACTTGAGACTTGATAAAGACAAGAGACTTCTCTATAATTTCAGTATAAATGGGCATTTTCTTTCATGATCGTTTTTAATAAGTTAACTCTTTGAGGAGACATTTAAACTGTAGTTTGAATAAATTATTGCTCTGCAAGGGAAGACGAAGTAAAGCTGAACATAAGCCTTTTCTGGGCTTTTCAGAAAAATGGGGGAGACTTCAAGATTTCCTTTCTGATTGTGATCTTTCTTCTTTAAGTCACCCTCATGGCTGAATAGCACCTCAATGGGGTTAGACGAAGGAGCCTGCTGCCATCATCCTGCTGAGCCCTTGAAGGAATCCGTTCCCAACCAGATGTACTACACTGTGTTTATTTGCAGAAACCAGAAGAGATGTAGAAGAGTAGGAGACAAGAGAAGAGCAGCAAAAAGGCTATAGTCTGCATACCTCAACTGAGTAAGTTCGTTGCTCTGTCCCTAAGTTGTCCTTCTGCCTTGGTGCTTGGAAGCATTCGATTCACGATTTTTGTAATGAGCAGACAAAGGAATGGGAAGGTGATAAGCTGTGATTTAATTTTAAGAACAGCTGATTTCTACAAGACAAGAACCGTGAACTAGTGAGACTGCTTTCTCAGATGTTTTCTCCACTGGTACAGATTCGATTCTTGGACATAGAGATTAAGTGGGTATGGAGTAAGACACTGAATAGATATTTCCAAGGCACAAGACAGCTGTGAAACTGTTCCTGGGGCAGCTGCTGACCCTCACTGCCTCGTGAGGCAATAGCTCCTCGGGTGCTCTGGGACATACTGACATCTGCAACAAGTGCTGCTTTACAGCAGCACCTGTGTCTGAGGAAGTGCAACAGGTTAAATCTCTGTCATTCTCATGAATCCCTGGGAAAAGGACAGGAAACAGTGGTTTCACAATTATTACAATGGGAGAGGGTCTAAGAGGTAGATAAGGAGGCTTCTCATGTTGAACTCAGATTGTCCCTGAATTTGTTTGTAACATCATATACAATGTGTTCTACTTGCTTTTGTTTGGTGCCTGGTTTGTGGTGATGTTACTCTGACAAGGTCTGAGCAAAACCGGTTCCCCACACACTGTGCACACAGACCAGGGAAACTGGAGGATGAAACTATTTCATAGGAATGTTTCTGTTCCTGAACAGTGGAGTTGCTAAGTCAGCATTTCTATGCAGGATCTCAGGATGTTTTATTAAAGTCAATGGTGCCTCGTGGCAGATGAGTACCTCCTCAACCTTCTACTGCAGCCCTGTCATCCTTAACTACAAGGTTATCCCTGTGACACAATGCCGGGGAAATGGGCAGCTGTGCACTCTTTATGTCACATAGACCAGCCTGAAATCTGAAACAATTTAGGGCCAGAGAAAGAAAGCTGTTTCCACATTGATGTGGAAGCACTCTGTGATGCGTTAGGCAGTGGGACTAGTATAGGTATCACTAGTAATTGATGCTACTATTTGAATATTTTATAGGTTAGGAATTGAGAACTGCAGGACAACAGTGCTACTGTGGCAGTTTTCTCTAGATAAGGAGGAGAACTGTAAATGGGGAGACTGCAACAGCTTTACTTGAGGTGTTATTCAGAATAAGTTGTACACTTGCAGTGAAGATTAGTGTTTGCACATGACTTTATATTTATTTGTAATTATTTCTTTGAGAAATATAACAAGAAAAACCTCACTGAAGTTCTGTGAGGGAGCACAAGCACTTGCATCGTTTTAACATCTGTCACCAAGCTCACTTGATAATGGTGACTGCTATTATGGCATCTTCCTCCCCTCCACACAAGGCCATCTGGGATTTGTGTTATGTAAGAGGATTAGCATTTTTGCTTTCCTCTGTTATTTAAAGTATTTCTCAGAACTGCTTTTTGAATAATAATAACAACAACAACAATAATAATTGGTCTGTTTTCTGTAGGGCTTTCTGAAAGGAGAAGTTGGGAATTCTAAAGCTGCTGCTCTTAAGGCGAACACCTGGCTTCACCATTTGGGTTTGAATGGGATTCACTTGAAACAGGATTTTTCAAGCTGTGGTGGATAGGACTGATGGAAGGCTGATATCACTGGATGAAATCAAGGGTAAAGCATAAATTATTGTGAATGGATCCGTTCCAGCAAGGAAACCATTGTAATTTCCGTTTCCTCTTCTCAGACATGCTTATTCATCACAATGGTTTTAGGGAAAACCTCAGCTTCAAATCCTATCTCATAAAATTATGGTAGTGGCTGGTAACATTGCCTGTTAAGAGCCTGAAATGTATTGTTTTCTGACCCTGGCTTGGGTTGCTTAAGGATTTTTCAAAGATTGAATTATTTGGGCTGAAATTTCTAATATTAAGTGTCTTCTTAGGACCAAAAAATTTTGAAAAGTTCTAATCAAAGATTGTACCTATTTTTCAGAACTTGATAAAAATTAAAACAAATAATTTTTATCATGAAAAAAAAGTAGTTCTTAAGGCTTGTCAGTCAAATTCATGTAAACTGGAACTAAGAGTATTGAATGAAGGAAAAAGTCTTTTTAGATCTGTGACAATTTCTGTGTTTTAAATAGCTGTATATTTGAAAAATATCCCTGTAATGGAACCCTAGTGTGACCACAGTTTTCAGGTTTGGGTCTTCGTCTTTTCCTTAGACTAAATAGATTAAATAAAAAAAATTAAAATAAAAATAAAAATAAAAAAAAAAGGTAAATTCTCATGGTAGATGTTGTTTGAACAAACGTAACAATTAGCTCTTCTGACTGGAGGTGAAAGAAATTTAAAAAAATCAAATAAATCCCACTACACACAGTAAATTCATAGACTCCCACTGGAGAAATCTTGGACTGTAGCTAAAGACCCTAAGGACTCCATGGACATTGTCTATACTCCAGTCACCCACACAACTTGACAGCCCCATACACAAGAAACATCTGCATCAGGACATACTATACACTAGGAAAGAGTACAGGACTGCTTTTGGTTGGGGTTTTTTTGTGTAAATGCTGCTCTCCTGCTGGTGTGGGAGCAGTCTGGTAAAAGCAGCAAGGCAAGGCCTCTGGGTGCTGGAGCTACAACTGAGAGAGTAAGAATGGTAGAGTGAAGACAGTGATTTTTGGGCCGGGAACTCAGTACTGGCATTACCGTGCTGGTGCTAGAGCTTGGATGGGAAACCTGTGGTCGAAGCAGTGACTGTCTGCAGCAAGAGATGGCAACTGAGACTGGCTGAGGTTGGAGGCTAGTGCTGGAGCAAGGAGCTTGGTCAGGGGGACGGGAGGGGGAGCAACGGGTGGCAGCTCTGTGTGCATCGGCATTTACTCCCTTCAAGCCTGCAGAAAGACAGAGCATCCTGAGCCCTATCACTTCTCTGCTGCCAGCAATTGCCAAAAAATCTGCTGCTATTAATGGTAAGTACATGAGGCTGACTGGGCTGGGTCAGACCACCTAACCCAATATCCTGTCTCCTCAGCAGTAATTGCCCCGGGGGAGAGTACAAGAACAGACCCACAAAGTGTAAGTTCATGCATTCTCAGCTACTGCAGTTTTTTCACTTAGAAGAAGTAGATATAAATTCCTCCAGTAGCTGCTCACTCACAGAAAAGTCAAAGAGTGTCACACAATGGCATTCCTTTCTTTTCAGCTGGCTTTGTAGACGAGCATTACGGAAGCACACACATAAGCAGATGTGCTGATGGTGTGTGCTGAAGCACAGGTGAGAGGAATCCTTCCTTGCTACTTCTCCCTGGGCTTTCTTCCCACCCACAGGGTGGGAAGCTACACAATCACATGCTTGTTTTCCAGGAGGACTCAGCCTCAGTCAGTGCTGAAAGCAGACCTGACACTTGAGATGAACTGATGCAGCAGGAGGGCCTGTTGTCTGCTATGGCCATCCCCAGAGCTAGAAATTTGGAATAGAGAAAGAAAATCTTGGGGTGTATCAGTGGAAATTTCCCTGAGTTATTGGACTCTGTCACTACCCCAAAGACCTGCAGGCCTAGGGAAGTCATTTAAAGGTAGCCCTTTAGGGGTGGATGCTGTCAGATTAATCTCACCTTACTTTAGAGGTCTAAGCATCTGGATGTCTAATGATAAGTTGGTCATTACTGGCACCTGCTTTAGTTGATGAACACAGACACCTTCAGTGCACCTCTCTCTCTAACTTTGGGGTGAAACTAATTTGGGGATGCTTGTTTCTCTCTAGTGATTGTAACAGGAACCTGAGACTCAGGGCATGTAAATGTCACCTTGCTCACCTTGCTTGAGACTATTTGGTGAAAAAATATTGAATTATTTTAGCTTGTTCCCTCAGAAAAATATGGACAAAGAGATTGAAATAAGGAGGTAAAAAGAACAAGGGTAAGGAAGTAAGTAAGCAAGAAGAGTAAATTATTTATCAAACAGCTGTACATCAAATGATTCCTGTCCATTCCATGTGCTGTGAAGTTGACTTTTGCAGCTGTAATCCTCTTTGGGTTTTGACTATATAAATAAACCTGTATAAAGTAAATAGAAAATTATCTGGACAAAATTAGTCATAGATTTTTCCTTTTTTAATCCTCTCAGTGTTGTAAAAATAATCTGCTAGCAACATGTCCATGTACTGTACAAGGTGAATTGCTTTCTTTATGATTCAAAGCTATTTATACAGTCATCTTTTTTTTTTTTTTTTTAAACATGGCTCTTATCTCATGAAGAAGACCCCAGTGGCCCAACTTTGCTTACCTTGTGGTAAGTCTTACATGTAAGTGTGCTAAAATTTAGGCTATTTTCTGGCTTTTAGGAAGTAGTTTTCATAACTGATTAAATAGAAGAAGCAAATTAGAAACAAGGGAGAAGGAAGGACCCAGTAAACTAGGTGATTACAGGATTCAGTGTATGCAAGGCATAGGCTCATATTTCTGCTTTGAATCTGCTGGAGCACAAATCTGAATCTAGAACTGCCTAGTGCAGAGGTGTATCTTCTCTCATTTGGGTTTCCTCCTCACAAAACCTGTGTCTATTTTCTTCAGATGCGGCTTGAAAACTGTTGTTAAAAAATAATTTACGGTAAGAAGACATTCTTGATTGGCAGCTAGGTGAGAAAGTAATTCTTCGTGAAGTACAGTGTCTGGTCACCACCATGTAGATACAATAGGTTTTAAGAAAAACCGTCCCAGTTAAACTTCTTGTCACTTTTTGACCAGTCTTCATGTCAGCTGGACAGGGCTGGTTTTTTTCACCCAACCAATCTCCTGATTATGTTTTGCCAGTGCAGCAACATACATTTTAAACATAACCTGTAACAGAATCTTACTGAGTGAACAGCAAAAAAAAAAAAGAAAATGAGAAATTTATGTTAATAGCACTGCAGATATCAAAAGAATGTTATTCTTACTGCATTGTTTAGGCAGATATGCAGTTCAGTAATGCCTTCCTCTTCCCACCCGCGCTTTCTTGGAACCAAGTCATAATTCCTATTGGGCTTCAGATTTCAATTCTCTGCACTACAGAATTACATGGTTTTTCTGCACAGTGTGTTTTCAATATGAAACAGAGTATATTTTTGCTCTGTGAAACTTCCAAATTCTGTCTCCATGCTGGAGGAGTCATTTTGCATTGTGTTCCTGGTTGAATGCCTGAGAAAAACAGTATTCCTAGCTGAGAACTAGATTGCAAGGAAGCTAATCCTTTTATGTATGTGTGTTCCTGCTTTCTCATTTCGGACATAGTGAGTATTGTTAGGAATCTTGGCATTGCTCTTTGCCTTGACTTTCCATGCATATCCATGTGCCAAATGTCATCAGAGAGTTTTTTTCCAGCTGTGTATTTTTCTCATATACTGATAGACCATTATAACCATGTGGTCATGATGTGGGGTACTGGAGTTTGGGCACTATGGCTCCAGAAGCTTATCATGGCATTTTTCATTATGGATTTGAAAGAACCTTTTATTGCCTCTCTTCATCCTCGACTGGCCTCTTTTCCTTATAATCACACCACAAAGAGTAAGGTCAGCAAAAACATATGAGGAAGGTTTAACAAGCTGGTTCTTTGAGAATATATTCCAGGCTATAAATATGTGAAACTTTACGTTTTTTGTTGTGAATGTGCTGCAGGGCTGGAGCCCAGCTGCTTTTGCTGAGGTCTGGACATAAATGCTAATATTTTTCTTAACATTTTTCAAGAGACCGTTGTCCAAATGCATTGTCCAAATAAGCCACAGGAGATATTAATGTGCAATCTGGTGAATTTTAGCATATATCTAGCATGCTAATACTGTATTTTAACATGCATACTCATATGTTTTTAGGAACTAAGCTTTCTTCTGTAGGAGAAAAAAAAAATTAAGATCGTATTATGGGTAAAGAATTTCTTTTAAAGCGTAAAAGCGTAAAGGCGTACTTACTCAGATGTAAAAAAATGATTGCAGCTGAAAATTTGTCACTGATTTTTTTTTTCCCTTAATACAGGTTATTTATTCAATTATTTGGTTATTTATTGTCCCCTCTATGGCTGGTCAGGGTTGTGGTTTTCAGCCTGTGAAAATCATTACAGCAGGATTTTGCTTTTTGTAAGACCTAATTCTCAATGAAAATCTAACTGATATGTTTGTGTGAGGAGTGAGAAGTGCAGGAACTAAATGAATGAAAAAGAAAGATTTTTCTTTTTATCAGTTTGTAAATATGTCAAAATAACCTTAAAAGCTTGAACGTGGTTATAGTCAAAAAAGATTTATTCTGTTAATACAATAAATGAATTTTCCCTTTTTTTTTCCTATACGACTAATATGAAATATTATTCTAAAATTTTATTCTGAAATTTTTCATTTTCTGGTTTTGACATGCTAACCCTTACTGATGAGAGATGTTTAAGCACATTTTTACCAAACTAAACACGACTTGCAACATCTTCCTATCAGACAAGCAACAAAAATTCTTGTATCTAAAATTGGGGTTGTAGGACACACAAATCTACTATATAAATCCTCATTTTTAATGAAAGTAACAATGAACTAATTTATATTTTTGGTGTTATAAACTCAAATTTGTATTATGTCTTGCATTATGCCTTATTCAAACTTTAAAATTTCACCTGTTTATCCCTATAGAAAAACAAATTATTAAAACATAACTTCCAGGTAGTTTTGATTTCAGGATATTGACATATAGTCGATTATTCATTTGGTCTTTTATTTGCATGTTTATTTTTTCTCCTGCTATTGATTTGTATGTGATTTCAATCTGGAACCTGTCTCATGTGAAGTTTCAGCTACTGGACCTTGTTCTACCTTTCTTCTCTAAATAAATAGAACTGGATTTTCAAATTTAAAGAATACCTGACATTTAAAGAATAACAAAAAAATAATTAAGATTATCACAGAATCATAGACTATTCTGAGTTGGAAAGGCCCAAGGATCATCAAAGTCCAACTCCTGGCCTTGCACAGGACCAAGATGGGGATCATACCACGTGCCTGAGAGTATTGTCCAAATGCTTCTTGAATTTCGTCAGGCTGATGCTTGTGACGACTTCCCTGGAGAGTGCCAGTTACAGTGTTCCAGTGCCCAGCCACCCTTTGTGTGAACATTCTCCTGGTATCCCACCTAAACCTCCCCTGAGACAACTTCAGGCCATTCCCTCATGTCCTGTCCCTGGGCACCAGAGGAAAGAGATCAGTGCCTGCCCCTCCTCTTCCCCTCACAGGAAGCTGTAACTGCAGTGAGGTCTCCCCTCAGTCTCCTCCAGGCTGAACAAGCCAGGCGACCCCAGCTGCTCCTCATACATGAGGCTTCCCCTCGAGGCCCTTCACCATCTTCATAGCCCTCCTTTGGACACTGTCTGACAGCTTAATGTCTTTCTTATACTGTGCACCTAAAACTGACCCCAGGACTCGAGGTGAGGCTGCACCAGCCCAGAGTAGTGCAGATCATCTTTCATCCCTTCTGAAAAATGGAAGGGACTAAATTCTTGAATGAATCCTCTACAGTTTTTTCCAAAACCTCCTGCTTACCTTATAGTCCTGTAGATATTACAAAGCTCAAGAATTGATAAGTATTTGTTCCTAAGCTTTGTTTTGTTTTCCATGGTTAAATAAATCCTCTAATTTGTTCATGACATCATTTCCATGTTTCAGATCATCCTACTGTCTCTTGCTGTATTGGTTTCCAATATACCTAATGTATATTTTGTTTTTTATATCAGAAACTTAAATCAGAAATCCCAAATATATTAGGGAACTATATTGCATTTATGCAATTGTCTGTGTCAACCAAACTATAATCTCAGTCAAATAATGGAATCCCTTTTGTTCTCATATATTGCCTTCCATAAAAATACATTGATGTAAAATCATAAATATTGTATAACTACAAATTAATTCTTGCCCAATTCTATCCACATATGTTTTCATTATTTAGCCCAGAATTAGATTCAGGCCAGCTAGCTTATGCTTATCCAGGTCATTTCATTTGCCCTTTTAAATATCGCCCCAACCTTTTCACTTACGATTTCTCTGCTATTCAAAGAGGCATCAAAAACCAACAAGGCCAGGAGTTGTTTTTCTGCCTCTTTCAGGATTCTTGATTGCAGGGCTAAATGGACAGACTTAGATTTAATCCTGCAGCCAAGTGTTTCTTCAGTGACATGCTCCATATTTGCTTCCAAATTTGCTCCAAACAAGCCCCAAATGTGGTTATTGCCATTTTTGTTTTTTCTGCCTTACTAACAGCTAGTGGAAAACATTTTTGAAGGGCTACCAGTCTAACTGAGAAAAAGTAGCAGGTGTATGCAGACAAGCAGACAGAGGCAGAGCACAGGGAAACCACATTTGGTCACCAGGGGAGAGGGTGATCTCAGCACACTGGGCTGCTGAACCACTGCCAGTCTCTGGCAGGCATCACAGCAAAGGAGTATTTTAAGATGGATATGAAGGACAAGAAGTAACTGAAGGAATCTGGGTCCCTGACTAAACATTTTCTATGTGATATAACATCAAAGAAAAACAAACTTGGACAAGGAAGGGGCAGAACCAGTCCATTTCACCTCTTCACCGAACTGTGGATAGTATCATTTTTGTTGAATCACTTATCAATATGCTGGCTGACAAGTTTTTTTGGATTTTTTGTTTTGTTTGGTTTTGTTTTTTTTTTTTTTTTCCTTTTTTTTTTTTTTTTAAATAAGTTTAAACCTCCTTTTGTTCAATTAGCGTTTTTCAAGAGGAGCTAAGTTAGTTGAAGCAGATGGTTTATCTTTTTTGGTAGTGCTTCTAGTTGGACAAATGAGACTTATTTCTACATCTTCCTCTCTCTTGCAGTGCCTACAAAGTCATTCCACATTTTACGCACTGTGTTTTGACTTATTTAATGCAGGCGTACTTTCCCTGCAGTAAACATGATTACCCAAATACTTTAACTAGAGAGCTTCTGCTTTCCTCTCTGGTATAATTAGTCACACTGCACTCACACTGCATTTAAAGGGGGGAAAAAACCCACACATGGAGCATCTTGCAAATGTGCCTATAATCCCATACAGCTGCTTTCTTCACTTTATTCTTTTTTGACTGCTTATAGAACAAAATTGCTGCAGCTGGGCAGAAAACTGAGCAAAGTTGCAAAGGCACCTCTCCTTTCTTTTCTTTGTGGAATCCACCCATTCAGGTGTCTAGGGATAGCTCTTGATTAGCAATTGCTTAACATGGGGCTAAGTTTTCTTGGATTCTAGCATTGAATAACTTGGCAGGATTTCTATTAGGTTTGAATTTCAAAGCCAAAAGAGTGATCTGAGATCGCATACTGGCAGTTCCACAGTGGTAATTTCCATGTTAAAAGAATACTTATCACCAGCACCACAGCGAAAGAGGCAGCTTTACACAGAAAGGGCCTCTTGTGAAATTAATTTGGTGTTTAGTTTATTAAGAAGCCGATTCCAAATGTGCTTTTTTTAGTTTCTTGTAAAGAAAACTCTTTCTAATTTTGCCGATATTTTGAAGGCAAAGATTTGGTTGTTTAAAAAATGTTTACAAAAATTCTGCTGAACCTGTTTTTCATTTATGTGGCGAGCATGCTTTCTAATTCCTGCTTGCTAGAAATGGAGCAGGAGATGGAAAAGGGAATGATCACTGTAGATTCAGTAAGATATTGGCCAGATCAGTTTGGCTACTCTACATTCAGTAGGTAGCTTGTTTGATAGATTATTGATGGATTTACCATTAGTAAGCTTAAAAGAATATCTTGCTTGGCAAAAGAAATTTTAGATAAGGAAGGAAAGGTGCATTTGTTAAGAAAAGACCCCCAAAAGTTTATCCATGTCTGTTGCATGTAATATAAAAGTAGAAATCTAATATAGGTCAGCTAGTCTCTGCTTATTTCTGTCTATTAACTGTAAATGAACTTTGGGCATCTTGTTCAGATGTAGTCATCTAAAGTCAACTGAGATTAATTCCACCCTTTGGTTTTTCTTTTCCTCTAACACTAGCTTGTTATGTTGCCTCCAAGAGTCACACCCACTCAAATGTCTTGTCTGTTTGGACAGAGACCTCTTCTGACACAAGGCAATCTTGTCCCATGTGTTGGTACAGAGCTCAGACCCCACAGGAGAAATAGGAGACCTTATCTTTCTTGAAGAGTGAGTGTGCCCTAAGGAAGCAGCAGTCAACAGACATTAACTTGTGATCACAAGCGCAGGAGCTGTATCTTCGATGGACGTGTTAGAGGAAGGGAAAAAGCTTCATGGAGAGCTCTCCATCTGTTACCAGAATCAGCAAGAGGACACAGTGGAAAACATACTAACACAGAATTCTCTCTAAGAAACATTTATTCTCTGTATAAAAAGAAAAAGCTAAAAAGGATCCAACCTGGTTTGTATCAGGCCTTCTTCAAGCTCTGGAAAAAAAATGCATATCTGACTGCATTTGTCAATGCATACCTAATTCCTCATGGCCCATACTAAAACAGACCACCTTCTAGAGTAACAGAGGTTACTGCAACACGTATTACAGCCTTTTCACCTCTGGGGTGAATGTTAGTACAAAAAAGCAATACGCTGGAAAAAATACGCAGGGAGCTAAATACATCTTCATTTGCTGCAGGAGATCATTTTATTTAGTGAGAAAGGAGTACATGAAATGGCAAAAGAAGAAATGGAAGTTTAAAAGGAAGAAGGGAGTGAGATTGGGATTGTCAGTTCAAGAAAATACAGCCCTGAGAAGCGGGGTCTGAGAAAAAGTCAGTGACTGAATCCTTTGTATTAATAAACAAGAAAACCTATCACATGATACATATATAGATAGATAGATGATCTTAAGAGTTTCTGACTTTGAGGAATGAGATTGCAAAGTTTCTGAACTACCTTCTTGTCATTTAAACAAAAGCCATTTTTCATATATTTTAGAAGATACTTCAGCTAGAAGAAATGCATAGCTATGGTAGAGATAAAAGTTTTTATATTATGCAATGTTCAAAAAGATAATTGCAAATACATTTAGAAGATAAAAGTTTTATTCATTTTAAAGAACTACATTCAGAATATGGCAAATGATTATTTTGTAAGTACAATTTTATTAGTAGAGTTGCATTAATGGAATTATTATTTTCCTCTCCCGCCTGGTCCATTCTTATAATCTTTCTCTATTTATCTATTTTGGAATTTTTTCTTTTAGTTTGAAAAAGGTATCTGCTCATTCTCCACATTTTCTCCAAACAGAAAACAAATCCAGTAAACATTAGGACTGAGCTCTCAACTCAACTCTGTAAAAGTAGAATCATAATTAGGCAAAGTTAGTTTGTCTGCTGCTGTGTGTAAACAAGTTGAATAACTTCATTATTTTCAAGCTTTGCCCCTACATTAGAATAATTCACACTACTTCAGGGAAATGACACCTGCTAATTAACCACAAGCAGACAAAGCACTTTAACAGCCATAATCAGTCATTTTCCCCGGCAGTTTAAAAAAGATTTAAAAAAAAACCCCATCAGAAAAAAACAAAACAAAAAATTAAAAAACAAGAAAAGAAGAAAAGATCAAAACCTTTGTGACAAGATGTTTCCATGAATCATCCTCTTGAGGAAACCTTACTGCTTGAAGTAGATTCAAATTTAAGTCACACATCTGTTCAGAATAGGAATTAAATAAAGTCACATATATGCTCTGCTGTATTTTATACAGACACCTGTTTGGGACTTAGCTCCAACTAAAAGTAGATATCTAAAGTGGTCAGTATGCATAGTCAATATGTATTTATTGAATGATTCATTCCTAACAGAGATTTCTATAATAATGAACTTCCCAAAGTTCCCTCTGTCTTCTTGGGTAAACTTTGCGTTTGCCTTACACATCAGCACTGCTGATGACTGAAGTTAAGTGGTGTGAATCACAGCCTAACAATCCTGTCCCTAAATGATTTACATTCAACATGCACAAGAGAAATATTTATAAAGTATTTGCGAAATGAAATATTATTTCTATTTTGTGGTGGGAAGATGAAGCATGAAAAATGAATCTCCTACACATGGGTTTTACCGAAAGTCTGTGATGCAATGAGAAACAAATACCAAGCTGCTGGTGTCCTGCCTCAGGAACACCATAGTTCTAACTATGCCTTTTCCTCCTCTGCTTTCACATTCTAAGACCCTGCAGAATTGTTTCAATTGTATTTTTAAGAGTTCCTATAAATCCTGATTTCTTAATTCATTCGCAGTAATTTAGAAAGTACTTTACATGTCCTGGTGGGCTACTGCATTAACCAAAACTGTACTGATAGTCTCCAGAACTGAGTGAAAATGTCAAAACAGCAAAACCTTCTTGTTGTTCTCTCATTCACTCAATACCTATGTTGAGCAGGAAAGATTTTCTTTCTGGGACATACTAGGAAGAAAAACCTTCAGCTAAAATTGGAAGACACACAAGAAAGTGGTTTCACAGTAATTGGTAGTAGGAGAACTAAATATAAAATCACAAAAACCAGATATTGCAGTCTTATTTCTACAGTAGTATGGAGAAAAAAATGAGCCCTAGGGAAAAGTGTTGAAATAGCAAAAGAAATTATGGAAAACCATTTAAGAAATGGAGATTGTGAAAGTTACTCACAAAATAGAAGGGGACTCCAAGGACAAAGAAAAATGTCACAGCCTTTCCAGACATATGCCAAGAGAAATGAGCATGTTTGATATTTCCTTTTTATAAGAACCAGGTAAACACTATTATAAGGAGATGCCGAACAGGCTGAAGGGCTACACATTCTGTTTCCCATCACACAACTTGGAGCATGTTAGGCGATTCCAGTGTTAGACCTTACATCCTTTGACCTCACTGTCCATCTCCAGAGAGGCATTGATCTCCATCGTTATTTTTCTAGGTATCTGCATACCTTTTAACAATCCTTGAGGCAAATTAGTACAATCTTTATAAAAAATTTGTAATTTTCTAAACCACAGCTACAGCTATTGCCACAAAATTGTTATACGCTTTGATCAGCTTCTGAAAGAATTTACATGCCGTGCTTGCTTAAGATGACAGGAGACGGGAAGTTTTCACTTAATCATTAAGAAAGAAGCTGTCAGGAAGTCCCACTCTCCAGATCATGTAAAGGATTCCTTGTGGTCTTTGCTTTGAAAATTCTGATATGTCCACTCTAAGGCTTTGTAATTGGGCATGTGAAACCTCTGCAGGTGAGAGTAGTACATTTCCTTTCTAGGGTGAAATGTCTCGCAGATTGGCCAAGCTGAGTTATGTTGAGCATGGCTATGTCCTTAGCTTTTCCAGGAGAATGTTATCAATTGCTACAGTCCTAGAACACTCCAGAGAACCTCATGCAAGACAGTACCAAAAAAACAACATGTGAACTGAAGCCTACAGTGCTGTTCTAGGACCACTGAATGGGATGGCTGGTTCTCATTCATGACAAATAGTGTCCCAGACTTATCTTCATGTCTTGCAATCACCATACACGTACACGATGACCACTTCTTCCTTGGTTGACTTTCTGTGAAGGAAGCCCTGTTGCTGAGGGACAGAGAACTGATCTCCTGCACAGATATAAGACAGTGATAGCCTATGTTTTGGCACAGTGGATGATCAGGATTTTCTGGCATGTGACAGTGTTGAGTTCTACCTTTTCTCTACCAAAACATTTGCAAAAGTATTCTTAAAGTAACATCGCTTAGTCTGCAAAGTCCAAGTTCTGTGAATTAGAGGATCTCAACAGTAATTTGCCCCTGTCTGTAAATGTATTGAAAGTTACCATGAAAATTTACCCAATATTTTAAAGATATGTCAGAAACAGAATTAGGGGCAAATACTCTTATACTTGGCATTTCCTAACATTTGATTAATTTAACATTCAATACAATGCAAGTACCTTTCTTTACTGTTGTTGTTTTTGTTGTATGGTTTTGGGTTTTTTTGTAATCACAAACATGTACATGCACACGTTTATGCTCATGTAAATTTATAATACTGGGAAAAAGGAAGCTGTGTTTTCCATTCAGTATGAAGAAATGTCTTGCTTGACTTGCTTCCCTATAATGATTCTTGAAGAAGATAAGTGAAATAAAAAGGCTAAAGACCTCATGAACTCTATGCTACACCTGTAATTACAATACTTTAGGGTTCTTAACCACACTGCAGAACAATAAAAGGAAACTATCTCAACATAAGCACTCTTGGGTACATGCTAAATCTGTTCACTTTTTTCTTAGCCCACCACCTCCCACCAGCTGACCTAGTGAACAAGTCCTTTCTGACTTCAGAAGAATCTACATTTTAGCCATTCCAGCTGGGAACAAGCAAGGTTGTATGTTGCCATGGCAGCAGTTACACTGAGAATGGGATTTGTAGAAAAGGTGGCAAAGGCGGCCAAAAATAACAAGTTATAAAGAAGTGAGATTCTGTTTATCTGCAGTTAGGTGGATGGGGTTAAGCCATCCACATAAGCCCTGATGCTTAGGAGCCCTGGCCATGAAAGTGTTTTAAATCCCAAGTGTCAGCATGGGATCTGTGGTGATGGGTTGCTAACTTAGGGGATCACAGGCATTTGACAAGATCTCATTTGTCCAGTCCACAGAGGATGCTCTGTTTCAGTTCACATACCAATTCTCCACTTACTACTTGGCACTGTATAATGCAATGTGTTTCCTCTGTGATCCTCCTTGAGCGATATAAGCAAACTCAATTCCTACAGAGTAGGCATCCTTGAGTAACAAGTGAGTATCACTATGTAAAAAGAGTTCAGAGAGTTAATAATTTTCTCTTTGGTTTCCCTGAGAGTGCATCACAAAATTGTTCCAGGTCTGCTTTGATGAAAAGAGTCGAGTCCTTGCAGGCAAAATGCTGGCAGCACACAGAATATTCATAGTTTCCATTTTTAATTCTGCACTTCCTGTTGCCTGTATTTGCTCTCAAGCCACTTCATTTAAATTATGAAATACAGCACATTTAAACAAAAGAGAAAAAGGTCTACAGACTTGCAATGAATACCTGCAGCCAAACAAACCATGCAGCACAAAGCCCACCGAAGAGCTTGTGTGAGGCTGGAATCACTGAGGGCTGTATAAAGTTTAAAGAATTGAAGAAAATGTTTGTGACAGTTTGATATAGCCCACCTATTTGACATATGACCAATGTAGAATCCAAAGTGTGGTTGGCAAGGTAGATTCAGTGAGGAAGTACAATTAATTATCTGTATGAATTGTTATAGTTATTTCCTCTTTCATTCTTTTCTGAGAACTCTGCAGTATCTTCTTCAGCAGAAGTTTAATGTGCTATATAGGATGGGTAAGTGTTTTAGTCATGGAACGGAAATGGCTATACACCTGTGTGTTCTTTCATATAATCAGAAATGAAATAATCAAGATTTATTTTCTTTTTGGCCATGTTAAGAGAGAGAGAGGTTAATGCATACAGTCCCTGAGTACTTCCATGTGTGTTCCCCTTAGCTAAAATGCAGATCACTGTTGCAGGTGACTGAACAGTGGTTACAATGTAAATTATTTAAGCCTTAAAAAATAAGATGACATTTGAAAAGTGTCATTGTTAATTAAAAAAAATACAATTGTTTTGACATTATTCCCACCCACACATGTCTAACTTTGTCCATCTAACTTTTTAATCTTTCTTTTTTACCCTGGAGTAACTTTTTCATCCTCCTCAACCGCCATCTTCATTTAATGATGAAAGGAACAACAGAATATGCAGGTCCAAAGAAGCTATGAAAAATATAACCCAGGTTCTACTGCAATAAAGAAATAAAAATGTATAATGTGGAACAATGCTTGAACATTCATTTCTCTGAATAACCCACTTACATCAATCAGATTACTGCAGTGATTAAAACAATAAAAAGAAGACCAATATTGTTTTAGAATTATTGTAATAATTTGGCTTTTAGACTTCTTTTGTGTTAATCTGACCAAACAGTTAGCAATGGGTTCCTTGGATTTCTGTAAAGTTGCTGACTTGATAAGTCAAACTGGCTTAGTTCTTCCAGTGCTCATGGCAGGGACAATACTTTTCTTGGTGACTATGGAGTCTGTTCTCCCCAGAGCTTTATCACCATTGGGAAAATCTTTTTCTCTTTCCTGAGCAGTGCCTGTGCTGGCAGAAAGATGAGGATGCACCAGATCAGGAGGTTACTGTGCTTGCCTGAGGAGATCCCACCCACAAAACAGCAGCACAGCTGCCACGGCCCCGCAGTTCTCTGAGACTGTAACCTAAATTACCTTAGCAGATTGCTTTAAAACTCATTGCAAACGTATTACCCATGCAGCAGAGTTTAATAAAATATCCACCTTCTCCCCGTGCCCTGATCCCTGTGAAAAGAGCACAGGCACTAGAAGGGAGCTGGAGTGCTCCCAGACAGTCACGCTGGAGTGCACCTGCCTTGCAGCTACCGATAGAGAGCTACTGCAGGTTTGGGGTACAGTTGCTTCACTTAACTCAATGTTTCAGCTGTTTAAATCTCAGCAGGTCATACCTGGCACTTTTAAGAAAACAAAAATACTTAACTATATTCAGAAATAAATTCTTCTAGACTGCAAGATGAGAAAGGCTGAGAAAAGTAATTTGGGATGAAATGACTTTCCACTGAGAATAAATCTGGCTGCACAGTAGCTGTATGAAGAGCCAGCCAAGTCTTGGGCATGGAACTGTAAGCTGCCCTTTTGTAACTTTTTATAGAATATTATAAATTTGTATTTATACAATGTATAAATTTGTACCTTTTTATAGAATATTATAAATTTGTGTACAATGTAAGACTATCTATTATGATTATATATTATGAATGAGTGCATAAGCTTTAATAGACATAGGGTTGCCTCTCATAAGACCTGAGCTTTGGCTGCTGGAACATTGTGTCTTCTCACATTGTGGCTGTTTTTGAAGGACACTAATTGCTTTACAATATAGAGAGTCAAATGTGTGTGTAGCTTACATCCTGATTCAAATAGTGCTTTACAAAGTCAAGATTCAGGTTTACAAGCACATAAGAAAATCACCAAACTTTTGCAGCCTTCTTTTATCCATTTTGAATGTTTGGTGTTTTACAATTTCATCTTTTCTGGACACCTAATAGAAATTTGGTAATAATATATATTTTGTAGTTTCATCTTGTAAGGATAAACTTAAATATATTTGAAAAATTAATAGGCTATAACGTTGTGTTTAATTACTTTCTGCTGAAATAGGACAATGTTGTAGGACCTAGAAATTGAAATAAACCTTGGAAATACCTTACATTGCTTTTCAGATTCACTGTAATGAAGATAAAAATAAAACCAGAATGTGACAAAAAATCCCCAAATATAATGGACCAAGAAATATGACAATTTTTGTTCTCTCTGGTTTTGTAGAAGGACTTCAGATCCTTGAAAACCACGATAGCTTAGCAGTTAACAATTACGTGAATGCAGCCCAAGCTATTAGACCAATATAAACAAAGCAGGAAAGAGAGAATTCAGCAGTCACTGTCAACCCTTGCATGGATATAAAAGTGCAGGAAAGGAGCAGTGCTTGAAAAGTATACTTGATTGATTTTTAAGAACCCTTTTTTGTAGTTCTTTCAAAGAAACAGCATGTGTCTTTCTCAGGTATTTCTGGGTGCTCTGCTCTGTTGCTGAAGCATTAGCAGACTGACAACAATAAGCTCAGAGTGGATTCAAAATGCTGTTGTATAAACATACTCTACCCCTGTACATATTGCTCATTCTGCATGCTGGAAACGGAATACAATTCTCCTTTTCTTGAAAAGTGTGTTCTTAACATAAACTAGATGCCTGCTTTTCTGATTTGGAACATCTAAACTCTCACTTCATGAACAGTCATGAGTCAAAAACCGAAGAATATTATTGGCACGTTCTGAGTCATATTGCTATTTTAATAGCTACACATTACACTTGCACAGATTCTCACAAGAGAATGAATTACCTTCAGACAAAAAAAGAAAAAGGAAAAAAATAAAAAAGAAAAAGGGGACAGAAAGAAGAAGGAAAAAAACTTGATGTAGATGTTTTCTTAATCTTCTAACTCAAACTTTATAAGAAATCTTTCTGAAAATGTATTTTTGATTACTACTAGTCTTTCCATGGCCATTAAAATAAATGTGTCCAATGAGTTTATAAAGGTTACACAGAATTTCATTTATCTGAGTTTACAGTGCTTGGATACCAGGAAAGATCAAGGAATTCATATTGGTTATGTATAATGAGGTAATCAGGCTTTAATGAAAAGCAACAGTTATTAGATAATCAGTTCAGCCTGGTGACTATTGGTCTGTTATTGCAGGACAAGAATAATTAAAGGGCACTTAAGGTATGGAAAAAAATGGCAGCCAGAAACTGATGTGCCTGTAGGAGTCTCCAAACGACAGGCATTTAATAGCCCTTTATATGTTACTATAGCAACACACTTTGATAACTCATCTGCCCACACCATAGTAAAACAAGGGGCACAGGGCTCCTCGGAAAGTGCAATCTCCTTTAAGCAGATCTATAAGCATTGCAGATGAACAGAACTCTAAACATTCCTCCATGAATATTCATGAACTAAGTTGTTTTTTGTTGCCTGCCTAGTCAGCAGTCACAAAACACATGGTGTGTGTTGGCAGCATCTTGCCTAGGTAGAGGGCTATGGACTGAGGCAATGGCAGGAACCAGGACCTGTGAGGCTGACTGACATTTCCATCTGTAGCGAAGGCTGGTAATTAACAGGAAGGAGTGTGCCTGCAGCATTGCACCATCTGCTAGGGAAACGGCTCAATAAGAAAGGAGCTGGATATCATCTCAGTGGTGGCTCGATCTGGTTCCGACATGAGGCTGGGCATCTGTTAGCTGAGGAGATAGGCTATTAGGAAATTCGACTGGGAATGAACAACATGGAAAGAGCACTCTGACCTAGCCCATAAAAGCATCTCTTCAGAAATGGTGTCTTTTTATCTTACTTACACAAGTCTTCTGAAAATGGTTTGCTGAGGGACCATTATGGATCTGTTTGAAGTAACACAATGGTTTCAAAAATGCTGCTTAATTCCAACATGAAATTCTTGAAATCAGGATACAGCTGTCATCTTTTGACAATAGAGCTAATTTGAGAATGAGGATATGAGGTTAAATTCCTTCTTCTGTTGTTTGTTTTTTGGGGGCAGGAAAGAAAATTAACTTCTAACTACTGTACAGTTTAACTCTCGGAACACAGTAAATCTGGGATACCCAAATCGAAAACGTACAGAGATGAAAGCATAAATCCTTGCCATGTTTTAAAAGCAGAATTGTGCAAAACACGACAGTCAGAAAGAACATTGATGTATGTTCTCAGTGTGTATATATACATGGAGAAATATATATATATGTATATGAGTTTCATATACACATATATTCACTATTTGCTCTGATAGGAATTTCAGCAGTTTCTGTTTTGGAGAAAAAGACTTTCAGGATTGAGTTTTTTACTTCAGGGCATAGAAATAGGTTAGTTCTTTGTGCCGGGAGACTGATCTATGTATCCAGTTATGAATTTAAAATATTCTGAGTGTAGATAATATAATTAAAGGCCTCTAAAGCATAATGAACTATAGTGTTTCTGGAAATGACAGGTTGATATTCCCCAGACCTCTGATAATGTACAGATTCATCAAAATTTGGGTAAATGTCTCTGTTTTCATCTGCTGACATTCTCAAAATTCTTTTGATGAGGAATGATCTTTCCATCCTTTTCCTCTTTTGCCCACAGTATGAGAGCAAGCGTGCCCATGTAGGTGCAGAAACATGCTCTGTTGACATCATCACTGGCTACATTACATCAGTGCCACAAATCAGTTTGGGGTTGTGTTTTTGCACCCATGCAGTGCTCAGACACCTACTGAGTTGCTGTAACCTAGCAAGTTGAACAGCCACAGGCGTCTCTGTGTGCTTTATTTGCTGTCCATGGCAAGTGCAACACAATGTTTTAAAGCGACTCTCACTGACAGCAGGATAAAGAAACTGCAATTTCACTGCACTCGCAGACTGAAAGCCTGTACGGGTGCTGCAGCTTGGCTTTTGTTTGCTTGGACTGTGGTATTTTGGTTGTATGTCAGAGTCATGAGGGTGACTGTAGCCATCTGTGTGAGTTTTCCAGTCTGTGTCCACAGTCAGGGCATGGAGGTAGCATTCCAGTAGACAGTTCTGGTCTTACACAGGTCTGCTGTGGCTTCATGATGAATTTATGCCTGTTGTCTACCTTTTAAATTTTAAATACTAAGTGCCATTCCGATATAGAATTCATGGGATGCACAAATAATTGCTGAGAAAATGAGTTTGCATCAAGAACCCAGGCAAATAAGCTGAATATCCAGTAGGGACAAACAATTTCTTATTATGGGAGATTAGAAATTGGAAAAGAAAGATGGTATGTCTCAGAAAGTGATCGAGGTGTTTTCTTAATTTTAGAGATGTATCTGACAAAAAAGAATGAAGTTTTACTTCCACACATTTAGTATTTAGTTGTTGCGGGTTTTTTCCTTTTTTTTTTTTTTTTTTTTTTTTTTTTTTTTTTTTTTTTTTTTTTTCTGTTTCTCTACATAGATTTTAAACTCTTCTCTTTGCAAAAATAATTGTGTATTGTTTTCTGGAAACACAGATGAATATTTGGCTTTTACCCGTAATAGGAACCAACTTTCCGCCACAGAGATGATACAGCTGTATTTATATTTCAACTCCATCCCTTTCAAAGGGAAACACAAACCCTTTAGGGTCTGCTCTCCTAGGGACTCAGGAATCAATTATGTGTAATGCAACTTTGGCAAAAGTTAGCAGCACCCCATATACTTTTGTTAAAGCGTGTTCTGTGAAAGGCTGGAAGGCCACAGTCTAGGTAGTGGATACAGTCAGAACACGCAGGCTTTCTGCTACTATTTCTGTCAATACCTTTTACACGGAGCTGTGCCAATTAGAGTGCTCATGAGTAACTCTGCTCCTACAGAGCTTCCTACTCACAAAACTACAGGCAACAATGCCCTTGTAGTAAAATCAACAGGCAACAGGAAAAAAAGTGAACTCAGGGGCTAACCAAGCAGAAATCAGCATTGTCTGTCCTCAGCAATTGAAGGCTGACAATTGAAGTCTGATCTACAGCCAGTAAAATGGACAAAGCTTTTTTTTTTTGGTTTCCCAAATATCTATTTTCTTGACAGCATGTTCCTCAGTATTTCACTATTCAATCAAGTGCAATATGTCTTCAGTCAACAATTTTTTCGTTTTTTCTTTTCTTTGTGTGTGTGTAAGTATATAACACTGTTTTTAAAGCTCTTTGCAGCTGGTTGTCATCTGAACGACTGCCAATAGCCTCTGAGAGCACTACCCCCTCCAGAACACATAATTTGGCTCCCTGAGATTATTTACTAGTGAAAGCTCTGTATGCACAGAGTCAGTTGGATATGACTCTCAGAGGGAAAGCTGGGTGTGGCATTTTGGGGAATTAGCTAGTAGAGGAGACAGAAATGCTGTTTGGCAAGTGAGAAGATGTGTCCTGCTGTTGTCTGAAGCCACATGTGAAGGCAGGGCAGCCCAAGAAGACCCAGAGGAACATGAATTCTGATCAGCAGAGTCCTAAGACAATGAGGAGTGTAACTAAAACACAGCATAGCCTTTAAGGAAGAGGATTTTCTTGGAGATTGGGGAATAGAGAGATCAGTGGTAGTGAAAGGGAATGGTGCAAATCCTTTTTAAATCCACAGAAGGGTTAATTGATTTCACTGGGCTTTCTCCTAGGTCTGAAATGTTTACCTTGCAGTGAAGATGATTTTAAATATACAGCTATAACTGTTTAGTTTGATATTAATTGAAAGTAAGTGGATTCAATCCCAGAAGATTTCAGCAATGCACTAAGTAAGAATTCATTCAGGTGCCATTGCTATGAGGCTGAGATTCAGCACTGAGGTATTAAACCCACACACGTGCTCACACACAGTACCAGCATCCAGCTCCTATCAGCAAACATGGTGTCTGACTGCCCAGTGAGATGGACCCAAAACCTTTGTGTCCTGACATCCTCTCTAGTGCAAAGCTTGAAAGCATTCTTCAAGGGAAAGATTCAGAGGTAACTTTAGAAGGCCAAAATGCCAATTTGCACTTCCCTGAACTGAAAGAGGAGCCATCTAAATACAACAGCTAGTAGTGCACTGAGTTAACGCAATAGGAAAAAAAAGTTATTCATTATTTAAATTGCATTTGCATATGAAATCCTTTCAAACTTATCCAAAGATGCTGAATCAACATGAAAAATGAGGATTTTGCTACCTCATTAATTCTATGATATAAATATTAAGACCTGGGTCTGTTATCAGATGACACTTGTAATTCCAGCTACACTGCCTGAAAGGCTTAAACACCTCTGCTTACCTAGTATACAAGCTTGGTTTTTCTAAAAACTGTCAGAAAATGGTGAGTTTAACCCAAAGGAAGGGGTGTGAAGAAACTTTGGGCAGTACAGATTTGAGCTCCACATGAAGACTCATGGCAGAATGACAGACAGGTATGATTTCCCCAGGATCACACTGCACAGACAGGATGGGCACACATCCAAGACCAGGGGCTTTTCTTAAAACTCCGAAGACTGAATTCTTCCTAAGAAGAATAAAACCTTCTGAAGTCTCCTTGCAAAAGCCTGCCTGCAGTTTGGCAGGGTGGCGTGGGCAGGAGAGGAGGAGAGCCGCGGGGGCACGGGGAGGAGGGAGCAGGCGGCATGGCAGGATGCTGTGGGTCTGCGATGCACTGGCAGGGCTGCGTGGGGAGAGTTCGCACAGCACCTGCCCACATGCTGGCTGGCTCTAGCCAGTGTCATTAGCCATTCATTCCACAAGCATTAAAGTCAGCCATAAAATGATAGATTAAAAAAAAAAGAAAAAGCAAGAAGCAAACCACAATGTAACAGAACAGTGAAGGGACAAGGATTGTATTGTGCAAAACTTTAAAATACTTTCACTTCAGTGCTGAAGTCCAGCCCCTGCAGATGCAGAGAAACAGTCTGTGTGCATAAAGGCATTTAACTGTACAGAGAAGGTATCCATATACGTACAAAGCTTCCAGTACTAAAGAGGATGAAAAGGGGAGGAAATAGAAGCTGAGGGTTTACTGCATAGTGGGGACAAAATGCTCAAAGGCCACTGCATTTGGAACATGTTGAAGTCAGTGTGATTCTCAATATCCATAATGAAGAAGAGAGGGGGTTTTTGGTTTGTTTTTGTTTTTTTTGGTTTTTTTTTTTTGCTTGCCTCAGTCATAGTACTAATTATTTAGTGGTCTTTCAAACCTTTTGTAATCTCAACTTGAGAAAGCACTGAAAGATATTAATTCTTAGCCATGTGTCTCATAAATGAAGGCCATTCTGCTATACTTAATGACAAGGCTGAGGCAGCAAGATGTCATTTGCTTTTTTCTCGGTTTTTAAATTGCTTTCTAAATGAACTACAGCTGTGAGGGCCAGGTGCTGTGATCCCTTTAGAAAGATCAGGAAATGATGAAATCCAAAATTTCAAAGTGTGATGGATGTCAGCTCCCGATTTGGTGTGTGTGTGAGGTCACCCCCATGCACCTGGTGCTATCTCCACAGCAGAATCACTTTATTGTGGAAAAAAAAAAAAAAAAGATGCACATGTCGAGTGTAAGAGTAACAATATGAGATGCAGTTTATAATTATCCCTTTGTTTTCTCCTCATCGAGATGGAAATGACGGATATACAGTGTGTGTGTTTCTTGTTCTAGGTGCTGCAGTGTATATTAAAACAAGTTTGAGTAAAATAACCAATATGGCTGGATGGTGAAATGAGCAGCCACTGCACGGGGAATGCTATGTTAGAAAAATAAGAGCTCACTAACTAACTTTACTCAATTAGAAATTGTAGCTGCAAGGTCAAGAACTCTATTAGCTAAATTTTATTTTATAAAATATGGGCTTAGGAGGTGACTGAGGTGCACTTAGAAAACAATGCTTTTGTTGCAGCTACTCCAGGCTTTTTATGTGACTCTACAATAATTCAAGAAGATTGGTTGAAACATTTTAAAGTGCACTGTTGAAATATTATTACTGTCTTAATTGAAGAGATAGCTTAGCCCTAGAAAATCAGCCCCAGCAAGAGGGATGTTCTGTCAGGAAAGTGCACACAAAACATGGACACCAAAAGCCGGAGTCCTCTCTGATAGCCTCATTTCACATGTCACTGTGCTGCAGCAGGCGTTGAAGATTCTGGGGTATTTGCAGACACTGCCAACTGCTTCCCCCATTGTCCTTCTCTTTGTGCATTGGCCAAATTTCTCCTCTGAACCAGCACAAAGACTTATTCACACTGGCAATGCACCAAAACGATCCAGTCCACAATACACGAGATGTGTCAAATTCAGCCTCTGAACTGTACAACTCCAGCACAAATTAAACCATTCAGAGCTGTATTCTCTGTTCTGTAATGGCATGACATCTTCTGCTCGGTTTAGTAGCAAAGAATTAAAAAATCAAAGAGCTCTATCCCAAGTTTTCCAGGGATGGCGATGCTTTTGTTGCAGATTAATCCTTCCAAAAATGCAGTTATACATTAAACACACCTAATTGCTGGATTCTATTAGAAGCTCATCCACCATTCTCAAAGCTCCTGCATTGTCAAGCTGGATTAGAGACTTTTCGTGAGCAGGATTTTGACTTCCAGTTCATTTTCATTCTTAGGTAAAGCATAGTCAAAGCGATGTGCAGGAATGTGAAGGAAAAATTAAATTACTGAGTGTAAATGAAAACTTCAGAGCAGGATCACCAGATCTTTGAAATGAATGATGAGGATGTTTTCTTCACAAAATGCTGCATTTATTACCTGTGGTGAAAATTCTTGGTTTGTTAGGAACTTTCCTATGTTGATTACAGTAACATCACAGCATGTCAAAGAATTGTCTGCAAAACTCCAACTCAGATCAACAGTTTTAGGATTCTTGTAATAGGCGTAAATGAAGTACATTTAGTTACTTCTTGTCTGCATTTTGAAAAGAGGAAAAGTTTTGAAACATCTATATTAGAAGTCGTGTTTGCATTGCTGAGAAAGCCGAACACTTTCTCTTTGCCTGACCCCACCAGTTTTTATGGTGTCAAATCAGGTGATTGTCAAAAAAATTTCACATCACCTATCTCCTCAAAGATTTCAAATGATCTATCGCCATGAACAAAGAACTACAAGGAAGTCTATTGTGGAAAGGACAGACAAGGGAATTTTTCTAAGTAAGAAGCAGTGAGTTATGGGTACAAATGTCTGAATTCCTGATATAAAAGCTATACATTTATGATTTTTTTTATTCAACAAAAGATTTAGACCCAGACTAGCTTCAAGATCTTCAGATTTGCAAAGAGATCATTTCGCCACTGAGATAAATGACAAGCCTTGTTCTCAGATGCCTGCTCAGTTTGGGAGGAAATTTTCCTTAACAGTTTTGTTGGTATTGGGATCAGAGATACGAAGAGTGCATGAGGCTTTATGTCAGAGCAGTTCAACTATGCCCCCACCCACCTGGTTTTTCTCAGGCAGTTAGTTCCAGAAAAAGGGATACTTAGTCAGCTGTTCAAATACTCTAAGAAGAAGAAGACACCACTGTCTCATTTCATGTCAAATCACACTTTTAAAAGACAATAGTGCTATGCATAGAAACGCCTGAGCAAAGCCTGAGTAGCATTTAAGAATGCCCATAAATAAATGAGAAAAATATTAAAAATTTCAAGCATATTTCCCCCTAAAACTTTCACAATACATTTTGTGGAGAGCACCCTTTGACCATGAGCCGTAACTCCTCGCTAGTGCAGAGGGCATTACTAAGTATTAGCAGGTTCTGGGCTGCTATCCACTAGAGTCTGGTCTTTACAATGTGTTTTGAAAGAAAAGACAAAGGCAAGAACAGACACTAAACGGAAACCCCAGACTGAGATGCTCCTGAATTATGGGGCTGTCAGTGTTACAAAACTCACTGCTCTGAAGATCAGTTTTGGAGATGCCTTTTTTCCCTGTATCAAAGTCTGTATCAAAGCTCCAGATTGAGATTTCATGTGTCAGAAATCCAGATCCAAAGTCTGTGGTTTGGACCTATTTCTGGTTTTCTGTTGCTTCAGTATCCAGGAGACATTGTGAGAAAATAAACTCAGAGATACCTTGTGTGATGATACAGTAATTAAAATTTTTAAAAAGGAAGGAAAAGCTATAATTCCACGATCCTTCAGTCTGATTGGAGCAAATAAATTTTTAACCCCTGGGGAATCACTAATTTTTTCAACACAGCTGCAAAAAAGCAGCTTTATCCATCCTTTTTCTTCTATTATGTAACTGCTTTGTTGTAATTAAAATGAAGGGATTTTTAATAGTAAAAAATTCTTTAAAATTTCATGTATTATATAATTTCAGCCATTTGCTTTTCACTGTTGAAGTATTTTTGTCATATTCCATTATAATACATCTTGATGTAGTAGTAGGAGAGAAGAATCTTTTATAGACAGGTTTGAATACATGGTTCCACAGATCAGCTATTTGTTAATTTTATGCAGGCTGTCTCCAGTTTCTGCATCTCACAGTTTGGGCACAACAGGAGGTGACACTGTTAACTGTTACTCTTTTCACTTACTTTTTTTCCCCTAGCTGAACATAAACATATCATTACACAGTTACACTACACTATATTTAGAGTTGATTTTTAACTATCTATTAGATAGAAAGATTTGAGCTGAGCTAAAATACCTGGAATGAACTAGGAAGGTCTAACAGAAAGGCGCTACCCACAGAAATTGTGGTGCAAGTAAGGTATTTCAATCATGCTATCCATTTCATTTCCTTCTGAGACTTCTCTGATGTGACTGGACAAACTGGTGTTGGGTCACTGCTGAGGGCTCCCTACATGGCAAAGGAAATTAGCCATCAACAGCAAGTTCCTGAGTCTTTTTTCCTTCCTGAGGGCAGGGACTAGGTCTAAATTGTGAAAACTGTGAATGCTTTCTAAGTCTGACTTGGCATCCTGGAAGCATCAGAAGGGCATCTGGGTCTGCTTCTTGCATATGTCTCTCCAACATCTGGCTCCTGCAGAGAAAATACTTGTCTCAGACCAGCAGGGAAGCGTTAGATATTCCAGCAGATCCCCCAGCTGGGATATTCATGGGATGAGACTCAAGTCCATGCTGTGGAACACACTGCTTCTGCTACATAAAGCAACCTGGTGGCCTAAGTTTCTGCACGTGTGTCCAAATATAATCACTAAAACCTCAATGAGATTAAGTTATTGCTACTTTAACCCTGGCAAAAAACTTGCCAGATATCATGTCCCACAGAACAGGAGCTCTGAACACTAAGATTTCCTCACAGCATCTTTATGGGCTGGTATGATAGAAAAAGATGTAAGGAAGATGTGTTCATCCACCTCCCATTTGACAAATAAGTTAAAGGATTCACCTAAAAAGTAAATTTCTTTTCACATTTCATCTGAACATGATCTGAAACACAGATTCAAGTGTCAGACATCAGCATCTGAGCCGCATGTTTATGAACCAGACTGGCCTATTCTTCACATGGATCTCTACCTCTGTACCTTGACAGAATTTTTCGCTTTTTAAAATTATAGGATACTCTGAAGTTGACACCTGAACCCTTCCACATACCAATTCAGTGCTGTAACTGCTGGTATAAAGATCTCTTCTGTTTATTTTTTTTTTCATGAGAATAAGATGTACCTGTTAAATCATCTAACTCTGGATGGCTGAAAGTGTTAAAATATAATCCATGTGTTCAAACAGCTCTCTATGCTCTTCCACATTTGGATGCAATATTTACAATAAGAAATGTGCATATACCACTTGAAAATGTAGCATTTGCCAGCAATTCCCTTATCTCTGCAAATATGGTACCTTTCCCCTGTATTCTGCCTGAGAAGTATTACAGACTCATTATCATTGTGAAATAGCTGGTAAGTGACTGGTTATTCAATGACTTGTCCTTGGCTGCAATTCTCTGTTTATCCCTTGGGAAGGGAAACCAACTTTTTAATATACTTAGCAAATTTATTTTTTTGGTGGCCCATTTCTTAGAGTGCAGAGGTTTTCTACATAAAACCTGAAAACTGTAACTAACTACATGGACCAAAGTAATCTCTAAAGTAATTGCATTAATTCAAATGAGGTCAGTTGAAGCATTAATTGGACCCTGTGATGCTTCAGTAATGTATCAGACTAGTTCAAAAGGCAAGTCAAACACCCAAGATTAAATATCTTTCTCTGGGAAACAGAGACTAAATGGGGAAGCACTTATCCTGATGGTAACTGTTCTTCATATGTATCCAAGTTGTTAGATACTGTTTTCTGCATATTCGGTCTTCAATACAGTGGGGCAAGGAAGTGCTACAAATATTGCCTGTCTTAGATGTCTGTGCTCCACTCTAAGTATCTGAGCGTCCTTACACTGATCCTAAGCCATCCTGAACTAAAAAAACAAAATGCAGGCATTTACTTCTTATGCACAGATAACATGGTGCCTATTTTTTAAGAATGAGTTTAAGAATTGTTCTGCTTGTGAAAATGAATGTCCAATTTCAAGTCATTACTTGCATTTTAATTTCAATGCTGGGTGCTGCTTCACAAGTGTATTGCCTTCAGTGAGTTGTGCTGTCCCCATTCTAACATAATACTTAGGATATATGTAGGAGATACAGCCCTGAACTGCATCTGTGTTAGGGCACTGGTTTGTTTGGGGGTTTTTGTAAGGCAGAACTCGTCCATTATTTGAGTCATGGGCTACAAATGAAGGACAGGTGTGCCGTGTACAGGGGCAAATCTTTGTACTGTCAGCCAAGTTCTTGATGTAAAAAGACATCATCAAACCATTGACTGATCTTTGAAGGAAAAGAAAAGGATGGCTGGATGCATGGCTGGCTGGCTAGATGGGTAAGAAATGGACTAACACATTACTGATACTCTCACTCTATACTGAACAGGAAACCAGTGCTCAAAGGTCTTCTAGTCTTCTAGACCATTTTTCTTCTTATTTCATTCTATGGAATCAGAGCAATAGGAAACTCTTGAAAGAAAGAAAATAAATATTTGCATCAGATTTATCTGTCTTAAAGGATAAACATGCAAGTGAAGAGGTACTGAACCATGAGGTCTGATTACACCTTAGTGTGAGGTGAGGGCTCTCCACTGCCACCCTTAGAGGAGGCCTGTTTGACATTTAAAGTCTACAGCATGAGCTAGTTGGTTCCCAACGGTAGTGAGGGTGTTAGACAGTGGAATGCAGATACAAACTTAAACCATCAGATTTTCAGTGTAACAGTTGCAGGTCACATGGGTGGTAGATTCCAGTAGTCAGGGTAATAGTTCTAGTCAATGTTTTATTTATTACTGGGGAAAACCCACAAACTTTGAAAGTATATCTGATTGTATTCGTACCCTGAATGCTGGCATATCATGTTCAAGCAATGCCAGGAAAGAAGAATGCTTCATCTGGAAATAAACATCCTCAGGGAACATACATCTGATTTGTAGAACTCTTGCATGATCAGAAAGTTTGATAAGAAAGATTAATATGTTTCATTTTGGCACAGAAACATTGCTGAGCAGAGAATAGGAGGTATATCCTACTGTATGTTGGCAGAAAAGCTGCTATCCTGCAGGATCCCATAATATCCCACTATGAAGAGAGGTAGTAGGATCCATAGATGTAGAAATACTTGAGGTATGATTTCTGTTTATGGACCTGGATTTTTTTAAACATCTCACATGCTCTGGAAGTAAAAAAGAACCTAGCAGGGGAGGAGAATGTAAGATTTATCAGCTCAGGTTTCAAATAAACAACTCCCTTTAGTCATTTTGAATACCTTAGTATCCACAAGGGCTCCGTTGTTTCCTGTCACAAATTTTGGGAGCACCACCTCTAGGAACTTTCAAGAATCTCTTGTACCTTTTATGTGATGAAGCAATTGTAGAAACACCACTGCATTTCTGTTTTGCTACAGCAATTATTTGCCCTAAATCCACACCTCCCACAACACCGGTGTTACTGCTACCTCATGTCCATGTATTGAAGGTTCTGGGTAGACCCATGAGATACGATGTCAAATAATGAGCAGAATTCAGTGTTACGAAAATTATGACAGAAACCATTGTGGAGACACTGTGTTTCAGGACAAATGAAAATATTCTGACAGTGCATAATTCAACCATCTTCCTCTTTAACTATTATGCCACTATGGAAAAAAACCCAAACCCAAAACAACACACTATCTAAAAAGGTCCAAGATACTACAGGCATTATTGTAGTTGCCATGGTGGGTACACTGCTGAAACTTCCTGTTCAGTGACTGCCTTCTTTATAATGGTGATTTTAAATGGAGCTAGGTTTGGAATAAAAAATAATCTACAGCCAATTTAGCCACTCAGGCAGGGCTAGAAATCTCATGTTTCAGGCTGCAGTGGGAGATAACTTGCCACAATATGAGCTGATTGGAACTCTGCAAAGTCTCTGCTTCAGTGACTCCTGGAAGAGACAAAAGCTGTGTGGAAATTCAGAGGGGAGCACAAAGCAGGCAAAAGGGAGGGGAGGAGAGCACAAAAACACACTTGCCAGCAGGAACAGACTGGAATTTAATAGAGGATTGTTCTCTTCCCACTGTTCAAAAGGAACTCTTGGAATTTGTGTTAGCTGCTTTAAAACCCAGCTACTGTCTCAGGGTATAGGAAGAAGAGCAGAACTCAGGTGGTGGAAGAGCTGCAATCCCTGTATGTTTTTGGCTGACTGCAGAGCTCTGAAACAATGAAATACATATCAATGCAAACAGTCAAATCAGGTGCACTGCCTTGGGACACTGCAAGACTGTTTTCGTGGGTTTTGTAACCAAAGAAGAGCTCATACTAGGCATTTGATGCTTAAACAAACATTCAGAAAACTGTTTTGAAGTGCAGTATTTTATTAAACAAATAAGCAGACAGATCAATCCAAAACCCAGGCCACATTCTGCTGACCCTGAAGAAATGACAGAGCATTCCCCAAAATGCAAGCTTTGCTACCTGCCCGCTAGTACCTTTCAGGACACAGCAGAGGCAGGAATGAGCTGAAAAGAAAACTAACTTTCAGCAGAAACTGAATTATTCTAAGATGCAGCTGAGACCGGGATGTGGTTATGAGTTGTTCCAGCCCCTAGACTGAGAATAATGTGCAGCTATGTGCATATGTACCCTCCATGTGAAATCTTTACTTCTAAACTACCATAATGGCCCTCCCATTTTCCCAAAACATCTAACAGCTGCCCAGTGTTTGGAGCTGTAACTCTTTGCATCAGGAAATGGGAAAACCAAACTTGTGCAAATGAAGATAACAAGTACCTGAGCACAGGGAGAACTCAGAGCTGGAGGCAGGAGAGAAAGATAGAGCATGACAATTTCTTTACATTTTTTATCCATTTAATATGATACTTACTTCAAGTAGGTTTGCTTGCTATGAATATATAAGGAAATTGCTGATCTTAAACTGATTGTTACCACAGTGAAAAAAACAAAAAGGCCCCAAAACCAAAAAAGTGAGGCTTTGCCATCTCGAAGATGGTTTGTTTCTTTTATGGCCATATAGGCTATTGTGCTTTTTACAGTAATCTTCTTCACTGTTCTGCAAGTTTTTAACAGATCTGTAACTCTGATAATAAATTGTCTATTCAGTGTGTATTGAGAAATATATAATATCTTTCAACTTTATATATATATAAATAAATATATATATATTTTTGTATATACAATAAAAATAGTATTTTTCATTTTCTACTTCTTTCTTCTTGACCTGATTACACTAATTTCTAAATGGTTTTAATTTTTTTTTAATGATAAAAATTCAGAAGAATATAGCAATTTAAAATCTGGAAGATGAAATTCATTTATCATTATAGAAAATACCAATTGGCTCAACTGAACAAAAATAACTCAGGCAGTTATCTCTCACCAGCTTGCACACTCTACTGATATATTCCATTTACTACTTTATATCCATCTGCCAAACCCACCTGGGTTTCAGATGGGACATATTCTAGCTCTGTTAATGATAAGCTTCACTCTATTCCCTATGTCATCCCCTCAACACTTTCTAAAAAAAAGACAAAAATTATACAGTGCGTATTGTGCCATGGTGTATTGATCTAAATGTTACATTAAGTGAAGAGCATATTAAGAAATATGTCAGAGAGTGTTTTCTTCTTGTTATGAACCCCTCAATGAGTCAGGCAGAAGTCATATAATCTACATTTAAAAGGCAAAAATAGGTGGGTTCTGGGTAAAGCAGAGTCATATTTGTTTTTATGAGGTACCTTTCACAACGAGATTCTCTCTAAGCACTTACAGAAATACTGCAAATGCTACTGTTTCAGTGGTTGAGTTGTAGAAATAGATAAGGCCTGCTGGAATTGGAATAACAATTACCAGCTTAACAAGCTCCTTTTTGGGGCTTACAGGAGCTTCAGGTCTGCACAGAGGCGATAGAGAGGCAGTGACATCTCACAGCGTGAGAGATTATTTTGTCCTCACATTTCTTAAAGGCCCTAATGATCCAGAAGCCTTTACCCAAACAGGTGACATTACTGCACACTCCAGAGAGGTCTCCTGATGAGCAGAGCACACAATCAGTATTTGCCAGGGAGTGGGTAGGTGAGAAATACACCCTCACTGCTCTGGGAAAAAAATCGATATAGTCTTCCTCCTCTCTGTGGCATGTTGCATCTCCAGTCTTTTTGCAGGGAACAGTACTTGATGACCTATTGATATGCCTTTCTCAATCTACAGCAGAATGAAGACAACCAGCTGGTGGCACTACCTTAAGGGCACAGGTAAACTGGCAAGGAACTGAGTAGCTCCTTGATCACTGCTACAGAAACACAGAGAGTAAGGCACTGTTTTATTTAAAAGAAACCCTGCTCAGTGGTGGAAACCAGCCTCTTCCATTTTTGAACACTGCAACACAAGGGCTGGACACAGGAAAACCATGTCCTCTGAACACCCCAGCCCTGCCCAGGAGATAATGAGTCAGTGTAATGACAGCAGTGTTATACACTTAATGGTTTAACTGAGTTATTTCAATTGTGTGTTTTCATATATTAGTGAACATTATGGGTGATATTTTTCAAGAAATAAGATTGCACCAAGCCTTCTTGATGCAACTTTCACAAGGTTGTCCCTTCTTCAGGCAAAAGTGGCTTTTTGTCAGCCTTCAGTGACCGAAAGCTCTCACCAGCCTAACAACAGTTTCCCATAGCTAACAGTCAGACTTCCTCCACAAACTCAAGGACTGAAATGGCATTATTTTTAGATATTTCAGGTAATTGACTTTTGGCCGTTTTAGTTTGCATTCTGACACTGACCTGAGCATTGAGTAGTTCTAGAAACCATTTCTGTGTTAAATGAAGAGCAAAAGAAGGTAATGGTATTTTTACTAGATCCCCAAATCAGTCTCAGTGCAAAGGAGACATCTCTAACAGCTGAAGATGAGTGGTATTATTAACTGCAAACTTCTCTGTTAGAGCTAATTTTCCAGTCTTCCTGGAGAAGATCGTTGTATATGCATCCCTCTCCAAGCACCTGCACAGGATGTGGGCACACTCAAGGACAGGAAGGCTTTCTGTTCCCTTAATGTGCAGGTGTGCACAATGTCAAGCATCAGCTCTACTTTTTCAGGATCATTTCATAATGCATACACAGTACAGTTTTGCTGGATGTCAGCATTCTGAAACGGTTTCCTCATTGACAGAGATGGGGAAATACAAAAGTATGTGGACAGCTCAGGCGGACAGTTACTTTACAGATCTTTCAAGACAGGGATTATTTGTGCTCTTGCTGCATTCACCAAACTACATCCACTAAGTCTCCTCCAAAGAAAGGAGGGTTAGGTGACAAAATTGTGTATTGCATTTAAATGTGGCTGGGGAAGGAGTTATTTTTATTTAATTATTAGTTATTTTTATTTAATTCATAGGAACATAACCCAAATAATGAGAAAAAAAGGCAGCAGTTGATGGCTCATGGTTTTCCAGGTCCTTGCTTATTTTGGTATTTCATGGGATAATTGTGGACTTCTCTCCATGCACAAAATGAAGTTAGTTGCAGAGAGAGGTAAGATCAGGTTAATACTCAAATAAATACAGGGAAGTGAAACAGTGAAGAATATGAGGCAGGGAAGTTAAGCACATTTAAAGTCGTATGCAATTAGTAATTATAAGATACAACAAAACAGAAGTAAGGATTGTACCATATAATATTTATGTGGTTGTATGCAATTTCTTCTAATCTTGATACTAGTGTTCGGGGTCTACTTCTTTCTTTAATCCTGCAAAAATGAAATTTCATCCTTTCCAATGGCTCATATCCAATCTTCTACATGTGAGGACCCTTAAGTAAATATAGCTGTATATTATAAAAATAATTCATTTAGAAGTGAAATATAATGCTATTTAGACATTCATTTATTGCTATATTTGTGATGCTTCTATATTTGTTTACTTATATCTTAATTATGTAAGTCAGGGGTGGTCTAATCCTAGCAGCAATGAGGGCCAGATGGAGATTTTTTGCCCTCCAACTGAGCATGTGACATTCCTCCCCTCACAGCTGCAGCCTGACACAGACGTTTGGCTGGTGCTGCTGCTGCCAGAGAAAGGAGATGTTTTTGAGGAGGTGAGGGAGAGTGTCCACACTCCCTCCCACAGGTGACATTGGCAGTTTTGCTCCATGTGTTGAGTGTGTTGTGAGCAGGAGATGGCTGTCAGCTGTTTGCACTGCTTTGGATGCATGAATAGCTAGCTACCTTTCCTTCTTTCCTGGAGAAATACTCTGCACTGGAAGGGGTTGTTCAGTGGTCCACCATATAACCAAGACAGTAAGACCAGAAGTCTTTCCTCAAAATACTGCATTAGAAGACTCTGAGCTGAGTGTATTTTGCTGAGAGCTACATTGAAACTGAGGAAACTCAACAAAGCAAACCAAAACAATGTAAATATCACTTTTCTTGAGGAAATCGGTTTTCTTCCAATAAGGTATAACACAGTGTTGGGGTTTAGGAGTTATCCGGTTTTCGGTTTTCTTTTTCTCTTAAAGAATTTTTCCCATATTTGTTGCCAGGGGACAAATCACTGGGTGCTTAAGAGAAACAAAGGACCTGGCTACAGGGGCGGGGTCCAACTGGCCACCCTTTTGTCACCTGGGGGCTGGCTGGTGTGCTGGGACAGCAGACGGAGAGCTGCCTGCCATCGTGGTGGACGGTCTTCTTTCTTTTTCCGGCTGCTTGCTTTCCACGGGAGAACCCCCGGGATTCCCAAGCCTGCCTTTCCCTGCCCGCTGGGAGCTGGGCTGCTGCCGCTCTGTCCCTGCCGCTGCTCGGAGCTTTCGCTACTCTGTAGCTCG
>VZRQ01010294.1:569400-580748 GCA_013397975.1 Machaerirhynchus nigripectus | reverse complement strand
GCCTTTCTTGGCAGACACCTGTCTTTCAAACCAAGACACACAGCAAAGCTGTGATATGCTGTTGATGTTTTAAAATAGGAATTTTCAACTCAGAACCCCAGGTTTATTCAGATTTTCATACTATGTTAAGAAGGAGGAATTTTTCCACCTGTGTCGAAAAAGAGGAAATACTCTGAATTTTATATTTCTCTTCCTGGTTCAACAAAACTGTTTTGTCCTGACAGTGTGGAGGAAAGAGTGAACAGCAATTGTCAGAGATGCTTTAGGGTGTTAAGTCCCTACTTGAAGAAAAGTCTGTTTTAGATCTACCATTTATATATTTTGATATATATTTATGGAATAGCTCAATCTCTCCAGTTGTAAAGCTTGAACAGGGATGAGAATAAAACCAGAGGAAGGCTTCCAGATATAACTCCCTCCAAAATGCTTTGAAAATATCTGCCAAAAATGTGAAACAATCCATTCTGAGAAGGTTCCTGAGAAGGTTCTTGAGCATCATTTCATCTCCCTGAGAGGTGATTCATCTCTGGCATAGATTATCTACTACTACCTAGAAAAAGGTAGAATTTTATCAGAGGAAGGGGAATCATTCCAATTTTACCTTTGGTTTTGCAGTGAACCTGTAACAACCATAAATCACTCCCAGCTGTCCCTGGGATCTCCCCTTCAGCACATCACTGTAGGGAAGGCAAAAAGTTCGGCAGCAATCAATCCCTTTTATATCTCTCCACAGACACATAGGCATCATATTGGAGCTCAAACTGTGTTGCTGGCTGAAAAAGATAATTGGTAAATCAAATACTAAATGAAATCACTCAAATGATATCCACTGCCCTCACTTTTGCTGAAATCCTTCGTTCATCTCTTAACCCATGTATGTATGTAACCCAGCAGCTTCTTCCTAATCTTCCTAACCTCTTTCCACCTCCAATATTCACTCCTTGCATGACCCGTGAAGTGCCTCTCGGTATTTTTTTTAATCTGTGGTCCTGTATATGGTCTTTGTTGGGTGTAGCCTCTGTTCAGAGTGTGTTTACCTCAGGCACTGGACATGCTCATTTGCAGGATCGTTATCTCCTTGCTCTGTGAATGCTTTTTCTGATTCCTACCCTACGGTACTTTCTGGGCTGAATGGATCTCTGGCTGTCAGTGATCAAAGCTGTCAGTTGCTGTTTATTTCCTCACCTCTTCAATTTGGCTCCTGGGAGGATGTTTCAACAGACGTTTTAGAGAGACAGAAAAAACCAATATCCTATTAAACTAATGACCCTTGGCTATGCTGTCTACAAATGAATGCAGGCACAGACAATTGCCCAGTTTTCTACTGAGGGTCTCTGCTCAAACAGTCTTATGTGTGTTTTCTAGCTACAAAACGTGTGTGTGTATAACTTCTAGAAAAAATGTGTAATTTCCATTTAACAGTAATTATTCCAGTGTAACCATGGCACTCCACTAATTGCTTTCTGGTTATTAAGAATATTAATAAAGTTCATGTTCAGATTTTCTGGTAGAGAGCACTGCTGGCTCTTCTGTTTATTCTTTTCCGAGGGCTTGTGTAAAGAACATCTGAAGCCTTTTTATAATAGTTGCTTTTTAACAAAATCAAAAGTCTGGAATAAATTTATTGTGACTAGCTATTAGCAAAAAAGATTTTCTGTTCAGAGCAGCAATGGCTTCTTTCTTTAGATAAACATAGCTGTAATGTGTCACAGATTGAAATGTATCATCAGGTCCTATGACCACGGTGATAATCACAAATATTCCTGGTGTTGGTACCAAAAAATGTTTTTCCTGCTACCAGTCTGCTATTGAATTCCTCATATTTAATACGCTTGAATTAAGCACACTTTCTAGGAGGAAATCTTTGAAGTTCTTATTTTAATGTACTGGTTGGGGGATCATGGAGACCATGACTGAGAAGAAAATAAAAGTGGAAAGAGCTTGTGGGCATTGGAAACAGAAAGTTGAAGAACTTTTTTTCGTCCACACTGAACAGAATAGATGAGCAGAGATACACGAAGAGCTGCTCAGGATGAGGTTTTAGTGTGAACGGAAGGAGAGGGGTCTGAAGCAAAGAGGTGGTCTTTGCATAGGAAGAGCTGTTGAATATGTTTGAATTAGGTGGTGAGGTGAGGTGAGGTGAGGTGAGGTGAGGTGAGGTGAGGTGAGGTGAGGTGAGGTGAGGTGAGGTGAGGTGAGGGAAGAAAGAAGGGGATCCATATTGATTTGTTGGACTCTACAGTAGTATGAAGGTGGCAGCACTTGGACTCTCTATGGGAAAAAAAGTAACACAGGAAGAATAAAGAGTTTAAGAGGAGAAATATAAGAAATGCAGTAATGGAAGCCCTGCAATGTTAAGATTTAAAGAAAGAGAATAATCAGTTAATAGAAAGGTAAGGACTTACACCAGGTCAAGGGCAGGCTGAGAACAAAATACTTAAGTGTAGTTTTGGCTACAAAGTCAACACAGCTAGAAACTTTGTTTAGACCAGATGTGGTAGAACGCAAGAAATGTGGGGAGGAGAAAAGGAGAAAGGAACCTGGAAGTAAAAGAAAATACAGTGAGAACAAATATCTTCACAATTCACTTTAAGAATATATTCAGCAAATACAAAAATAAAATGAGGCAGCAAGAATAACATTTGGAGAAGCAAGGGAGTTCACTTGGCAGTTTTAAAAAATTTATTAAACAAGGAGAAACTGAAGAATGTTTTTATTGTGAAGGGGAAGAAGTACAAGGTAGAGAGAAAGAGACTATCATAAAGTAGTGAAGGATGAGAATAGCTATGCTGAAAAATACAGCCATGTTCAAAACCTTGCTGATTCTATGATTCTGAAAAATGATCATGCAGAGGCACAGGAATGGAAATGTGAAGAGTTGAGGTAGAAAAGGTTGAGAGAACACAAAACAAAGTTTCTATCTGTGACTGAAAAAAACATAGGGACTGTGATTGAAGAGAAAAAGAAAGGAAGGAGGAGCTCAAATCGTACAATATTTGTAGACTTTGCAAATCACCCAACTACAACTGGGCAAGGAATGCAAGGAAGGCAAGGAAGGCATAAGGCAAGAAAGCTTTCTTGTGAGAGCTCATTCCTCATAGCTCTAATTGTGTCATACACACAGCACAGAAACTAAGCAAAACACTGTGAACTATAATAACTCTTAGGAACATGGAGAAAACAGCAGGTTGATAAAACCTATCAAGAGCTTGTGAAGGTGATCTGACTATTATCCTTGTTAGGACAAATGTGCTACTAAAATGCTTATTAAAGTATAGAACACAGGCCATTATTCACTGTTTCCAAGGCACTCTTCATATGGAAAAGCAAATGAGAGATCATGAGAATGGTTTCAGCATTACTGTTGATTCATGCCAAATTACATTTCTAATCTGTTCGTAGAGCTATTATTATTGAAACAAATCATTTATCCTCTTGAGCACAGTACTGCTTTGTTTAACTTCAAATTACGTCCTTTACGTACCACTGTTGTGCACCCTTCTTTTAACAGGGTTTCTTTTGGCACAGTTCCTTGTTTGTTGAGCAATAGATTGATATGCTTACAGGGAATGGAAGAAAGATGTGCTGCTGTACAGTACTAACATCCACCCTGTGGTATTTTGAACACACTGGAAATACCAGCTAATGATAAAAGGCTGTGATTAAATCTTTCAGGGCTGCAAGGGTGAATGACACCACTGAGAAGTAAAAAACAACCTTCCTCTAAATCAGAACAGAAAACTACAAGGGAGGAATATGGTAAAAGATTCTGTACCTTCATCTGTTTGCGTGCATTGTATGTATAGGAGGTAACATTTAAAATGTTAGTAGCATTTGGCCTAAGCATTTACCAACCAAAGATGCTTCTGAGACCCACTGCATCTGGCTGCCATTTTAACAGAGGAATATTTTATATGATAGCCTTGTGTTCCTCACAAAAAGGACACTAATTATGCAGCAGAGATAAATAAAGCAGCTCAGATAAGGAACATATCAAATTCATATCCTGTTCTACCTCAGAAATCTGATAGGAGATTGAATTTGTTTCCATGATGCAGATCATGGTTACAAAAAGCTTTTACCTCTTTTCAAAACAGAGTTAGGGCACTGGTACAAGACAGAAGTTACAGCAAGGCAAGCTGTGGTATTATTTTAAAGTCCTTGTCCTCCGTGGCTGTTGTTTCAGTGAATGCTTTGGTGCAAAATATTGCAACAGAGCAAAGATAAAAGAGATTATCCAGCTTTACTGAAGGGTAGGGGTAAGATACCTTGTATAATGGTAATTCCCACAGATTAGATGGATTTTATAAGCTTCTTCTCAGGAACGTAGTGGTTTGCCTGTACCATCAGACTCCTCTTCTGCTAGTGTCAACATTACATCTGCATTTTCTTTTTGTGTTGAAAATAAAAAATAATCCAAAAGGGAAGAAAATTATAAGACCCTTTAGAATAACATAGTTGTTAATACTCACTTAAGCAATAAAACTGTAGAAGGAGGGCCCATTAGGATCTCAGACTACATGGCTATTCTCTTACCAAAGACACTCCTAATTAGCACAATGTTTCTTCTGAAGTGGCCTGTTGGGCTGCAGAAGAGGATTAATCCACAGAGTCCTTCTGAGCTCATTCTGGGCTGTGTTTGCTTGTTTGATCTGGGTCTCGATGACAAAAAGATCCAATGAGGTACATGCTTCATCTGGGACTCAGCACTCTAGGCCTCCTATAAGATACACAGTGTGGACATGAACAATCATCTGTCTGTAATTTGAGAATCTTTCTGCAAACTTATTGCAAATAGAGTTTGTCTAAGAACTCTTACAGTGCAGATTTAATATCTCCAAATCCCAGGGAAGAATGTTTGTTTTGGGATACAAAGCAGCACTGATAAGAGTGATTTAGAGCAATATAAAACTTTCCAAGCTAGATCAGACTTGTGGCAGTGTTCACTCTGTCCCTGCTCTCCATGGCCCTACATCCAGAGGACAGCGCAACAAGTCCCACAGTGGGCAGGAAATCATCCACACACTTACGAAATTCTCTTATCTTCATTCTTAATAGTTGAAAGTTGGCTTAAATTCCTGAACATGAGGTTTACATTCCTTCCCATCATCTATTTTTAGCATTTACTATTATAACTCTCTGTATTCTCAGTATTCTTATAAATGCCCCACTAACTTTTGGTAAAGTCCTGGCCTTAGTAGTATCTGCTGTCAGTGATTTATGAAGTTTAATTGCACATTGTCTGTTTTTCTTCCTTTCATACATTTTCAATTGGCTTCATTCAAATTTAATCAAGTGTGCTAATCTGCCACTGTATTATTTTAGGGCAGCTTATCCTTTGTGAAATTCTTCACTGTTCCCCTTGGATTTGAATAAAACCTAAATAAATTCATGCTATCTGCAAATGTTACTATCTTTCTGCTTGACTCCATTCTGGGTAATTAATAGATACATTAAATTATCTCTGCATGTCTGATGCAGCCTTAATACTTTCTTTCACTAATGTTTTATTATCATGCCTCTCCTTTCTGACTCCTAGCTAGTTTTGGGAATGTAACAATACTGTGCATACTTTTCCTTTTTGACCGCAACTGAATTGAATCCAACAAATTCCCATAAGCGGAAGTGAACATATTTCCTCGAAAAATATAGATTCATCTCTGAGATGGCCTTTTGTCATAACAGGGTAAATTAACTGTTAGCTTATCCTTGTTTTGGACTTTGAGTGTAAAACCCCTGAGGTATGTCTCATAAACACACACATATACGGCAGCCCTGGTGCTGTGCACTCACGTGGCTGCCCGGCTGTCGGAAGTTTCTGTAGAACTGTTACAAATACTTTTCCCCATTCCTTAATGGAAGAGGTGCTTTTCTTTTAATTATTTTGAAAAGTGGCCCTGTGCCTCCACCTTGTGAAAGAGCATCCCAAAGCCTCCATCCAATGCCTGAGGTAAGCACACTCCATCATCAAAATCCTTTTAAACAAGCAAATTGTAAATATCTGTCTTCTAAAGTTGTTGTTGTTGTTGTTGTTTTTCTGTTTTAATTCCTCTGAGCTCTCCTTTTGTATTTCTCCTTTGAGCAAGCATTCTGTGAACTCCAGTCTCTGATGCACAGTTCCAGGTCCCACCTGTGCACCCATTAGCAGAGTAGAGGGCTGGTGTATGTGTGGTACATGGTACACTTATATGGAATCATAAATGCCCTCATGGTAATCACTTAATAAGATATTAAATCTATGTGACACTAGAAAAAGAATCAGAGTTGAGTTTCATTATTATTCTTTTTAAAAATTTTGATGTTTTGTATTCCTTTCAAAAAGAATGCCTGTCTGGTATATTTCCAGCATTTTAAAAATCATTGTCTTTTCAGACAATTCTCAAAAACATGGAAAATAAAACATGGTTTTGCTCTTTATTATTCCGCTTGTGTAAGATGTTACTAAATTTTTTTAAAGTGTGTAAAGAATGACAGGAAAGCCAGGGAAGAATTGAAAAAGTATCTTTGATCTAAAAAGCCATTTTTTCTCCTTTAGTTTAGAATGCTCACACAAAACCTGTATTAATTTTAAATTACTAACTTGAGAGAGAAATGTAATAAAATATTTTTCTAATGCTTTGTTATCCTTATGGCTTCAACTCCAGCTCAAAAATGCAATTAATTCTGTAACTTACACTCTGTGGCGGATGTCATTCAAGCTGCGACAGCTTATTGGGTAGTTAAAAGGATAAAATCAAGTAGTCATTCTACTAATCCCTTTACAAGGAAACAGCTTTATGCATAAAAACTGGAACTTATGTGGTCATTAGCAGATGCTACATCAAGCAACCAAAAATACACACATTTAAATTCTTAAGCACAATCTATGAACACTACACAGATGGTTTCCAAGAAACTGTACCTAAATTGATTACGATAAAAATGATCTGCTGCAATTGTTTCTGTCAAAAGGGAGAACAGAATTTGTCCCAATGTGTCGCTCTGCCCACTCATGCAGAGAACCCAGCTGCTGAGACAGATGTTGCTCTAAGCACTTTATTTTAGGGTCATTAAAATGGTTACAGGGGTTAGTCATTCATTGTTTTATAAATTGTGCTTACTAGCTGAGCTCCGTAGATGCTGGAAAACTTCTTTGTGGTTGATCAAAAAAGTTACATGTCATATCACATTTACCTTATGCTGGCAGTAAAAATGGGCGAAGCACTTGTGCAGGACAGGAAGAGAGAAAAGCGATTACTTTTTCTGTTTTATTTAGAAGAGCATTATTTACTCAGACCTGTCATGGCACTAATGTAATCATCTGAAACACAAAACCTGACTCAGAGGCCTTCTAGCTTTCATTTTAGTTCCTTCCAATCATTAAAGAACAAGATTTTTCAATACAACTCGTTCCTGTACACTCTTCCTTCGGTGGTATTATGAGCAAGAAGTGTCAGACAAGCAAAGGTTTAAGATCGGTTGATTAGATCAGTGCAGAGTGGGTCCGTCTACCTCCCCGCTGTCTTTGCAAATGCTGCTCTTTGGCAGTTTGAGCATACTCAGGCTTTACTTAGAAATATTTGGCTAAATCTCTTCTCTTTTGGCAGGTTCTATGGTTTTCCATGGCTCATCTAATTCAGGATTGACTTAGCCATGTGCATGTGATGTATTGGTGCAGCAGCTAATGTGTCAATGAGAAACAGAACAGTAAAAAGATGAAGCTCAGTGAAAAACAGCAAGGTTGGCAGATACAACTCCTTTTCAGATCATACTGCAGCCTTTTATAGCCTCCACTACAAAATGTGGCCAACTTCCGCTTTTTTATTTCATCCTTGTCCCTGTGTACTTGTTATTATGTCGATGGTTCGATTCATCTTCCCTAATTGGTTACTGATCTTTGGCAGCCAAATCCTAAATTCTAGGTGGTGTTCATAGACACATTCTAAATGATATTTTCCCACCTTTCCTTTGCACATTTAGGATAAAGTCATTCATCTAGAGAAAAATAGTGAAACATTTTAGTGTAATTTTACCTGCCTGCTTAAAAGATGGCTGCTTTGGCAGTGGGTTATTTTTCTGCACTTCTGCAGAACATTGATTTCTCTCCCCTGCCTTTATTTAGATAATTATGGCCGGTTCAAATGTATATCCTCATAAATAAATAACCTAGCATGTCTCTTGCTTTGAATTTTTAAATTAAAATCAAGATATCCTCAGAAAATTCAAAAGCTGGAGGAAAAAAGTTACCCTTTGTCTTCAAATCTATCCATTTCTGANTTGGTTAGGACCCAGACAGAAGACATTCGCAGAAAACACAAACCCTGAAAATGCATGAGACTTTCAGAACCAGGCACATTTCACCATTTCAACATTCAGTTCAAAGTCACCAATACAAAAAGTAATTCAGTCAAGAGAGCCACATTTTTACCTGACTGTATGTTAAAATATATAAATTCTCTTAGTTTCACATAAATTTTAGTTGGATTTTATTCAATCTGTATTTTGATCTTGCAAAAAAATCCCTTAGACAGGACATCTTTTTTTTTCCCAAGATTTGATGATATTTTTCACCCATCAACTTTATCTGTATCTGAATCAAAGAGGGTGCCTTTTATAAGTAATACAGGTTTATTACAGTTTCATGACCGGAAATTTCTTATTGCCTAAGTAAGATGTTAAGATTTGTTGTAACTAGTAGCTGATTTGCCTGCAAAATAAATGTAATAAGATGAGGATTGTATTAGAAACTTGAGGTCTCACAGAGTGCACTGATCTTCACAAAAAAATCATTTTTCCCCTCTGCTTTTGTGTCCCAGTATTGTGAGGTCTTCAGGATAACAAATGTCACTTTGCTTATGAGCAATATTGGCTGTAAAGATTCTTCTCTTTTCAGGAAGAGCTTCTGAAAGGTAACGCAACATTAAATACTAAAGGACTTTCTCATCATCTGACATGTGTTTTGAGGTGAGATTTGGCAGACAAATGCAAGGCCAGAATAGAGGAAGAGATGTACTTGCAGGACAAATGTCCTTTTTAGTGCTCGTGGTTCATACAGTGCTCACAGAAGAACAGGAAGAGAAACATCCTGACGAAAAGCAAGCTTGAGTTCTTAAGAGAGTTTTTGATATTCTGCACACCAGGCATGACAACATAAGGCTGCTCACAGCCTGGATGTCACTCCAAATTCCATTATACTTACATTAGATGCTGTTTGTTCCTCCTGCAAATGCACTGACAGATTTTTGCAGCCCTGTGCATGGGTTTTTTTTTTAGTATATGAAAGGTTTGTAGTTATTTTAGCTGTGGAGTTGCTAAAAAATTATTAAAATCAAAGTTCGCTCTCATCTACCCTGAACAAAGCTAAACAACATGTTCTTCTTTTAGAAACAAATGAATGGGAATTGGCTAGTACACCACTTGCACTAGGATGGCTGGGGCTGAAAAAAGGGTGTGATGGCTTGATACATGTTATGGAAATGAAAGCATTTCTACTTGAAAAACCATCATGATACCTAGCTCTAATTCTCTTTTTTTCTTGCATCCTCTTTTTGTTATGTAGCATCAGAGCAACAGCTGAGATGGAAAAAAATATTATTTGTACTATTATGGAATAGCACTTATCTCAAAAAGCGTAGATTTTATACAGATCAGGAAGAAACACAGCATGTGCAATTGGAAGGAAAAAAGGACAAAACCTTTGATAATAGAAAGTCAGTCTGCTGGCACACTACAGTTTTTCTCACGGTGACATTGTCTTGTATAAAGATGAATAATTTTTGCTGGTTTAGAGCATTACTGAATATAACATTGAGCACATTTATACTTGGTCACACTGAGTCCTTCTAGTCCAGCCTACAGTCTTCAAAAGTGAATGCTTAATATGAAGTGTAAGAACAACTTTGCCCTTTCTCTGAACACTTGCTCAGTCTTCAACAATTTGTGGCTCAAGGACTTCCTCTGGTCCACACATCCCACCTTCTGTGGCATCCACAAGCTAGAAACACTCTTTCTGCTTGAGGGAGAAAACTTGGACCCATTAACATCCCTGTCATACTGCCTTAGTTTGAACAGAACAGGGTTTTACCCAGGTGCACACACTTTTGTCTGCCATTCTCCTTCACCCTCTACAGAAACAACTTACAGTGGCAAAAGCCAAGACACAGAGGGGAGATTTGAACCTTGAAACTGCAGTTTGGGCACTGACTCATAGATTTGTCCCCTGAGGCTTCTCTACAGCCTCACATTCACCTTCAGTGCATATGCCTGTGCCCTCTTGTACTGTTCCCCCCACACATTCTCCAGCACTTTGTGTCTATGGCTGACCCAAGGGATTTCCCCTCTGCTTTCTACTAAGGATCTTGACTCTCCTTTTTCTCTCTCTCAGTTTATTCTTCTGGGAAACCCTGCCTATACTACTGTGATCCTCAAGAAAATTGTGTGAAAATATGGGATGTACCACTTTGACAATACTACTTAATTCTTCCTTCACCCAATTCAGGTCTGCACCATTGTTCATCATTCCACTTGAACAATGCCAAGCAGCTGTGCTTTTGACCAGCCATGGGAGTACAGCCACTTTACTAAGTCTTTGAGCTCTTAAGAGTGTGAAGCAGCCTAGATGTGCTAATGTATTCTGTAACTTTCTGAAGAGAGCAGCATTTCAGACAAGCATTTTTTGGGAGCATAGTTTAGGAAAAATAAAGCCGGGTGATCAGTGGGACATAATATATCAAGGTGGTTTTCCACAAAACAGAAGACACAGCCTTCCTCTGAGTATTACCATGGTAAGTAATCTCAAATTTACCTACTAGAAATAAAGAGTATAATAATTAGGACATGATTATTGATATTAGAAGTTCTCAGCCAAAGATAAAAAATCTAGAAGACATTTAGATGATCTTTAGGAGATCCCATACATACATATCTTTTGTTTGGAGCAATACCAGCATGGAGCTACATAAAGTGTCAACCTATCACCAAACCATGGAATAATGTGTTTATATGCAAGAAAATTAATTTAAGTCATGTGATAGCCAGAAGGTGAGAGGTAAAAATCTTCTACTCTAGCTTTTGTATCACAAATATCTTCACCATTGTGCATTCTCTCACTTAAAAACCCCCAAAACTAGCATCTCAAATGACTGTTTAAACTTAATTCATAAGGTAATAGAAAAGTGAGAACATTAATACATTTGGGCTGCTCATTCACCATTGACTGGAGGATCTGAAAGCACCTGTGGCTGCGTAGGTGTGTTTTTCTACTCTTCTTGATTATCTTCTAAAGGTTTCTGATAGAAACCACATCCTCTTACCCAGTATTGGGTGGTGTTTATTAAAGATGCTGAGAGCATAAAAAGACCAGCCCTCAA
>VZRQ01010294.1:495580-569381 GCA_013397975.1 Machaerirhynchus nigripectus | reverse complement strand
CCCCCCCCAAATTATCTGGTACAGACATGCATGTCTACAACTTTCACTGTAACTTAACTGTAAACACGACCTTTGCAAACCAACAGTACTTTCCCAACTGAAAAGGTGTGTCAGCTGCATGACAGTGTGGTATATGATTTTGCAGAGCTTTGCACTTTCACCTGTGGGTGAAGTGAATTCAAAACATGATTGTCTTGATTTAGTAATAGGCAGACCCTTTTTTTGCCAGTACAGATAAGTCTCCACAGAGCTAAGCATGTGACAACCAGATCCTATTACTTTTAAATAACAGCTTTAATATTCTGGCATTGAAGGAGTCATCATCTTCAACACCAGGTAGAAATGCCAAGAAAATTAATAGTTAAAATTCCCATTAATTCTGTCGTTCTTTTCATTCTCTGTCATAGAGGGATGTCATGTAAGTGCTATTAATGTTGAAGATTGTGAAATTTGAAGTGAGGGAAAAAAGCAAATCAGACAACGCATCTTCTTTTCCCATTCTGAGAAAACAGGACTTGTTAACTCAAGAATTCCTTTTTTCTCAATGTTATCAGTAGAATTTGTACTAAAGCTCCATAAATGCAGCAGTATGTGAAGCCACACTTTATAAGCAGCCCTTAGGTAGTTAAATGTCCAGGAAAAGAACAGCGTAGTCAGTTCATTTAACCACCAGGATTTGCATCAGGAGCACAGACATTTCTGTTTAGTTGCAAATCTACTGGGATGTTTCTTTTTCTATTAAACTATTATAAAAGCAGCATGTGAAGAGTGTTTTGTCAAGACCTAATCACTCTCTTGTGGATACTCTTAGGAAGTCCATTGCCTTCTCTTCAGGGTGATCTTCCATAGGTGAAATATGTATGAAAAGACAGTTGATGTTCTGTTTTGAAGTAGTGTCCAGCTGCTTCCAGCTGCCTTCCGACCCTGTGCAAGAGTGAGATGAGCCATAAAATGACCCTGTCCACAAACCTCCCAGTTTACCTGGCTGGGGATGAGTCCCTCTGGCCCTGATGGGATCTGTACATTCTGTCTACAACTCTGAGGCTGGGGCTGGAATATTCATATCCTAGCAAGTTTGTTAAAACATAAGTTTTAAAAAAACAACAGCCCCACCTCCTCCCCCCAGTTCTTCAGTCTTAATTCACTGGCATTGTTGCTTACTGTGATCACATCTAAATCTTGAGGACAAGAGACAAGAGGCCCAGCTTCACAAAAGACTTAGGAGTTTAAGTCTGAGGAAAGTGCCAAGCAGCCTTCATATTGCTGAATGTCTCTGCAGCTTGATTTCTATAGAACACTTCCACAATTTTGCTGTTTCTATTCAGAAGAATGTTATTTCTAGGCAAGCTGGGGCCAACTATTCCCCTCACCCATCGCATCTGGGTGCTCTTCATGTACAGTAAAAGCAAATACACTTGTTACATTTTGAAAGTGAAGTTATATACCTTGACTTTACTGGGATGCAGTCATGCAGAGAGATAGCAAAGAGTAGTAAATGCACTGTCAAATCTCACCTTAATACATTTTTCAGATGTTTTGTTGTTTTTTTCCTCTGAAAACAATATTTTAAAAACTTACTGGCTATTTTTGTTCCTAAGATTTGAACTCATCACATCCAACTTTAAGATCCCACCTGAAGCAGCTAAGGTAGGAGACTGACGTGCCCTTGGCTCACTGGCAGTTGGTGAAGAGGAGCTTTCAAAGAAAAAATTACTTTGGATAGACTGAAGTATGAGCTGAGGTATCCTTCCACTATTCATGCAGTGGAGATTTTACTCTCCGTCATCCCAGAAGAATGATTTCACTCTCTTTCACTTTTTCTCTCTCATTCTTTCTAACAAGACACCAGAGAATGTTATTGTTTGACCAGCTTCTGGATGTGTAATGTGCCTAATTCTATGACGATGGTGATCTATTCCAAAAATAGCCTTAAAAATTTTAAAACAGGTGTTCTTAATAAGTTAAAAATTAATCAAATAAAGCTTCAAATATGTTTGTTGGAAGACAAGCAGTCTAGTGTTGGTCCAGCAGTGGGAATTTAGGGTAATACTAATTAGAGAGCTTTCAGATGATGTAAGGATAATAAGGTTGCTATGCCCAAGTGCAAAAACAAGGTGGTACAAAGAAGCCTAACCCAGCACATCATGTGAAATGATGAAGAAAGGGAGAAAAGGAATACATACCAATATGTACAAACTAAAAAATCCAGATGAAACAAAGAACTGGAACAGCAGGTCAGCTTTGGTTATAAAGAGAATACTCAGCTTTGCTCCTACAGGGCTATAACTGTTTCTCTGAGATGCTTTGCTGTCACTCATGCCAGAGTTAAACAGGCCTATAGCTTTATCTGTGAGAAAATGTACATGCCAGCTGCCTTTAACTCCCGGGTCACAAGGGTGAGTGTGCACTCTTGCACCCCACTGGAGGAAACTTAAAAGAAGCACCAAGTATTTCTCTCAGCTTTTCTCTATTTCCTCAGTAGCATCCAGCATATGGCACAAGCACTGCACAAAGCCTCCTGTTCCCAGAAAGCACTTCTAAAGTCATGTAAAACAAAACAATTCCGTGCGAGAATGGTGTATCCCCTTCTCCTCTGAGATCCACAGCTCTGCATCTTTCCTGCACAATGTTTCTCCAGCTGTAGTGGGCACAAGGTTATGGATCAGGTTATTATTAATTTCATGATATGGTTAACAAGGTCTAATGAAAGCTGGTTCATAATATTTGCTTAATAATATTATCAGGTTGAAGTTTATTACAAAGAGGAGACTGAGTAGGCTGATAAAGCACCTTTGGAATTAAGACTTATAGGTAGCTTGACCGAAGGGATATGGTAATGCCACCTAAATCTTGCTCTGAACTTTTCATCCAGAGATCTTAAAGCACTTCTAAAATGCATATCAAGGTGACATGTGGAGATATTGGAATTGGCAAAGACTGAAAAGCAACCGAGCTATATCACTGATATGATGAAACTGCAGTGTTGAGACCCCAGATTAGCTTTGCTATGCTGATATATTTGACAGCAATGGGAGGTATCAGGAGTGAACTATGCCCTGAAAACAACTTCACTATGCACTTAGGGGAGACGGGGCATAAACAGGTGCTTTTCCTTCAGAAGTACTAAATCTACCTCTCCCAGCCCTTGGTCCTGTGATATGGTGGTCAAACTAGCAGCACTTTCTTTTTGAAGTATATTCAAAATTATTCTATGGGGGTTACAGAGATTTTCTAATATAAAAATAGTTGATACACAACTTAGATATTAAAGGAGATTTTCATCTGGTCTAAGTGGATTGAACTGTTTGAATCTTAAGTTCTAAAAAGTAAGTCCAGCAAGGAGCTATGGAAGGACTGGCCCATTTATTTATGTACTCTACCTGGTCTATGTTCTGTGATGACACCATTCAAAAGACAAAAGTTGTCATAACCCAAAAAATTGTATTCAAAATAATTTGATTAAAATGAATCATCTCGTATAGAACATGGTTTGGACTCTGTGTAGAAATATTTGTGAAAGAGCTAAGTACATTCTGGACTAGAAATCTGCATATCCTTTTTCCTTGTGGAGTGGAGGGGATGGCTTTGTAACGTGCTCCAGTACTGGAGCATGCAAACTTTGCTATTTGAATTTTAATTAGTGAGACAAGATGGCAAGATGGCAAGACAAGCTAAACAAATTGTGTCCCATCAAATAATCCAAGAAAGTTGCTCCATTTTATAGGAATTCACTTAGTTTTATAGGAATTGTGTGAAAATTTTTCTATTTTTACCTTTTCAATTAACATCCTATATCTTTCCATCCTAGTAGTGTTCTGTGGCCTTTTCACTGTTTTTACCTATGGTGTCTGTCCTGTCCTCACAGAAATCTCTCTTAAATCACCATTATGGAAACATGATTGAGATTCAGTACAAGTTACAAAATGCTTGCCATGATATGGTTTTCTCCATGATATTAAAGGAGTCAGTCCTGTAACACTTCCCAGGGATGGAAAGTTTACTAGCAGAGCACAACGTGGAAGGTCTTCATTATTCTCACTGCTACTGAACTGTGATGATATTGAAGGATAGAAAGGCAGCTTAGGCGAAATAATCATCAGTCTATTGTCTTTTCTTCAGGAACTTTTACAAGGGTAAATATTGATGATTTGGTTTTGCTGTTTTAAATCATAGTAGCATTTGGAGATTATTCCGCTGCCATTGAAGTCAATGGTGAATCTTAGCCAGAGCCTGCCTGCTTGCTTCACATCAGCTATCAAACACCTGTTGGATGATAACAGCTGTCAGAAAACAACAACCTGAGCTGAATTTGAACCAGCAAAATTTTATGCAGTTGGTTTCCAATGCCACAAGTTTTTTTTTTAACCATGTCAAATTGTGGATTTTAGTGTATAACTCCAGAAAACTGTCCTTTCTACATCCATTTTCCTGGATAACAAATTTACATGCTTACTGCTGCCATCCTAATATTAGCAAGGGGACTAATGACTAGTAATTGATTCCCTCCACTTGAGAATAGATATGCCTGTTGGCTGAACCCTCAGTGTCTTGTAGCAAAGCATCAGAGAGGAAAACAAATCACCCTATAAAATTACAGAACGAGAAATTTGTCACCCAAAATGTCATGTCTGATTTCAGTGTTTCTCTCTGTACTACCAAAATGTTAACAGGAGTGGGAAGACTATTAGAGCAGTTGTTTTCCTCTGAAAGTGAGTTTCTGTACCAAGATATTAGTCATGTGTAACTGGATAGTACAGTTCCTGTATATAGATAAGCAAAATAAATCTTATAAATTTGTCTCTATAAATTAAAAAATAAATAGTTATATTAGAATCCTGGAGTAATGTTGAATAGATAAGTGTCCTAATCTAGTTAAAGATATTGAAATCCCATGGATCAAAATGGCAATTAGAACAGGTTGTGTCAGCTTGATAAAGTATTTAATGTCTAACTTTTGGTAGTGTTTTCCATAGTGATTGTCTCCTACAATGAACAGAATAAGGAACTTTTGAGAAAGCAGTAGTGGATAGGGTTTACTGCTTTGTTCATAGCAAACTGACTGCACTGAGTTCAGTGCCCTCAAGAATTTATTAATCAAATATTTTATGTTGTACATGTACAGGGCAGTCATCAGATAATAAAACATCTAAAACAAAACGGAGATTTGCAGTAACGAGTAGAATGTCAATATATTTAAAATCAAGCTGTCTTCCCAGCAAGATTCTCAATGGGAAAAGCACTTATAAAAGGGGTGCCATAGGCAAAATTGTCATTAATGAGGTTAATTCAGTTCATGTGCTGAAATTTAACTTATGTGGAATATTCAGATTAATTCAAGCAAACATTAATACAGAAAGAAAAATGCAATATAAACACATGAGAGTCAATATTAGTTTCATTTTGATGGAACAAATATCACAAATATTGGAAAATCCAACTGGCAATCCTTGCTTTACAGGGTTTTTTCTAAGCAATATGTTGAAAGACTGCATTGTCTCCACAAAAGTCTGTTATACATTGTAAAGAAAAGCATGTAATTTGCCACGTCATTTTTGTTGTCTTTTTTAAAGATTTGCATATATTCAGTAATTGTCTGACATGTCTCAGCTAAAATTATAGCCATATTGTTGTCAAATTGAAAGAAATTAGACATGTTATAAATTAGAAATGTCTCTCGCACCAGTTCTTTGCCTAATGGGATTCAGCTAAAGCTTTCCATGTACATGGAAATGGTGTGCGAGGCAGACAGCAAATATGGCTGAGCAGAACTTACTCTGCTTCTACCTTTTGCAAGGGTCCAACGGGCCTGAGTTCAGGCTGAGAGTTTGGGGAAGGCTTTGCCATTTGGCATTTTGCAGTTTTCCTGTGGGGCACTGGGGAATTAAATGTACCTCCCCTTTAGGCTAGATGGATTTTATAGGATGACTGACATCTGGTGTTGAGAGAATGGACACTTGGTTTTCCATGGTCATAGTAAGCTGTTCCAGCTGGAAAGGTTGTTGGGTCGGATGGCAAGGAGCAGCAGCTGAATTCCAAGGCTGGCTGATCATTTTGCAGCTGAATGAGCAGTGAGTACTGTGTTGGACATTTTGAGGTCTTTTCTAAGAATGCTAGGGAGGATTTAAATGCTGCCAATGACAACCACCTTAAAATATCCACAGGGTATGGATTTGAGAGAATATTAAGTGATCAATAATTATTGATCCTATATTCTGTGATTCCTTGATTCCAAATATCACAGCATGAGGTGTTGGAGTAAGTCTGAGCTTTCTAGAGGATAACATTGTGAAGCATATTTGCTGATTAGTTATCCTTGCTATTAATCTGAATTGAGAACTCAGGAGGTATTTTTCCCTTCACCACCAGGCCACATACATCACAGCATTAAGGTGAAATATCAGGTGTCAGTCACCAGTTATTAGGTATAGGTTATGGCCATGTTGAATCTCATGTCAAACAGCAGGTTTGCTTTGGAGGGTTATGGGCATAGGATAGCAGATGGTGTAGACATAAATATGTCCAAACTGCCCTTCCAGCAACTGATATGTACTAAAACACTTTATAAACAGGGCTGCAACAAGAGTATTCTCTTCTGGTTTATTATTCATGTGCATTTGTTTAATTCAGCCTTTGTCTTAAAATGTGTATGTTATCATTTTAGATATTTTCCTTGTTTCCCCTGGAAGGAGGGCACATCATCTCAGAAGACTGCTCAAGTCTGAAGTGTCACTGTAGAAATGCATTTCTTCACAGCACAGGTCAGACACCTCTGAACTAGCCACTCAAGTGACAGAAATCACCTGAAAGTTCAGAAAGGTGCTTTCATTATCATCCTCATAATATGAAGATACAAAAAGCAAGCGATACTACAGAAATTGAATAGTCCACTTCATTATATGTATACACACAGTGAATATATATGCAGAATTGTATACAGACATTTGAAAATGTGCCCTGTAATAAGCAAATAGCTTAAATACCAGATAGGGAAAAACAGAATAGCAATTCAGAAACAATGACCAAAAGCAATTTTTACAAGTTAAACCAATGAATTGCAGAATAGGGAAGAATTCAGCTACAGATAGATGTTTTTTAAATGAAGATGAAAGTGTAATTTAACACCAAAATTGGAAGGAGAGAAATACAAGAGAAAAGACTGAAATGTGTCTTTAAGTGTCTTTAAGTGTCCAAGAAACATTTGAAAAGTAGGTTACTTTCAACACATTGTAGAATCAATATCTGGAAGTGAAGAAGAAGAGAATTCATCTAAAAGCTGCACATCTGCTCTAAGACAGTCTCCTGGACTTTGTCCTTAAGGCAATGGAGATAAGGACAGCAGCCTTCAGAGGACTGATTATCCCTTCCTAAGACAGGTTTACCAATAGGTGAAAATAATCTTTCTCCAGGGGTGTCCATATCTATTTATTGATGATAGGAGATTACACAGGTAGTCAGACTAAAAACTGCTCTTTCTGTGAAATTTGGCTCAAGTCAGAGAATACAAGCAGTCAATAATGAAACATAAACATCTAAAAGAAAATCCATGTTTTGGCCATGCCAGATCTTCCAGTCCAACTTTTGACTGAATATTTTAATGATATGTTTACAAGCAAGCTTTCATGTGCTCTCTGAGTCTTCCTCCTGTAATTTCTATACTCTAATTATTGTAATTATAGTCAGTTTGCACACTAATGCAATCCTAAAAGTGCTTTTGATGTGTGTTTATTTCACAGCATTTCTAAGATTTTATACTTCTCTGAGGCAAATGGTTGTGGGACTAACACCAATTTGCATTACTATGGACAATTGAATCAGAACCAAGCTCAGTGTCAAATTCTTCTCCTTGTGTCTCAGAAATGACTGTTGTACTTGATGTGTCTAACACCTGCTACCTCCAGCTTGAGGGGAAAAGGATAAGTGAATGGACTTGATTTCATTTCTCAGCCAGCAGTATATCGAGGCAAAAATTAATGCAGAAGTTGAGGGGGATGTCTGCTGTGACTTTCATTTTCTAAATTAAACTTAGCCAGTATTTTGGTAATGACTGATTTAGGAGAGCACACAAGAAGGATAAGCAGCAATAATATGATGAACTGTAGTTTTACACTGTCCATCTAAAGAGTGAGATTGACAAAACTTCAATCTTCCAAACACAGAATTCTGAACATGTGGAATTGCATCCGCCGTCCTGTAAATACTTTGTCTAGTTACAGGAAGTAGCTTAATTTGAATTCATTCTGGGGACATGAAAACCTCTTGGCCTGTATAATCAGTAACTCTTGCTCTTTATTTTCATAGAGTCATATGATGATTCAGTTGGAAGGGATTTCGGCTGTTCAAAGCAGAGAAAGCTATGAGACCAGGCCAGGTGGCTCAAGGCTTTACCTACTCAGGTCTTTAAAACTTCCAAAACATTCCAGAAAACCTGCTTGACTATTTGATTGTCCTTGTGGTGAAAAACTTTCCTTATATCCATACCAAATCTCTTTTATTGCAATTTGGACTTGTTGTTTTTTAAGTCTTCCACCATGCACCTCGGGACTTCTTGATAACCTCCCAGTAGGTACTGGGGGGATGCTGTTAGGTCCCCCCGAAGCTGTGTCTTTTTGAGGGTCCATGATGCACAAACCCAGTACCCTCAGCCTCACTCACAGGGTCAGTGCTCCAGCCCTGGCCAGATTGGTTGTGTTGACTGAACTCACTCCAGTTTTACATTATCTTCCTTGTATTCAGGGCCCTAAACTATATGCAGTGTCTAGATGCAGTGTAAGAAGTACTGATCAGAGCAGGATAACCCTTTTCTCCAGGTTGTGCTGCTACTCACAAAGCCCAGGATGCTGTTGGTTGTGTTTGCTGCCAGGGTACACAGCTGGCTGACATCCACCTTGTGCTCACCAGCACCCCCAGGTCCTGTTAACACAGACTTTTCAAGGCCTTGAATACATCAAGAGTTTAACTGCCCTGCCCAGCTTCCTTTGGGACTCCCAGCCACTCTTCCTGTCCAGGACCTGTCTGAGTAGATAGACCTGTCTGAGCCCAGTCAGGCTCTATCAGTCAGTGTAGTGAGACCACAGCAGTGCCAGGTGTCAGCCATTCCTCTGCTCCTTTTCTGCCTGGCTGGAGGCCCCAGCGGTGCCCTGGCCCCTGTTCATCCCTTCTATGTCAGAGTCTGTCAGTGGAGCCCATTACCAGCTCCATGGGACTGTTCCCCATGGGAGACAGCACAGTCAGTACTGGGCCTCCCTCAGCTCCAGCTCCCTGGCCCTGGGGTTGCTGCTGGGCCACGCTCCTTGACAAGACACATCCCTGCCAGGCAGCCCTGGCTTGTACGCCTGCCAAGGCTTCTTCCTTCCCAAGTCCAGGACTTTGCGTTTGTCCTCGATAAATTTCACAAGGCTCCTGGTGGCCCACTCCTCCAACCTGGCTAGATCTCTCTGAAAGGCAGCCTTGCTATTTTCCTTCATAATATATGCATGCAAACTATACACATATATACATAAATGCATCACTGCCCTACATTTTAGAGTATCAAAATGGTTTAAAGGATCTGTCACCCTTCCTGATTATATATGCTTCTAAAAGAAGTACAGTGCTAATGAAATTCTGTACAATAACTGTGCTGTCTACTGTGTTTGACATGTAAAAAATAACTCTCCTAATTCTCAAGTGAATAATGCCCTCCCAGTTCTCAGTTCTGTAAAGGAGAACAAAAACTACTACAACGTTACATTGGATCACGCTTTTTAAAAGCAGAATAAATAATGAAGCAGTTGCAATGTTTACTGACATTTGTAGATGTCTTGTAGGTATATTAAATTGTTGAGGCTAAATTTAGTTTCAGCATTTGGTTAAGAACCTGGTGAATTTTTACTTTATGGCAATGAACTTACTGTACCATTTTGGCAGTATGATATTCTACTTGAAAAATTATATCTGACTCCTATTGCAGGAGATGCTCCCCAATGATATCAAACAAGTCCTGTTTTACAGTTTCTGGAGGCAGCTGAAGCATTATTTTTAGAAAGATCATATTCTGGGCAGAGAGTGTTATTTAACTTTATATATATATTCTTTTCAGTTATCTAGAAGGATCAGACCTAAAACATAGAGTTGACCTCACTTTCCTAAAGATTTGTTTATTACTTTCTGGTAATATGAAGATTTTTTTATATTCTTTGTAAATATCTGAAATATCAATATTTTATTTGCTTTTTTTTGCTGGATTGCGAGTGAAACTTTTCTAAATGGTCATAAGTACTGGTGAATTTCTCACAAAAGAAATATTACAGAATCACAGAATGTGCTGAGTTGGAAGGGACCCACAAGGAACAACTATGGTTAGACTGTGCCTTGATGATGTAAAAGATTCAGGATTAATGCCTTACTCCAAATGGAAAAAAAAAAAATGAAAGACATCAAAAAGGGCTTAAAACAGTCCAAGAGGCTTTCGTTTTTTTTGTATAGTACACAGGATACCCAGGCTGTTAATTAGGGAAGCTCAGTTAAGTTCCTGAAATAAGTCATGGTGAATTGGATGTTCGTTATCCACAGAATACTTAACTAAATGATATCAAACAGTTGCAGAAGATGAGATAAAATACTTTGAGACTAGGAAAAAACACCTTCCTGCTATGAGACCGAAGTCCAGATCCTGATTTTGGATCAACTAGATGTGAACCCTGCATTCCAAATGACTGCCCTACATGGTGTTTGTTCTTTATCTCTCCAGGCAGTGGGTTCTGACCCTGATGGATGTTAATAATAACATAAAGGATTAAGTTACTACAAAATGTTTTGCTTCAGGTGAAAACACATTGTCCAGTTAGCAAACATATAGATGTATTTTTTTTCTACTACTTAACTACCAGCCAGCTACTGTTGTGGGGGACACCATGCAAGCACACATGGAAAGGGTAAGTCTCTGCCCAAAAGAGAACAAAGAAGGCTCTAAAAAGGCAATATTATCCCTCTTTTTACCGAGATAGAAAAGAGGGATAGAAAGTGCATGCAAGCTGGTTAGAGATAACACAAGCATCCTGTGGCTGAACCTGGTGTTCAGTCCAGTTATTCAGTATCCCCACTCTCTGCAGCAACTCCAAGGCTGTTCCTAATATTAATGTTTGTTTAATTGTCTTGAAACTAGCTTACACTGAGCTTGTAAACTAGAAAGATTAAAGAAATGTATGCCAGCCACACTAAAAACAGAACACTGCGTCCACTCAGCAAAATAAGTGCAGGTATGTCTTTGTGGACATAGAATGACACAAGATGTAAAAACTCTCAGAGAAGTTGTAACAGCTTTAAATCCACTACTCACATTTATTTCTAGAAATATCTCTCTTCATAAAGTCAGGTTGCAAGCTTTATTTTACATTAGCATCTGATAGCACTCAGGTGTAAATATCTTCAGAAATAAAAGGAAAGGGAAAATGAAAATATAGAGGTACAATGAAAACTCCCAAAGTACTTTAAAGAGTCCTGTACAAGAAATGTAGCATTTTTAGTAGCTTCTCATCCCTTTTCAGTGCGTTTGTGAAAATTATCTAAGGTTTATGCATGCTGCTTCTATATCTTCTGTAACAGTTTGAGAGACTTTATGATGTGGCAATTTAAAAGAAAGTGCCTGTCTTCTTACAAACATTTTCCCCATTTCCCAACTGTCTTGTTATTTCTAGGGAACACTCAGCAGTACACACAACTGCATATAAATTCCTGTTCTTGCAATGGATAAGACCTGCTACACTGAAAGCAACATTCAAGTCGGAGGGACACAAAGAAGCCAAATGTTGTTTGCTGGGTTTGTTTTTTTTCTTGTTACTTTTCTTTACAAGCAGCTCTTAAAAAATTCAGTGATTCTGTAGTAGTCCAAAGCTCTTCAGCTTAACTGTAAGCCTAGTGTGGCAGCATTGCACAGAATAGGTCAGGCATTTTCCAGCAAAGTAGGTTTTCATGTTGGATGGACATGCAGTAGTCCAACTGGCTTGTCTCAGAAACCTGACTGGTCTCTTTCCAGTTTACTTTTGCCTGCAGATGTCCAGGAGACTTTGTGGGGACTGCCCTGGGTTAAAATGCTTTGTAGCATCCCAGCTTTGTAGCCCCAGGCACCCTTGGCATTGAGACAGTTGGTTCCAGGCTCGCTGGACCTAAAACTCCCCATTGTCCCAGTGTGGCACAGACTGCACGCGAGGCTGTAGCTGATGGATTAATGTGACTTATCTTGAAACACTCACATGAGGTACCTAAATTAGAAACTGTCAGTATGGGAGATAGGGACCTACAGACTGCAGCTGAAATTGTTGCTGGATCAGATCTCCAAATTTCAACTTAATGTAAAAAAAGTGTATAATCCATATACATATNAAGATTTCCTAGGCCTCTGCTCCAAATTTTGTATTTTACTTTCTGAAAAAAATACATCCTCCCTCCCAAATTTCCAGTAAAACATTTCTAAAAGTCAATCCCTTTCTTTTCTGTTCTGTGACTTAAGAAGATAAATTTTGAGGTTCTGGATTAAAGCATTTAATTTCATTTAAAAGAAAAACGGGACAGAACTGTGCCACCCCCATAGAGAGACAGAAGGGACAGGTAGTTATTTTCACTACTTAAAGACAAGACTATCCTAAAACGCAAGTGTGTAAGAGGATAGTAAGGACAGCTTTCACTGTTATTTTCATATTGTTCCTTCTACGGGCTTTTTTTGGGGTGGATCAGAAGTCCTTATGGATTTGTTCAAGAAACCATCTCTCTGTTCCCCTTTACAGCTGGAAAAAGATCTTTAAAATGGCATATGTTTCTGATTGATTTTTCTCTGTTGTTGATGCCTTGGATGTTTGATTCAGATAATTCATCCAAACTACAAAAGCACAGAAGTACAGACCATGGATTCTGATTTTAATCTGTGGTTTGTAGTTGTCCAGAATTGAGGATTATTATTTTGGGCTTGTCTATAACATACTTAGCTAGCCTGGGAAGTCTAGAAATTTGACTATAAATCTTGAGAGTACAAACTGTTTTCTGCTATTTCCAGAATTCTGAGGTATGGTGAGACCACAAACACCACACAAATTACCACATCTCCGAATTTTGATCCTTCTGTTCCTCAACATAATTGAAAGACATTATAAACATAGTCACGACAATAAAAGCTCAGTAGCTTAAACAGCATTTTCTAGTCTTTGAGAACTTTTCTAGACATGCATTAGGAAGAAAAAAAAAAAGGTGTTTTCTTTCAGCTGATGTTTAATCCAAATATTATAACAGTTTTCTTCCACCAAGTTTAACCACTGTGTATAAGTTTTAATCAATGTGTTTTGAATCTGCACTCCCAGGTCCAGACTCCCTGGTACAGTTTTTCTTCTTTGTGCCACTTCAACAACGAAAAACATTTGGAAACCTGGTTAAATTTGCAATCCAGCTCAGATTCATAATTCTTCTGCACAGACAGCATGGCTCAAGATATCTGGACAGTTACAGTGTGCTCGACCTGTCTGCTCTCTGCGGCTCTTGTGCATTGATGATACAGCCCCTGCTTAGGCTTTGAAGAGAGAAGCATGAGCTTTAAGTTAATGATGATTCCAAATAAAAAAGGCTTAAATCCCTTCTTTTGAGAGCTTAGCCAAAGCACGCCTAAGAGGCCAACCTATAATTTAAAAAATAAGGAAAGCTCTGGAATGGGTCAGCAGGGCCTCTTTATAGTTTAAATATTATGCTGGTTTGGATTTTGGCGTTTTTTGGGATTTCATATATCACTCAGTGCTCACTGATAGCCTGCGAGTTGAATCAGTATGTAGCTGACTTGTGGTCCCATCCTTTTTTTTCCACTAGATTGCTGTGGAACTTATGGTTCTCATTTGAGCTTGTTTTCATACTTTTGCCAGTTGTTGAATATTTCCCCATCCTCCTTTGTCAATAGGATTTAATATATTTTATATTTGGGGTTTTTTAATGAATATCTCTTTTGTTTTGCAATTTTCCAACACTGTAGGCAGATTTCCTTACTCCTTTTAATGTTTCTGAAATAGGGTGGTACTTTGAAGATCTCTTAAACTGATTACTGGTCTTCATCTTTTTTATAAATGTCTTACTGGTTTAGTCTTCATGGCTATTCCTGATTTCTTAGACAAATATACCATACCTATTAGACAAGCATTCAATCGCAGATTCTTTACTTCTCCTTGGGTTTCCTGTATGTTTTATTGCATTGGTCTAAACCATGTAAAGCAGAAAACCAGAGATGAATATTATTGAATATCATTCCTGCAACATAAGTAACTCATGCCACATCTATATCTTAACATGTGTTGTGGTTTATCCCTGGCAGGGAGCTCAGCCTCACGCAGTTACTTACTTGGTCCACTCAGTGGGATGGGGAAAGAATCATAAGAGTAAAGGTGAGTAAATGGGGTGAGTAAAAAGCAATTTAATAGGTAAAGAGAAATCTGTGCTTGCAAGGCAAGAAAAAAAAACCTTAATTCACTACTTCCCATCAGCAGGCAGGAAAACAGGGCTCCATCACATGTAACCATATCTTGGGAAGACAAATGCTATAACTTTGAACAGTGTTCCTGTTTCCTTCTTTTTCTCCCAGCTCTTTAGGCTGAGCATGGTGCCATGTGGTATGGGATATCAGCTGGGGTCAGCTGTCCTCACTCTGTCCCCTCCCAACTCCTTGAGAACCCAAAGCCTCCTTCCTGGTGAGGGGGGGTGAGAAGCAGAAAAGCCCTTGGCTCTGTGCAAGAACTGCTCAGCAATAATTAAAGTATCCCCTGGGTTTTCAATATTGTTTCCAGCACAAATCCAAAACACAGCCCCGTACCAGCTACTGTGAAAAAAATTATCCCAGCCAAACCCATTACAATCTGTCACCTATTTTTCATAAACAGTGCTGTGATCCTGTCCTGAGAAGCATAAGGTTTAAGTGGGAAGTAAAGCATGTGTAACTTGGTTAAGGATGAAAAAACTTTTATCCTCACACATCACATTTCAAGTTTTCCTCCTCGTCATCGCGAATGAATGTTTTAAGATTGCTTAAGGAATCACATGCAAAAGTATCAGCAAAACCAGGTTTAACATAAAAGCAAAGGCACAACAAAGTTTGTTGGCAAGATTCACTGTACTGCTTACTAGCACACAGAGAGAAAGCCAACAAAGATCCAAAATAAATCAATCCAAAGCAAAATAACCCCAAAACTATGTAGGTGGAAGCTGGGGGGCAGGGGGAAGGTTGAGGGGATACAGAAATGGATAGGAAAAGGTAAGGATAAAAAGGAATATGGAAGATGTTCTTGTTGAGTCACAAGGTTCAGAGTAGACCCCTGTGCTAAACTGAGCTTAAACTGACCAAGAGTTTATGCTTAAAGGCCCAACTGCACTTAGCAGCACTTAATTGATAGCTTAAGTTAAATGATTTAGCAAAGGATTTATGTAGAATTTATTGTATCACAACAGTAAGTTACTTACAGGCCTGACTTACTACAATGCTAAACTACTTAAAAATCTATGACAATATTCCTAAGTACACATGTATGGCATATTCACACTCACATGCACACAGACATACATTCCCCTCAAATTCAGTGAAATTTGAACATCTTTGCCTCTTCTCAAGGGGTAAAGCATTGATCCTCGAGGAGTGGGGGAATCAGCCCATGATCTGGTGTCATTTGGCCATCCTCTGGGTACAGGAGAGTTCACTGGCCCCAAGAAGGAGATGTTTGTCACAGCCCACTGTCGTCCAGGAGAGCTCCAAGGGTCTCACTTTGGACTTTTGTTCATAGGGTGGCAAGAGATTTGGCTTTAATCAAAATAATTTTCCATTCTGGCTGCAATTCAGGTCAGTTACTTCTTTTGAAAGTTTGATAACAAAAATATTATTCTACTTGGAAGGCTGTTTGTTAAAAAAGAGTGGCTTGTTATCATGTCTCGGAGGGGCTACCTGAAAACAGAGGCTAGGCAAGAATAAGGGAATAAAAGTGGGTATGGTATTGAAGGGCCTTATTGTAATAAGATATACAGTGGGCTAGGGCTACACCCAAAATGGATGACAGGTCACAGGATCTTCACACTTTTATGAGTTTTGGCCATTTCCATATCAGGGTTAATTCTCAATTACAGTTTCACGTAATGGTGTCATTACCCCAAGTTTGTTCCCCCTTTTGGAGGCTTAGTTTACAGATTTCAGGGCCTGGGACAACAAGGTGTCCTTGAGTCCAGGCTAGAGAGGGTTTGTTATGTCCAAGCAGAATGGGAGAACACTAGCTAACAGACTATATGGGGTTTTAGAGTTACACACTAAAGCAGCACAAGATCTGAAAAATATAAAAGCTAAATCCTAAGGCATCAGTCCGACAGCACAAGTTCCTGGGAGCAGACAGCACTTCTGATAAGCTCAAGAGGAGCCCAGCTGCTGCTTATCAAGGCCAAAGACTAGGAAGCATTTCTCGGATCATAGTGTGGTCTGGGGAGGGTGATGCATCCACAGGGGTGGAGGCACCACCATGCTCCCTATAATTTAGGGATTATAAGTTTATTTTGAAGTGTTTTTTATATTTGAAGTGGGATTTCAAAGAAAGCAGTCCAGAGATATTGTGACAAGATTATAATTATTATTGCAATTTTAGTAATAGAATTCCACAAAATGTTCTGCTATTCCTCCTCAGTCGTTTTCTGAGGAAGAAACTGTCATGAGATAAAAACATTAGCTGTACCTTGATGACTTTTCCAGTCTTTAGCTTTTCTAATGAGAATTTTTTCTTCACTAATACTAATTATTAAAAATAGATAAATAGATGACTTAGACTGAGTTATTAGACATTGGGGAAGTGAGATTTAAAAAAAAATAAAATGTTGGGTTTTTTAGTCATTCTGTTTCTACTATATATTCTAATTAATTTGATTAGTATTGATAATGCAGATTAATTTTTATTTTGAAGTAAGTGGTGGCTTGGTTGCTCACTGGTATCTACTTTTTCCAAAGAGGTGATCCAAAATTCTGTCTCTGATTAAAATATGTAATTGTAACTTAGTTAGTTATTTATTCAATATGTCACTCTTAATTCATGTCATGTTCTAAGTGGAAATTTATATGTTTTCTACTTTAGAAGTTATAATATTTGAAAAGTCATATTGATTTTGGATCTTCTGCTGGGTTTGGCTTAAGATTTTGGTGTGCTTTGTTGAGTTTGGAAAGCTGATTTGAATATATCTCTGAAAAAGCTCTTAGCATATTTGGGGATAAATTCGAGCCCTAGTGATGCTGATGGCAGGACTCCAATTGAACATTAGCAGAGTAGGACTTCATTCTTGCTATATACCAAGTTTTGACATCCACATTAAGAGGAAGTGAATCACATTCTAGAAGTACTTATTTTCCCTACTGACTATAAAAGAAATCTACCACAGATGTAGCTGAAGTTAGGTGAGGTGAACCCATTCAAAGTAACTGAGCCATCGATCTTTTCGTTGCTCTACAGACATATAAAATATATCTAAAACAAAGCCCTCAGTAATGCTACTTATACTTGCATTTTTATATTAGCTATGAGCTTGGTTATGATCCATAAATTTTTTTTCCAGAAGGTGGAAAAATACAATACAACAAGAGGCTTTCTAATAGAAAGAGCGTAAGAAGACTTAAGCACAAACTTTGGGCTAGCAGTTAACACACACACTCACATACACACACATAAAACTGCATAGGGAAATTACAATACACTATTGTCAGTGGATAGAGAGTGCTCTTGTCATTCTGTTGTTACACATCTTCATATAAAAAAGTTTTAGATGTGGATTTGAAGGGGGATGTTTCAGTTTTTAGGGAATATTTGTAATAATATCAGTGTAAAAATTAAGCCTGAAATAAAATGTGAGGTTTAGGAACTGAAGGTAAGTCTGGTCTCTTAACACTTGGAAGTGGTAGGATGAATTAGCAAGACAAGGAGCTTGTTTCTTGAGCTGTTTTATGAAATAGCTAATGGAAAGACGCAAAAAGAGAAACAGTAGAAATAAAGTGGATGAACCAAGAGCTGCATTACTCTGAATATAGCAAGTTGTGCTAAATCAGAATAAAAGATGTCATCACATTTAAGACATGAGTTTTACCTTCAGATATGGGCTGCAAAGGCTGTATTTTATATTTTAGGCATATTATTTGGGTGCAATCTTGAAGATAGGGGAGAAAATGTAGAGCAGAGAATGAAAACTCAGAGTGATATTTGAATTAATCTAAAAATTTGGAATATAAGTGCAGATCTGTGAAACAACAGAGTAGTGATGCTATTAGAATTTATTTCCTTAGGGACATGAAAAAGAGCAAGAGAAAGGAATTAGAGACAATAAACAATAATTAAAAATAACAAACAAAAACCAAGAGGAGAGAAAAGGGAAGAAACAGAAGAGATCAGAAAAAAATCAAGAAAGAACTGGTGATGGTGTTCTATGAACTCACAGGTCTGGCAAAATGAAAGTTCAGAATGTGCTCAAAAAATTTGCTAAATGTGATCACTTCTTAATTACAAGGAAATTCATAATGGGGAAAGACAAGTTGAGTGTAGAAAAGGACACTTTAAGTGGTAAATGTTGAAAAGAAAATTACTGAACATTTGAAGCAGGCCAGAAATTAGGAGGGATTTTTTTTTAAAAAGAGAAAGGTACAAAGTTCTGTATCTGTAAGAAGAGAGCAGGACAGAAAGCCAAACTGAGGAGAGAGCCAAGTGGGGGGTTTTAAAAGCTTTATGTCTTGAGAAAAGACAAAGAGGACCCATGCAAAATAAGAAGTTGAGGCAGAAGAAAGGAGAGGGTCAGAGATGGTGTCCAACAGGGAGAAATCATCTTTAGAAAATTCTAGATATGCTCTTGCATCTGATTCATTTAATTACAGATATTAATGTACCTACACAGCAAAAGTAAAATATTTCATCTTACTACCCTGTAAGTGGAAACTTTTTTCCTATGAAAGGAGAAAAATCATTATTTCACTTGGCACACACTTTAATAACATTAATCATGGTGAAATCTTTTAGTATTACTGCAAGTATAATATAATCCACCAGGAATTCCACTGTAATTAAACTAATTTCATCCATATTTGTTACTTTATATTGACATTTCTTTTTATTTTCTTTCTGATCTGCTTGCAGCATACTTTACACATTTATCACAAAGGTCAGCATAGCTTAATGTATTCAATATAAAAATTTTAATGGGAAATCAGACAGCTTAGGAAATAAAAGGATCTTGTCTTTATTGGCCAGTAATGACATTTAAAATTTGACTATCCTCTATTTCTTCTTCATGGCAGTGCAGAGTTGTCTCAGCCCCACAGAGACTTAGGGCTGCTATCCAGATTGCGCTAGTGACTGCAGAAAATTAGAATCATCCTAGTCTGGACAAAAAACCCCAAGAACATCCATATTTCTATTTGATATCTGTTTGATATTCAGTCATCTCAGAAGTGAATTGAATTGAAGTGTCTGTGTACCAGTTCTAACATACATTTAAGAAGCCGGACTCTGTCCTTCAGCACGAAGAAAACTGTATTTCTATGGTTTTACATCTCACCTCTGTGACTGCTAAACACAAGCCACACCCTACACATCAGTTTACATTCCAGCTTTGGTTCTGTATCCCCATAAATAAGCGATGTGATCATGGATTTGGTAGGTGAAAGCCTTTTAGGGTAGGAAAATCCTTGCTCTCATACGATAGGGAAAAACCCTATAGATCTCCAGCATGTGATTGCAAATTCGGTGGCATGGAGGTTACCATTCTATTTGCCGGGCTCTGGATAAATGGTGACTTACAGTAAGGATTTAGAAAGGTCTCTGAACATTAAACCAGCTATCAAGCAGAGAGAATGCAACCTTGAATTAAAGAATAAGCAGCACCCTGAGACTAAGGGTTCTGTGTCCTGGAGATAATAAAATTAAACTTCCTCATGATCTAATGTAAATAAAAGATATTTCAGAATCAAAACTGCTCCAAAACATTCTGATATGCCTTGTTTTTTAGCTTAGCAGTGTCAGCTGACATGGAAAAGTATCAACAATTGTTACACAAATTTGTGGAAACAACTACTGTCCAAATATCTCTGTTTGGAAATCTAGGTCATTCAGTCACAGTTATAAGCTGCATTAGAAATACAATAATTTTCAACCTGCAGCAACTCAGAAGAGTCTTTTTTCGAAGGTGGAGCAATGACCCAGTTCTTTCCTACAATATCTGAGTAGCTAGAGAACACTGGAAAAAGGAAATTTGGGCTGTAACTCTTCTTGAACAGGTGGGGGAGTTTAACTCATACCACTTAGATCTCTTAGTACTGTGACCTAATCACCTCTATATGAGATATTTGGGAAATGGAAGAAGTCCCCTCTGTTGACAACAGGATGGACATGGAACGAGTAAAAGAAGGCCATATTCCCATGGGAAGGAACAGATTCAAGTCCCTGATCGTGGTCCTTGAAATATTTTCTCTGCTATGATTTTCAAATAAAGTAGAAATGGTGTGCTTCAGATCTCAGGTTAAGATGTCTGCATTTATCTGTCCTCATGTAGGTGTCTATAAGCAATCTAGATAAGAAAACTTTCCCTAAAGCTGTTGGAATTGTAGTCAGCACAGTCAGCAGGACCCCTGGCACAGCTGGTAAAATGCCTGCTCTAGAATGGAGCAAATCACTCCCCAGGGTTATGTGATCCAAGCTCTTCTGTACATCTAATACCTTAATCTGTAAGCTGACTGCCTCATGTTCCCCTGAGGCTCCTGGAAGGGGGACACTTGCCTGCCCTAGGGTCAAGAGCCCTGTGGCTATTTTGGGTTTCCTTCCTGTCCTGCCTCTTTATGTCCTATGTCTCTCATGCACCAAACTCCTCTGCAGCAATGGTTTGAGAGAAAGCAAACATGGGGCTCTCAGGCAGGTAAAAAGCCAGTCTGCTGGCTGGGGAAAGTGAGAGCTGCATATAGAAATCTGCTCAGGCTGAGGAGGAGCTTGACTCCAAGACTCATAGTTCCCAGGTAACTGTTGATTGCTAAATAAAGGATGGGGTTTGACTTCTCCTCTAGTCAGTGAGCAGATACACCAAGAGTGTGTACCATAATGAGGAGGTTTGGTGCATAGCTAACAACTCAGTGTTGGAAGCTAGGCAGGATGCCAGCACTGATCTGCCTAAACCTGAAGTACAGAAGAGCTTGGAAAGAAAATGTCCCTTTTTGCATTTCTTTTTCCTTTTCCTTTTGAAATCTTACAGTCTATACTGTAAAATGAGTGGTCCTTTACTAAATTGTTTTTTCATGGAAGTCAGGTGCTTGCACTGTAACTTAGACAGGATTTAGGAGAGCTCATCTATCCAGGAATGTACAGACTTGGTAGACCTGGTTTATAAATAAAAAATTTTTTGTGCATTTTTTCTGGAAAGTGGATACACATATAAATACATATCTACATCTATATTAAAATAATTATCTTTTCAGAAAGGTACGGAAGATCCAGCTTATTTCTTTGTTTTACATTTAAAAAGCAACAACCACAACAACAAAAACAACAAAAAGCAGCAAAATAATTATGTGGAAGAATAGTTCATATTTATTTTGGTAGGTGTTTCAGCACCCAAAGGCTGCTATCATGTCTTACTTAGACTGCAGCTGTGATGGGGTACCTCTGCTACAAGCCAGGTACCTGGCAATCTGGAAGTGGTGCAAATAGAATGAAAGGACCAGAGAGCTTGGCATATAACTAACAGGGGAAAAAAAACCCCAAAGAAAACGATCAAGAATTATTTCAGCACTGGAATTGAACCTTTGAAGATCAATGCCAATGAAAACATCAGTGTGAAAGATTTTTAAGCGTTTCTAGAAGATTAGAAGCAGAAGGATTTGATGTGCCTGTAAGGATAATAAAGCAATGCCTTATTCCAGCAGAGTTTAGGATATACTGTTCCTGTGCTTCATGCTGGTGAAAGGCGTATACAATTTGCCCCATTTCCTATATCTACTTTAAAAAGTCATTCTTTTGAAGTGTTTTTTGAATTCAGTAGAATTTCTCATATCACTGACTTGTCAAAGAAAAATCACAGATGAAAATGCTGCTTTTTCAGGCTAGGCAACGTGTAAACTAACTCTGCAGGCAGTGTAAATCCCAAGAACTGTGTCCTCCATGCCCTGAGACTTGGGCATTTTAAAATTAATGGTTTTGGTTTTTTTGGTTCCGTTTACTCTTCACATAGACCTCTAGATATGCTCTCTCCTGAGTATTTGCAGTCTCACATCAAACAACGATGCCTCCACCTTACCATATCTTTATGTTAGGTCCACAAGATATCAGTCAGACAATTTAGGGCAAGTAACCAAGCCCACAGAGAGCCAGTATACAGGCAGATAAAAAATGGAACTGGAAACAACCAAGTGGTTTTACTGCAAAGCACATGCTTTTATCATCAGAGAACCAACAGAGCTGGACTCCCTTTTCTTTGTGTTCTGTGACTGGGTTTTCTGTTGTCCAGGGAGGTGAGTAGTGTAGAAAAGATCTTTTGATGAAGTCCTTCTTAATGTCTCTCTTCTATGTGTGTTTTCTGGCTTAACGTAGCAGCTTATTTCTCTCAGTTCAGATCAATAACAGAATGTATTTTTCATTAAACTTACTATTTTTGAACTTTCAACCTTCTGTCAACATTTGTTCAATGTGAACAATGACTCTAAAAATTATTAATGAGGACATGTAGATGAGTAGACGCGTATGCTCCTGCACAGGGGAAAACAAATGAATTTACTATAAAAATTAGGATGTTAAAAGACATAATATCTACTAAAGAATTGTTTAAATAAAAAAACCCCAAACCAATAACAACAACAACAACAACAAAAACCACCCCAGAAAATAACCAACCACAATGTAATGCACAGAAATCCTAGGAGACAAGAAAGAAGAAATCAGTAATTCTTATAGAAGGCTATGCATGACAAGCCATGGCAAAATTCCCGTAAGAATGACAATGTTAAACCAACATCGTTTAAGGCAGAGTAGAAAAACGTGCACAAACCAAACAACTTCCCTGCAACACCTCAAGGCCTCCTCAAGACAGAAAAAACTCACAAATTTTTGCTTTCATAGTCTTATGGAAATAAAGCTAAAATACAACATTTTACTAATATCAGGGATGGAAAAATGTGACAACAAAGTAAAGAAAATTCAATTATACTAAAAAATAAGGGAAAAGTGAGAAAGAAGAAAAATTAAATTCTGTAGAGCATAGAGAACAGTGACAAAGATATGACAAGAATATTAATCAAAGTGAAATACGGGTAAACAAGGAGGAACAAGACCTTTTTAGGCTTCATAAGCAGCATTAATTGGATTAAAATCAAAGGGATGTTTAGTTTGAATGTCCATATGCAGTTCTGAGGAGTAAATTCTAGTGGGCTACACAATAATCTCCTCTGAGGGAATGAGTTTAATATTCAGGTGGTTTACAAAGATCCTCTCCAAAATTACTAAGATGCTAGTGCAGGAATAACATAACCTGAAAGTGATTCCACCAAATGAATAAGTAGCTTAAAGAAGGCAAAGTGCCTGAAAACATACCATAGGGAACAGCACTGCAATTTAATGTATTAAAAAGATAGATGGGAATGGTAAAGGCTATTTTCCAACAATCATTTCTACATTACAGTATTAGTAAAAGTTTAATATTTCAAGTGCTGTAAGATTCATGGATAAAAGCTTCTTTAACTGAAGGACTTAGTCTAATTTACTGTTGCCTATATATGGGCTGAACACTTGCTCCTAGTTTTTAGTGCGGCAGCTGAAAGCTGCACTTTGAATGATTTATAATTAAACCTAAATCTTACACATAGCGTATCTGATATAGTTCAGAGAGTTCCTAGGGCAAAAAATGGTGCTAAACAACTTTCCCCTATATAAATATCCCAGAGCTGCAGGTTTTTCGCCTTCCTATTCCACATGGCTGCATTACTTTATAGTCGCATCTTTGCCCTGGTTTTACAGGGAGGTTGGAAAGCTCTGAACTGTGGACAGCAGCCCCCCACAGGCAGCAGAAGGATGACTCTGCTCCTGTTGGTGAAACCTTTCTGTAGATATAAAGTAGATATAGCTAAACCCAAAACTCTCTTCTTATAACAGTCTCTAGATGAAATACATTGCAGATAGCAGGAAGCCCTTACCAGAGCTTTTTGCTGTTTGACAAGTTCCAGGAAATTTAGATTCAACCTGCAAGCTCAGGAACAACTTTGAGTTCTTCAGCACCATGCTGGAGCTTAGATGATATAACACTTCTCTGGATTCAGGACCCAAAGACAGGTTCTGTGCAATATCCTGAAGTGCGTGGTAAAAAATGGATTCAGTCGAGAAACATGCCCTTGATATTTCTCTAGCAGTGCATCTATATTATATTGGAGAAGTCCAAATTGATAAAATTAGAGAGTAATATATTTTTGCTTTACAAAGGTGATGTAAATGTGATGTGCTTGTGATAATGGGCACTGTGAAATGTTTATATTAAAAAGATTGAAACAAACAGTCATATGTTTTCAGAAATCAGTGTTGGGCCTTGGCATTTTGGATCTTTAGAAAATCAAAAGCAATATATTCTCTATATTATACCAGCTACTGTCTCTGAGATGTCATGCTGTTTGCTTATCATAAACTGGAAAGTAATAAGTAAGATATATTCTATTTAGTATACCCACTGCCTTCAGCAGAGGTTCAGATCAGCAAAAACCCAAAAACATAAAAACCAAACAAACAGAAAAAACCCCACCAAAACCACTCTTTCTTGTTTTTTTTCTTTCTCAGCAGATGTAATTTCCAGAATCAGGTACTTGACTGTCTGCATGTGATTCTAGATGTGACTAGTTACCACAACTGGTGGCAACTATTATGCATATGAATAGCCTATTTTTGTCAGATCGTTGGTGTAAGAAGCCCTACAACAAAAGGCCCCCTTTTGTCTCACTGGTAGCAAAAGACCCAATGAGGAGAATGTTTCCCAGGATTTTATCATTAAATGGTAACGATACAGGTACATAGTAACATGTTACTGAAATCAAATGGGAAGGTGAATAATTTTAACTTTAAAAAGATGACTTAGAAAAAAGATTTTGGAAGACTGATGAGTCTTTCAGTCACAGAGTAGCCTGTCTCTTGCACCATTAAAATGTATGGCTAAAAAAATACAAAACTCTATAAAGCACAGGTATTGTTTTACAAGAAAGTAATTAAATTGCAGAGTCTTCAAAAGGCTACAATACACACACACATCCCATGTCTTAAAAGTGATTGCAAATTGTCTTTCTTAAGTGTAAAATAATTTTCCAATTAATTTACAAAGTAATAAATGAGTACTTAACACTTAGATTTGTGCTTTGAAACTCAGCCACTGAATGTTCTAAACAGTAAATAAGTACTCGTGGCACATTCTTAAGATGAAATCCTGTAATTCCTTGTAGAGGTATCTTTCTCCTGCCAAATCGCACATCCTATCTGTGATGATGATTAGGTGGAAAATTCATTGTCCAGGTGCTGAGTTCTGCTTGCTAAAAAAATTAAGGAAATCAGCAAGCTTCTGCTGCTATTGTAGTCTAATAATTGGTTTCCTACCGTAAATGACAAGTCTGTTTTCCTGCAAGTGGCAGCAGCAGTGGCTTGCTTTCTTCCTTTGTGCTTCCACAAAGTTTAATTGTTCCCGTGTTCTGACAATAGTAAGAACTCCACACAACTCAGTTTGGATTGAACAGTTAAGGATGGTATCACATTTTTATAGTGACACAGGTAAAAATTAGCAAAGTCCGCCTGTGCTGCACCAGAATTTTATGTCTGTGTTGTGTTTATTGAAACAGAAAATTTATTTTAAACAGTTACTTACTACTCTGAAAATAGCATGAAGGAGTTTAATATTTTTAATCTGGAAATTCCAGTGTGGGATAAGGCAACTCCAAATGACATTAGCAAATCAAGTCTCTTGAGAACTTCTGGTTGTTACCATGTTACACATCCTTGGCCACTCAACATGGTAAAAGATAAATTTCTTCCAGCTTAAGTTGTAAGTGAATGGTTCTTACACCACTTAAAATGGTGGCTCAGACTCTTTATATGCCAAACACAACATAATCACACAAACAGTGAGAATTTTGAGCATAACGTTTTATGTTCTCATGGAAAACTTAGACAGGAAACAGAAATTCCTCCAACGACATGGGGTGGACATTGCCCTTTCTCACTCAGTCTCAGTCTTTGTTTAAATATCAAGCAGGCAGGAGAGGAGGGCTGCAACCAATGCACAATTTATCCCTTGAAGAAAAATCAGTTTGGTGGCATGTTGTGGCCTGTGACCATGTGGGATAATATTTGCCCATTTCCAGTCTATGTTTCAGTCATCTGTGTCCAAAGAATGCTGAGGAACATGACAGACTGATGACAATATGTACTTTGAATGAAGTCTTCGTATAATGTAGTCTCCTGCCTTTATGCAGCCAGTCCTAAATGTCCTCTAAATTTCTCTCTTTTGAATAATGACATTTAACCTCTCTATATTGTAAAAGACTTGTATATCACATAAGAATTGTGTAAGAATTGAAAGTATCTTGATTTTGCTTTGAAAATATAAAAATGTTTAAAAGCTGACTAAGAGAATACTAACAAGGAATTTAACAGAATTAAAGCCAAAACCCAGAAATTTCTCTGGCAATGTGCAGCTAAGGAATATCACCCCAGTTTCCAAAATAAAAGAGTTTTTTTGTGAGGGAGAGGAGGCAGCATGAACAGGAATTTGCCTGTCTGCTAGTCAGTCCCTCCCTAATAACTTCTGACTGAGCTACTAATTGCAACTAAATTGCACGGAGGGACAGTTCTCTCGAGCATATTAGCTTCCTTCATGTTTCAGTGACCAATACCACAGAAAGATTTAATCAGAGAGATGCCTGTTGGAGTCCACAGAATTAAAACCCAGATCTGTAAGAGAACAGGACATGTTTGTTCAATTACATAGAAACCAAAATATTTTCTGGACTATAAAACCAAATTATATAGCAGAAATTAATTTGATGTGAATTCAAATTCTGTAGGAAAGTAAAATAATAATTTACAAAGTTTATTTTTTTTTGTATTTTTGAATCTCTTTCCTCTGTTTATGATCATGTGTCAGGGTAAGCCTGTTGATAACATGAAATTTGCTGTCATTACTTCCCCCCTTTAAAATAATTCATGGTGGAATTGTTTTTGCATCTGGCTATTGCAATACTTGCTACTTTTTGCAACCAAAGAAGCAAGGATCAGAGAACAATAAAGTGTCAACAATAATTTTTCTTTTTTTTATTCCCCCACCTCTAACATATAATTTCAACTCAAATGAGAACTTTTAGTGGAATTTTACCAGTTTTGATGAAAGTTCACTAGGAAGACTGGTCAAGGTAGAGAGTTCGTACTGATGGGACTATTAACATTGGAGCCAACACAAAGAATGTTTTACACTAAATGCAAATTCAAGCACTTGTTCTTACCTATTGACTATCTTCAGGACGATTCATTAAACACATTGAAAAGACTCAGTTCTGCCTCTTGCAGAAAAAAGATACCCTCAGAATTTTTACATTATTTATGAGATAGAGTTCCTTTTTTTGTCCAGCTCTAATAATGACTCTGGCTTTAGGAAAAATTATTTGTTGTGAAGCTACCATATGATGCTGCAGATGACTGACAATGAAGTATATAAGTGGCCTTGAAAAAGATATAGCTTAAACTAAATCACTTTCTTTTTGAGCACTCTAAAATTCTATAAAGAAATTTTAGCTGAGGCATTGCAAGCAGCCTAAATCCATTCTTCCTATGAGCTCATGGTTCAAAGGACACTTTCATGTTTTTATATTACGTGAAAACTTGTGTAAAGATTTTCAGTTTTTAAAGAGAGCCTTTCCAAGATTTCTGGGAGATTGCATAAGCAACATACCTAGTCTTCAGAACAATCCCATAAAAAGAATAAACTTTGACATAAAAGTGTCTGTCACATCTTGAAAGCGTTTAGCTTTTGAGAATGATTTGTAGAAGATTTTTTCTTATATGAAATTTTTTCCATCAAAGGAAGTGAAAAATTTTACTATTAGACAAACTTGTGAAGCCCTCACAAAATAGAAATGAAGGTGTTTTGGAAGGTGAAAGTTTAGTTCTGTATGCTGGCATCAGTGTGAAAACTGATCTCAGGAGTAAAATTTGCTGAAATTCCGGTTAGTACTGAAAAAAAACACCTATGGGGCCCAAGAAGCTTGTATTTACTAAATGAGTGTTCTCAAAACACTATCCATCTACTTTCAAATCCATACAGAAACACTAAGATAGAACACATCTAACAAACAGAAAATTGCGTTTACTTGCAATAGATAATCTGAGACAAAAATGCTCAGTACAAGAGTTATCCTTCAAAAATCAAGAAGCACCTATTTTGTGAAGATGTATGTTTTGCGAATGACTCTTGGAGGTCTGAAACCCTATTTTACCATGCTAGATCATGTCAATATCCTTGAGTCCCTGAGCCTATTTCTGACATTGAATGAACATAATAGTCCACTTGGAGTTCCTAATAATCTGCAAGCGAATTTGCCTTCACAGGGTCACACCCCTATTTATGTAACATATTTTCCAGAACCTCAATTTAATAAAGATCAGGGACTAGATAAGGTCAGTGGGCTCTGAGAGCCAAAGGGAAGTACACCTGGGAAGTGCCTGGTTCCTCATGCTCAGTGATTTTATTGTATAAAATCATTATACTTTATATTTTCATTTTTCTTTATACTGTGAGGCTTCTGTGAGGCTGAACAAAGATGCTTGAAGATACCAGCATTTTTATAGAATCATAAGTTGTTAAGGTTGGAAAAGACCTCTAAGATCATCAAGACCTCTAAGACTGTCTACTCACTTATAAAGAAAACAATCCAGAAAACAGTTCTATAAATATATGATTTTCTTTATATTGTTTTTATTAATTCAGACACAGATTAGAAATCTATTGCATGTGAAGACACCTAAAACAATATTTCTAATTCTTCTGTCATGGAACATTCTGGTCATTTCAGACTTTTGACTTGCGTGGTACTTTAAAACAAGTACTACATCTTTCTCTTCTCAAATGTGACTGCTCATCCAAGTGACCCCCATAAATATTACTTGCTTAGGATGTATCTAGGAAATGTCACACAGTACCTTGCCCCAAAATAAAATAATTTGCTAGATACTTAAAGTTTTGTTAAGCAATATAAGCATTTAATAATAAGTAGAATATCAAAAAGTTAACAAATAAACCATAAATTTTGAAACATCTAAGAACAGACTTCATATTCAATCTAGAAGTCTGGCAGAGTTCCTTTGCAATATTAGTTACAGAGAGAACCAACAATTTAAACCAGTCCTGATCGGTTAGAAGCAGATTTTAGGTAATTCTATGCTTTTTTTTCTCATGACAGTACAGTGTTACTAGGCCTACGGCATTTCTCTAAACAAATCTTTTCCCACCTATAAATATTATCTGAGCAGAAGTGACAATTTTGGGTATTTTTCAAGGAAACTCCTGCATAACACAACAGCCCAGTCAGGGGAGAGCCTATAAATCCTTGGACAGTGGATCATATGTTTTCAGGGCAGCTCTGCTGGATTTTTAGGGACAGGAAGACATCAGGGCAAGAAGCTGCCTGTGTTTCATTGGCTGCTCAGATATTTACACAGTGCCTGTGTAACAAAATTGCCAGTTCTGGAATCATTGCACTTTGCTGTGTAGCTGATGTGTCTGATGCATACAGAACATACTTGGATGCACAGAACAAACACAGACTTCTCATAAAGCAATGCCCAGTGTCTTAGATGCATCCAAATATTGTCAGATATGATGCTTTGTGTGTGTGCACCTATCTCTAGCCAAGAAATTCTGACATAAATATTCAAACCCTTGTGTATACCAAATAAATGGCAGTCATGGTCATTGTAAATTTGACATCCATTGATATATAGTATGGGCTTCTGCTAAAGAGTGTAGTCTTTCTATATTTTGCTTTTCCCCTTTTTTTCCTTTATTTTTCTTCTGCACCTAGAGCACTATATCTTATTTGGATTCTTATAGTCTTACTTTTCTGTGAAATTTCAGTAAGAAATATTTGCTCAACTCAAAAATAGAAGGCTCAGAGCTCTGGGGTGTTATTTGATAATATTAAAAACAAACAAGAGATTAATAACTAAACAAATGTTTTCTTAAGAAAAGCAATGAGAGTTCAGAAAAGGAAATGATACTGTATACAAAGTGATGACTTAAATTCAGTTAAAGAAACCCTCATAGCAGAATTTTCTCTAAAGGGAAGAAAATTCTCCAGTCCCTGTACCTACTGTTACAAATTTAGAAGAATAAACTAGTTTCAAGATAAGGGTCAAAGATATAATAGGGATACATGTGTCAAGGAGATGTCCAAAAGTTCAAGAGTTGAAAAAGTAGGTAGCACTGAGTTTAAAGTGATTTTTTTTATTCTATTTGTCTATGTCAGGAAAAAAGTTTACCAAAACACTGTTAGATTCTCACATGATGGTTTTCAAAAGAAGTAAAAAATTTTAAAACCCAATGAAGTAGCTAGTGTAACACATTTGACACTAATATAATTAAGTTTCTTTCCAGTAGGAAATCAGCTAGAGGTTTGAATCAAAAAACCCTCCAAGTTGTTTCTGCTCTGGCTACCTATTGTGACTATCAAGGGACAGTGTCCTCTGTGGGCTAAAGGACTGAAATCTGATTTATGGACTTCAGACTTTACCTTAAACTTTGATCTACTTTAATCTTTCATTGCTGCTAGAAAAAACATCTTCAAAATAAAAAAGAAAAACACAAACCAGAATTATTTTTTGAACCACAGCTCACTGCAGATTGGAAATAAGTAGTAGGCATAAAAGAAAGAGTTGTACTCGGTTGTGCATGAAGTCGGTACGGCTCAGATCGGAATCTCCCTGACTCTACAATTGTATCCTGAAACTTCCCCCAGTTTGCTGTAGCATTTTCCCAAAGCAAACACCTTAAGACTAGAAATGTTTTCAGTGTTCAGTGACTTTTGTAGATTTTTTCTGGTTTCACCCTCATGTAAGGCAGCATCCTTTTCTGAATAACTGACTTAGTAATATCAACAACATCTTCAAGTATGTTTTAGCATACTTAGCAGGTATCCAGAGCATGAATAGCTTGTTATTTAACCCAGAAAACTGGTTCATACTGATCTATATATGATATGGAAGTTCAGGACCAATGTATGGGAATAAAATGGACAGAATTATGAACTCCTCTGAGCCTTGGCAGCTGCATTTGATGCCAGCAAAAAAACAACCGTATGTTCAGGGTTAGTAAAAGCATGTTTTGGGAATTTGATCAGGGACAAGCCAATATGTGGGATCCCTATGGTCCTAGCTACTTCTGAGAACAGGGGATGGAGTTTGTCAGTAACTTGTAGAAGGAAAGGACTTTTTCATCAGACAGGCTACTAAGTTCCAGGATTCATGATGAGTCAATGGGACTCCAAGGATCCAAAGTACTTTGAAGATTATGGGTCAGGAGGGAGTAGAAAGAGAAGGTTTTAAGCCAAAAGGAAAAAAAAAAAAAAAGAAAGAAAGAGTACAAAGCTCTAGCTAGTTGTTTTCTGGCTAGAATTGTGCTGTGGGGTTTTTTCTCTATTTGAATTCTTCTGTTTTCATCCGGGGACAGTCTCTTACTAGATTTTTGGCTTCATTATGATGGGACTAGCTGGTTTGGAAAACAGGAGGTACACAAGGGTGTTACTGCCATTCTCAGGGGAGCTAAAACTTCACGCTTGAGCCACCTATCCATCCTGTGTCAGCTCTAAAAAAGGAGAGAAGCAGCATGGATAAGCATGCTATCTGATAGATTGGGTTTTCTGGGAAAACATACATTTTGAAATACCTGGCTCAGTGACAGTATTTCTAAGAATACCATATGTATATAAAAGCTCACTTCTCGGCCCAACAAAGCATTTCTACAGTGAACACAGGGAGGCCTGACATTACAAATGGGAACAAAATACTCCAAAATGAGACTATGGGATGGAATTTCCGCTGGAGCCTTTTGTCATTTATTTTGTATGGTCTAAATTAACCAATTAAACATTTCAGAAATAAAATTATTTGGCCTGTAAATTGTGCAGAATAAAATGTTTGAATAGCTGGCTTCTATAAGTCAACCTATGTAATATAAGACACTAGTCCTGTTTTTACCTACCCTTTCAGAGGATTAACAAGGAACTGGCAAGAAGAACAGTAATGTTGATATGAGCTTCCAGCTGGGATTGATTACAGGTTACAGCCTAATGAAGTAATGTTTTGTGCTAGCACAACAGTTTAACTGGAGAGTGCTCACAATACATATCCCCCACCTTCTGCCTCATAAGTGCTGATACAAAGAAACCAGCTAATTTTGTTGTGATTCTGACCTTTGGTCTGTCAAATCCCCAAATTAATTATCTAGCATGCACGTGACCTTCTACTGCTTAAATTAGGGCATATTTGTAAAATACATCTCACGTTAATAGCTTGTTTCTAGGCAAGTCTTTTGCCCAGCCCCCATCCTTATCCAAGCCTGAAGTGGAGCATGAAGTGGACAGTATGGGCATAGAGAGATTGTAGGTGTAATTTCCTTACCAGTACTACAAAGGTCAAAACAATATTGTGGAATTTAAAATCAAGAATTGCAGGAAATAATGAGGCTACTCTTCCTACAGATTACCCAAAGTAAACAGAGAAAATGAAATATAATATCAGAAATACAATTAATGGTTTGCTCAGTGGGCTAAAATATTTGATGGTGGTTTTCATCATCAGAGAAATTCCTGGGATGGAATCACAATGCAGGAAGTATTTTGTAAGATGTGTCAACAGAAGCAGCAGTCTAGGACAACTGATTCTGTTCTTGTCTAGTTACTAATATTTCTGGATGTATTTTTTATAGATATTTTCAAGTAGCTGAGCCTGAAATGATTTGTTTCTGAATATTTCTGATTTGGAGAAATTGCATGCTGTCCAGAAAATCACAGAAAATGCAGAACTCACATGAAAGTGCCAAATAAAATTTGGCATATAAGCAACAAAGTGCTTTTCACTATCATCACTGTGTGCACTGTGGATATTAAAGGTCACTTTAGGGTCAGTGCTGATCTGAAGTCTTGGGGCACTGTAACTGAGTCTAGACCTAATAGCAGCAAAAATGAAATGTAACTTTTTCCTCTGGAACTTAACATAGATACAGAGTGTAGCAAAGTGTTGAAATCCATACAGAAAAAAATACAAAAAGTGTAATGCTTCATGCTGATATCTTTTCGGATGCAAAATCCATTCTTTTACTCTTTTAATTTCTCAAAAGAAAGTGCCCATGGCTTAAATTTGAACCAGTTCTGTCAATCCTGTCCACATATGCTAAATAAGTTTAAGAACACATGTGGAATCAGGGCAGTCAGGCAATAAGGATGGCTGAGCCCTGGGTTTACCTTTTCTTGAAGGGGCTGGAGCAGAGCTGAGATATCCAGAGATTTCCGGGGATGTGCAGAGGTAGAATTGCAATACAAAGTGAAATACGGAAGCAGAAAACTGGAGTTAGACTATGGGTTGGACGTTTTGGTCTTGGCTGTATTTCTGTTAAAGGGCTGCCTCACATAACTGAATCCACAGGTTGCAGTCCTACCCAAACAGGACCATAAACGATGTTACAGAGACATTCTAACAACCAAGCTTTTCCAGTTCATTAACAGGCTTAAGCATTTGCAACAGAAAACAATTGAAACTTTTTCATGCAAATATGCAAGTTCGAATCTTTTGTGGAGGAGACCAAAAGTTAGCTATTAATACTTCACAAACTGCATGTATGACTCAGATGTGACTGTAGATTTTTCTGCATATTGTCTATCAATACAGGTGTGTTTTCTCAGGAAAGTTTTATTTGCAAAGCTATTAGTGAAGGCTGACTTGAAATAGAAGAAACAGCAAAGAAGAAAAATCGTAATGGGGATTCCTATACTACCTTCAAGAGATGTGAGGACCATCATCCTGTACAGAGATCCATTTACAGTGACTGCAGTGACACAGTGCTCTTAATTGAATTTCTCAAGGTGAATTGTAGGCCAAAAGGATTTTGAACATACTAGTCATGAAATATTGTATATATGGGTACCTTCTTATCACAGCTTGACCAAGCTCTGATATTGAACATTTATCAGTATATGTGGTCATAACCTTTACAAATATGATGATTCTGCACAAACAAAGAAGTCTGGTGCTCTCTTTAATAGTGGTAAAAGAAAACCGAATGGCTAAATGTAACCTTTATAACTAATAATGAGTATTTGAGAACACATGTTGATTGTTGTAAACATAACTACTTGGAATAAGGAAACTATTCACATGATCATATGCAGTTCTTCAGCTGAGACATTCTAGAACTGGAAGAAATCACTTCTGACTTCTACATGAAACAAATTTTATGAACTTTTGAGTTAATTCTTGATTCAAGGCTGATAGCTGAAACTGCATTGGAGACTATATTTTAAGGGGAAAACGCAAGACAAACCCTTGTAGTAAGGGGACCATGACTCACAAGAAATTTTTTAGCTGAATGTGCTTCTTGTCAACATGCAGGACATGACCAGACAGAAAGAGCTTCTTCCCTCTCCTCATGTCCTGACACAACCTAATGCATTAAGACAGAGTATTGGTTAGGGCCTCAACTCACTTCCAGAATGCTAGAATACCAAACATACTCCAGCTTGCTTTTCCAAGGAAATTAAGGGTTTATAATGGTATTTTCTCTTTGCTTGTCTTTCTTTCTCTGGAAGAGCTGTTCCTTTCTTGACTTTCTGTAAATGAAGGAGCCTGTTATTCAATTTCAACCAGAACTGACATGGATCCAGACCAACAGATGAGGTGCGGATTTAGGAGAAGGGGAAAGAAGAAATTTGCAGGGATGCCCAGAAGAAGCTTGTAATAAATCAGACTTCACTAGTTGTTCTTCTCACAGAACAATTTCTTTTTCCTGAAGTGATCTATGGCCCCCTCTATGCTTGAATCGTATCTACATACTTGTCAGACAGTAAGTGTTTTCTGTTTACTACAGCATCAGAGCCAAGATAGTTAAGGACAAGAAATTGGATTCTATTCTTTCTTATAAGTCACTAGTAAAAATTCCAGCTATGTGACTGTGCAATCTTTATTCTCAAAGATAATAGAAGAGAAAGAAAACAACCACACTTTCACATTCCAGGCTATGCATGCACTTCTGGAAGCTGGAAAGTTTCTCTCCAGGGCCATAAACTGAACACATTTGTACATATGGGATACAAATGGAATAAAATCCTCAGTGTCTTTTCTTTCCCTGACACTTGAAAATGCATGAAGTAGAACATTTAGCTATGCATATTAATGGTTGGACTGAACAGTCCTTTGGTGCTGTATAATAGTGGAATAATAGTCTACCTTAATAGCAACATGAAATGAGGAATATTGAAATAAGGGGGCTAGATGCCAGGTTAATATCAAGAGACTACACAGTACTAGTGCCACATGGCTTGGTCGACCACTGCAGACATTGAGTTTTGCTGGCAGGAGCACTGCAAACTGGGCAGTAAGATGGGACATTCCAAAGCTGAATCTGTTACTCTCTGAATGAATCATTACTTACAACTGGAAAGCTGTTAGAGAATAACTTAGCATCCATAGCTCATTAAAAGCATCTTCAAAGTGAATATTAATTACATCTTGGAAAATATCAGGTTTTCAACAGTTGGAATGACAAAGTAGGCTAATTCGGTGGGGAGACTTATCTTGCCCATCAGCAACCAGCCTTCCGCTTATGTTCCTTTGGACATCTCTTGCTTTACTTTCTTGTTGTTGCCAAGAAAACACTTCCATATTGCTGTACATACTGTACTGGACACTGCATGGCCATGTGCTGTTTACAGAATAAGAAAACCAGCCAATATCAAAGTAATTTTCCATACCTCTTGATTTTTTAAAAAGAATTTAGAAGTCAGTTATTTGTTCAGTTGTTGAGTTTGGGTCGACAGTACAGGAATTAGAGCTCTGCTGTGACAAACTTGGGACCATGTGACATTTCTTAAACAGGAGTTCAGACTAAATGATAAGACCAGATCCTTCTGGCCTTAAAAATATGTCATTCTATTTTAATAATATTTATTAACATCTGCCACATTGTACTATGATATTCTGATCATGGGAAATTGCTTCTATTTCACCCATATACAATTATCCAGTGTGGCAATGGAGAACAAAGAGACCTATAGAAAAAAAATATGCTGTGGAATGATATTTACTGTTTTGGGTAAAACTGCCTCGCAGGAATATGTCACAAGTTAACCACAGTTCTTGTGGTTTGCATCTTAGATGGGATCATCTCTAGGCTGGCAGCAAAACGCAGGGCAGAGACTGTTCAAAAGAAATTTTATTTTGTAGGCTACCAGAGTAGAGACTTAGAAATTTCTTTAATGTTTTTGATTAATTTTATGATTAATAAAATATACGGTAATGTGAGCAGTTGGCTCCATATTCCTTTCACAGCCTCTCCTACTCTCTTCTCTTCTTCATGACAAACTGCTAGAACACCCTTTGTCTAACCTTTTTTCATACAAACCACTGCAGCCACAAAGACAAAAAACACAGGTTCATTACTGGTTTATAGCAAATGTAGATTTGTTATTAGTACTTTTATTTCACAGATCCACAGGAAAAAAAAAGTGAAGAGGGATGAAGGGGGAAAGTGCACTTTTCCTAAATCCTAACTGGAAACAAGAGTTATGTTGGCTCTTATTTCTATTGTACAATCTGGATGCTTCCTTGGTGGTAAAACTGCTCTGCTCTGCTCCATTCCAGACCTGTCCCATGTGAGGAAGTGTAACTGCAAAGCATCCACTGGGATACCATAGTATTTTTAGAGGTTTTTGGCCACCAACAAGGTAAAAATAATTAAACTAACTAAAAACCCAATGATTCAGTCTTTTCAAGGTCCTCTGAACTTCCAGAATCCCTTTTCAAGAAAGAGGTGTTATGAAGGTACCAGCTGATGGAGTAACAAGGTCTAATTTGCTAATTTGCAAGGCATGGTGTGAAACACATTCACCCCAGCACCTAACACTTTTTAGCTAACAGGAGGCAAATATTCCACCTAGAACAGTGGACACAGAAGTGCATCTTTTCTCATACTAGCAATGACATATTCCTTACAGTTAATTTCAGACAGCATTCTCAAGGATTATTCTTCTTTCATCCTTCAAGGCAACTACATAAGTACTTTTAAGAAACAAGGCTACTGAATCTCAAGCCTTAAATAGTTGTGGTTTGCTTGTTTTTTAAACAATCTGACTAAGATAATGGAGAACTATTATCATTGTCCTAAATTGCTATGGAAAGATGATCATTTTCAAGTGGAAATTTTCAAAGACATTTCCAAAGAAATATATGCATTTCATACGTATTCACATTTCTCTAATTTTCCTTTATAAGACTGTCCAAAATGCTTTATAATTTGTCATTGTCTATGCCTCAGCCTAGCACCATCAGCATACCTGAAAATCCACAAATTCTAGGGAATACAGAAAACAGCTGTTTGATGCAGTCTGCCTCCTGACAGCCTGTCACTGCTACCAAGGCACTTCTCTCCTTGCTTCCTGAGCCAAGGAGCCCATCCTGGACTCAATGCTACCCCTAGTCAGATAGAGAAAATGTGTCAAAGAGCAGCATTTTCCACAAATTATTCACACAGCCCAGGAGTGATCCACCACCTCAGACAGGAGCAGGACAGCTGGGGACAGTTAAGGGCAGCTCCTGCCCCACGCATCAGCACCTCCCTGGAGGTGGGACCAGGAGTCCTTGGGTGCACAGGGCTTGGTGGAAAACCCCAGATGCTACAGGGCTGGGCTGCAGTGAATGGGAGACCAGCCCTGCTGTGGCTTCTTGGGCAGGGACTGATGGCACTGGGGGGCTGACATGGCATCCTGGGACATGCTCAAGGTGGGGGAGAGTTTGAGGAGGCTGGTCAGGGACACTCAGTGCTGCCAGTGTCCTCAGGGCCCTGGCACCCTGTCAATAAAAGGAGAGAGACCACTCTAATAGCATCTGCACAGAAAAAAACCAAAGAGTGCAGTCACTATTTCCAATACATCTAAACCAATGAAGCAGGTAATTTGTACCTAAATAGACAGAAGAAGCCATAATAAACAATAAAGTATTACTAAAGACAAATGCATTCCCAATGTGGTTTTGTTCTTGCATTTTAATAACATGAAAATGCAAGGGAGATGTACAAAAGGAAACTAACTCAACTTTCTTGCTGACAAGACTTTTCAAATAATATGGTCATGGTTGATAGCCTATCAGTAAAAGAAATGCTTCTACTCATTGCAGCTGGGTTGTTTTGGTTTTTTTTTTTTTTTGGTTTTTTTTTTTCTGCAGCAGTTTCTTAACATGAACGGTGAAGCTGTTCATTAAAAAGCAAATCAACAACAATGAAAAACACTCATCAGTCTGAAACAGTAGAAATAGTTTCAAAATCACGGTGCTACATTGAAAATGTGAGTTCTTTTGAGATATGTGATGCTGCTGTTTCTCTGCAACTGCACAAGTTCAAAACTAGTTTCACTCAATTTCATTTCCCATTGATCCTTTGGAATTATGGATATTAAACACTTGGTTTCACAACAAACTGAATGAACAATTCTGAATCTCTTTATGCACAACTACTGGAAATGCATGGACCAGTTGGAATCAGAGATTACAGCAATGTCCCATTGGTCTGCAATTTTCTGGCAGCTGAGAGTCATTGCCTGGATATATATAATGACTTGTGCTGCAAGTTTTTCTCCTGAGAATTGAATCTAAACTGGAAAATCCTGGCTTCAGAGGATAAACCTCCTGAAATAAACAAATCTATTTCTGTGGGATGTGTAAGGCTTCAAAGAAGGGTTCAGTCCAGAGGACAGGCATTTAGATTAAGACCTTTGGGTAGATTTATGCTCTGAAGAAGAAAAAATTGATGAAATGGAAGATTTAAAGAGGTGAGATTGAATGTGTACACAGTGTGAAAGAAAGGGAACACTGAAGGCAGAAGGAGCTTTCTGGAACAGCATGCTGATGATTTCTATTAAGCTAGAAATCTCTGTGATCCTTTCCTTGAGTCCAAGCCTAAATCCCAGCTCATAGTATACCCAAACTATTGAACCCTTAAGCCAAATGTCTGTGGCCACTGCTATGGTCAGAGCACTGCGAGGATCAGGAAGCAACCTACTACCTGCAAGCTGCAAGCTGCTCATGGCTTGAAGGATGTACCATTTGCTGCATAAAATCGGTCTAGATGGCCAAGCCCAAAGAGTGGCGGTGAGTGGTGTAAGATTCCATTGGCAACTGGTCACTAGTGGTGTTCCTCAGAAGGGACAGTCCTGTTTAAAATCTTTATCAGTGACCTGGACAAGGGGATCAAGGGCACCCTAAGTTTGCAGGTGACACCAATTTGGGTGAGAGTGTTGATCTGCTCAAGGGTAGGAAGGCTCTGCAGAGGGTCCTGGATGGGCTGCATTGATCGGCCTTGGCCAGTGGTATGAAATTCAAGACAAACTGCTGGGTCCTTGGGTCACAACAACCCACTGCAGCGCTACAGGCTTGCGGAATAGTGTCTGGAAAGCTGCCTGGTTGTAAAGGGTCTGGGGGTGCCGGTTGAGAGCCAACTGAACATGAGCCAGCGTGTGCCCAGGTGGCCAAGAAGGCCAATGGCATTCTGGCCTGTATCAGCAATAGTGTGGCCAGCAGGACCAGGGCAATGATTGTCCCTCCGTACCTGGCATTAGTGAGGTGGCAACTCGAGTCCTGTGTTCAGATCTGGGCCCCTCACTGCAAGAAGAACATGGAGGGGCTGAGGTGTCTAGAGAAGGGCAATGGAGCTGGTGAAGGGTCCAGAGACTCCTGTGAGGAGTGGCTGAAGGAGCTGGGGGTGTTTAGCCTGGAGAAAATGAGGCTCAGGGGTGACCTTATTGCTCTCTACAACTGCCTGAAAGGAGGTTGTAGCCAGATGGGGTTTGGTCTCTTCTCCCAGGTGACGAGTGACAGGACAAGAGGAAACGAGCTCGATTTCTACCAGGGGAAGCTTAGGTTGGATATTAGGAAACATTTCTTCACAGGAATGGTGGTCAAACATTGCAAGAGCTGATGATGGAAGTGCATTAATTACCAGCCCTGAAGGTATTTAAAAGAAATGCAGATGTGGCACTTAGGGACATGGTTTAGTGGTGGCCATTTCAGCATTAGGTTAACAGTTGGTCTCAGCAATCTTAGAGGTTATTTTCCATCTAAATGATTCTGTGATTCTATGATTCCCATCCATGTCTGATACAGAGTGTGGATGACAGTGAGCTGCAGTTGAGGAGCGTTTACAGAAGGTGGTTCCACCCTTCTTCCACAAAATGAGTGGTTGCTTTCTGACTGATGCCAGAGCCCAGCTGCAAGAAAGCTCTCCCTTTCCTCTGTTTCTAACTGTGGCAGGACGTTCTTCTCTCTCTCTCTCCCTCTCTCTCTCTCATGCCTGGAGCATCAGGAAGAGATAACTCAGGCCAGATCAAAGGCCCAGCACGAGGTCACCTGCAGGAGCCCGAGAGTCTGAGCCCCAGGCCAGAGTACCCATCTTGGTATGGGAGCAGATGTGGGAAGAGATGAAAGAAAATAAACATCAGTGACCAAAATACATGGTTCTTATGTCTATAAAAGCCCACACAATTATCCCGGAGACAGAAGTCTCCTACATACACCCTGAGAACATGCAGGACTTCCTCCCAGAGTTTGGATGCAGATTCCATGGTTACTTGCCTGGGAATTGAGGGAAAGGATTTTGATGTGTGCTCCATCACAATTGGATGGTAAGAAACATCCTAAGTTATATTATTTCTTTGCTAGCTGTAACATTACCTTTAACCCCGCGTGTATTTACTGGTGGGATTTTTTGTCTTATTCCTGTGTAGTAATAGCCTGTTTTAAGTCTTATGTCTGTTAGTTTTGTGTCTATTAAATAAATAATTCATCCTAAAATAGACCGAATCAGCCATTATTAAAGCGCTTGCTAACAAGAGTGGGTTTTGGGGTGCTGGCTACCTCAATAAAGCTACTGCCTGCTGCCAGAGGCCTGGGCAAAAGGCAGGGACTTATCTAAACCCCCACATCTATTCATAACACTAACAGGCAGTACAGGCAGCTCAGAAATTTATTACTAGTAACTGTCTTTTACTGAAAACTTTACTAGGTGTGAGAAACTTCTCTCTGTGCCACCTACCTCCCCCAGGGTCAGGTCCTTTCAGAGAGAAACATTTAACACACAGGCAGACCCTGATCTTAGATGTGAGAACCTAGTTCTGCAGATGAGGTTGATCACTGCTCAGACCAGTCTGCTAAACTGTTGAAGAAGATGTTCCAGTTTTGGCAGGGGTCCATTAAACATAGAACATTCATCACAGAAATGGAAATGTCAGCTGAACTTCCTGATATGCAGATGTGGTTTTATGATTACACTGCAGGAGCACAACAGCGGGAGTTGTACGGCATGAGCCGTCTCAGCTCTTCTGTGGTCCTGGGCGTGTATGTGTCATACATAAATCCCTGCTGATGAGGAGCTGTATCTGATTCTATTGGTGGTATGGGGCCTACCTTGGATAAACCTTGCTTCCACAGTTTAGATATGACTTTGGTTCAAGAACTGAGAAATACCTTGTAGTTAGAAGTAATATTTTTGTATTAAAAAAAAAAAAAAAAAAAAAAAGGAGTCAGTCATATTAGCCTAGTTTAAATGATCTAAATTGCTTTGAAATGGTCTAGTAAAACTGGAAAATTTAGGAGGAACCAAAGAACAGAAGATCATGATATAGCAAAACAAATTGTCTCAGAAAGCCACCAAAGTCCCATCTATGGATGTTTTGAAAGGCAAATCAGAAAAACAATTGCCAGGAACAGTTCAGGTATATCTCCTCCTTTTTTCAAATAAAGAAGAATCTAGATAATATCTCAAGGTCTTTTCTACCCCTGTCTTCTGTAATTCCAGTAACTGGCTGCTATCAGAACTGCAAGATATCTATGTTGTCTGCTATTGACTTCAATGTAGGAAAAAATGTCTGCACTGGGGGAAAACACATTATCCCAACTTATTTGACTGATAAAAGTAAGTTTATTTTTGTGAGGTTCCTTGGGTTTATTTGTGTAATTGTTGCTTTTAAATCACTTGTGTGTACTGTAAGTCAATTATGCTATAAAGGAAATGTTAATATTAGGCATTCACTACAGAAGCCCAGATTCCACAATGAACTATCTGTGGTGAATATGTAATACAATAGACCTGCAATGACATCTGTGGTTTCCTTCACTGTAGAGGATAACGGTTGGTGGCAGGCCATTGTCCTTTCAGAGCTCACTGGATGAGGAGGAACGAAAACTCATCAATAATTTAAATAAAGACCTGTAGTGGTGGTCTAAAGGAGTATTTATCCCAATTTAAGACAATGTAACTGCACCTAGAATCTTATAGAAAATATATACACAAATCCTAAGCATTAGGAACAGACATTTCTAGCATGATGTCATGATATATCTTTAATTTATACTTCTGGTAACCTTAGCCCAAGACAAGACTAAAATTATTTGGGCAGATTCCAATACCCTTACCTGAAACCTCATAGTGCTTTTCTTCAAGAAGTTCTACTTACATGAGTGGGACAGTAGTGGATTTGGTTGCACCTTAACTGCTATGAAAAAAAAAAAAGGTGGGGTTAAAATAGGCTCAAGGAGCAGCTGATTAGGAGACTCCTTTTTTTTTAAAGAAAAACTGATGATCAGAGAATAGAGTGAGTTAACAGTGATCCCTTCTACCTGCACAAGGTGCAATGGGACTCAGCTCCATTTATTATTCTGAAATAGCAGGTGCACCAACACCAGCTAGAGAATACCTAGTATACGTACTGCTTTTCATGTACTTTTTGTATAAAGAACAGATTGCCTTTATTGCTCCTGACCTTACATTTCTTTGTCAAACATATCAATCACTCTCCCTAACCTTTAATAGGAAAGGCTAAAGTTGTTTACTGCAGCAGTTCCTATTCACCACAAGGACACCACTTCCATTCTGAACCAGGCAGATTTGCATACCTACCACTGATTATCCAAAAAGGTTGCTTCTTCCCCTAAAATATTTGTCCATTTTATATATTTTTTTTCCCAAGGAGGTCATTCATTGCCAGTGAGGTTAAATCTAAAAGTCAGCAGTATTTGGCAGAGATTTATGTGGGAATAGATATGAGTCTGTACAGCTCTCAGACTGATTAAATAAAGAATATCATGGGAGTAGTATGATAGTATATGCATACTCCAGTAAATGAAAGTAATGCATTAGAATGCAGCTTTAGGGTCTAATTTAAAAACATAATTCAGGCACAGGCAGAAGCCTTTAAAATATTGGCAGATGTCTTCATACTGTATTTCATATAGAGGACAAAGTGGATTAAAGATAAATGTAATCCAAATAATGGTGCCGTTTCATTTATTTTTTCACTTATGTTTTATTTCTTTTAAAGAAATTCAATTTGTAGAGGATTGTTTTCTGGTTTTTCGTATTTTATGCATATCCGCTTAAAAATGTGAGCAGGGGGAAAAACCTCATTCATTACAAATTGCTGCTTTTCCTGAGACAGCCTATGGTAAGTCGCAGTTTTTACTCAGCCTAGGTGAAATAAATACTGTTGTTAAAAGGAGCATTTCAATAAGCAGGAACTTTGATTCCCCTCTTTCTGTCTCACATCCCCTTTCAATCTCATTATATGTCAAGGTGATTAGGCTTAAATGGTTATTCTCACTTAGGATTCTCAACTTTTATTGTATCCCATTGCTGAAGGACAGACAGGCTATTATTATCTCTGCTCCATGTTATATTTTTCCCTAGTGACATTCTATCAGGTTGGTGCTTTTACAACATTCTTTTCCTTCCACCTCCCATGCACTGCCTTAGAAGTCAGGACAAAATGAATAAAAATTCAAATGTGACTCAAGTACATTGTTAAATAAAGTGAAAGATTTGGGAAAAGTTGGCTGGGGGTTGTGACACACATTTATGTTCTCATATGTCTGAATAAGCAGATAATTGATCCTAAGTGAAGACTTTCTAATTTTCTCACTCATTTAAATGCTTTTGATTGATGGCTTTGATTTTCACTTGGACATTGCAGCATCCCCTTCACTGAGCAATTTTTTCTAAATCCAGAGTTGTGAGGGAATGCGAAGGAAAGCCATTTGTGTTTGTTTTGAGCTTCTGACAATTGAACAAGGTGAATACAAATGTAATGTTGAAACAGCATTGACTGTACTCAGCATTCCAGTTCCATTTTGATTGTATTTGTCCAATTCCTTTAATATCAGTCTTGCCATTAAAATAATGGGAAATCTCTGAATCTCTTCAGTGGAAATAGGACTGTATTCTCCCCACCTTCCACGCTCATTGCGCAAGTGACTGGCTCAATTTTTTGGAGGTAAAGAACACTTCGGGCTCTCTTGGGACGTAATTCAGTTGCCAATATTCTCTGCTTTGAAAGTACAAACCCACAGCTAACTTACAACTTAACTTTTGCACACAAATGAAGACATTTTTCTTTGAGGAAAGTGTGTTAATGCTGTTTAAACTAAACACCATTCATATTCATTGCCCTTATTAAGTCAGAGTGGTCTTGGAGGCACACCAGCAGTCAGTGACACCAACTCTAATAAACCACAGGAGATCAGAATTGCACCCATTTTTTTGTGCCTTTGTTCGGAGGCCTTCAGTATTCACTATAAATGCTAATTGGTGAAATCTTGGAACTCACTGCAAATAATGTCAAACCCCATCATCTTTACCATTGTTTCTTATCAAGCTGATACAAAGCATACTACACAAAATATCCGAGGGAGAAGGGATGCAAGATTGGACATAACCCCTCTACACTTGCTCTAATTTGGAACCAAAAATGGCAATCATATTTTGAACTGAGGTGAACTAAACTTTAAAGTAATTTTCTCATTCAGAAAATAATTTCTCTTTTCAGATATGTTTAAATAGAGACAGAGTGGGATTTTTAGAAAGTAAAGCCCAACTCAGGAAGAAATTTGGATATTAAAGAAGGAAATTCTGCTTGAAGTTTTCTGCTGCCTGTCCAGAAGGTCCAGCAGAGAGCTCCTTGAATCTTAAAGTCATAAAAATAAGAAATATGTTACTATGGGGGTGGTGAAAGACTGGCATGGGTTTCCCAGAGAGGTGGCAGATGTGCCATCCCTGCCATCATTCAAAGTCCCGTGGGACAGGGCTCTGACTGACAGGATCTAGTCAAAGGTGAGCGGGCTCGTGGCAGGGGGTTGGAATAGATGGCTTAAAATGCCACTTTCAACCCAAACTATGCTGTGATTCTATGCTGCTTAGGCTGACTGGCACTGTGCCTGCTTCTCTCCTTCAGCTGTACAAGGTGCTACAGAGTGACAGCCTGAAACAGAGACTGGTACAGATCTGCCACTGTTGAATTTAGGGAGGTGACCTGTATGTAGCCCTGTTAAATAAAAGTAACTAAAAGTCAGCAATTTGATGAAACTATTAGGGTGCAAATTTTTTTATACATATATTTCCTACTATATATGGTATTACATATATATATATATAAAATAAAACACTATATAGGTATATATATACTTATATANGTTGCATATTTCAGACTTCCTTAATAGAACGTAAAAGACTTGAGAAAAACAAAGTCTGTACTTAAAGGCAGATTAGTTCAACTTTTGAAAAGGCCATACACTTAAAATAGTGAAAGTGATTAATCCTTGAAAATAATAAACATATAATAATATGTTAAAATAATAAATAATAAAAAAATAAAAAAAATAAAATCCTTGAAAATAATAAATGGTATAGCCTTCATTTCTCATCACCCTTCAGATGAGGTTATGGACAGAGATAGCTTTAGTCTCAGGGATGAATTAGGTTTAATGCAGTAGTGTAGACGTTTTTAACTTAAAAAAAGGAAAGGCAAAAAATGTGTATCTGAGAAATACATTTTTGTGATGTTCAAGACTTGATCTACGACAAAAGAAAACAACCTTCATTGCTCTGCAGATTTTGCAATAATCCTTTTTACTTTCAGTATCTAATTTACATCTTTTCATAAATACATCATGACAAATTAAAAATGAGTTTTCAGAAACTCCCGAGTTGGGTGAATGCGCTATATGCCACCATTACAAGTTATGTATCCCTATAGATGTTTGGACTTATTTTACTGTGTACATGACAACCCTTTTAAAACACCTGGAGCTGTATACTTCTATGACTGAAGATGAAATCCTACTCCTGGCCAAGACCAAATCCCTTATGTTATCTCATGATGAAGCAAGGGTTCTCCTATCTTCAAAAGCATCAGTGGAATCTTTCAGTGGGAGAGTGAGAGAGAGGGACATCCTCAAGTGAGGATGGTTCTCCAAGCCTGTTTTCCCTCTCTCATGAGCAGTCTACTATGGCCATATACAGAGTACAAAATGGTCCTTCAGCTTTTATGGTTTAGATTTGTGTGAGTTTTTTGGTTGGTGGGGATTTTTTTGGTATTTTTTGTTTGGTTTTGATCACAAGTATTACTTTAACAGGTATATCTCTGGAAATTCTCAGGGAAGAGTACTAGCAGAAATGGAATCATCTTGCAACTGAGAAGCATTGTGAACCAAATCTGAACATGAGGTGATCAATCCTACAGGCTTTAGAGTAAGCCCTTGTTGCATTCCAATTACATTCCAGCTGCATTCCACCACAGCAGTGCCTGATTCTTGGATACACCCTGTGCTAAGGTGAACTAGATCCACACAATTTTGTTCCTCCATTAAAACTCAACAGGAAACACAGTACCTGTCCCTGGTCCTAGTGATCACTTTATGTGAATAGTGTTTTGGTAGGGTTGTAAAGGACAACAGCCTCTTTCCAGATTTGCCAAAAAACAAAACATAGAAAGCACAACAAATGTAACAATAACAAAACTCCTGAAATAAAGAAAGAGAAAATTATGTGGAAAATATAAAAATCCGATGTTTTTCAGTCTGTTACAAAGGTTAGATTTCTGAATTTGATTTAATAAATAAGAAGTGCGTCCTAATTTACAGAAGAATACTCTCCCTTAAAATCCAAATGGTTTTGGAAACTTTCTATTTCTGTTTGTTTTATTTGGCTGACATGAAAAAAAGAAGAATGTTTTTGGTTTTTAGAGTGGAATTTTCAGTGTGGAAGTTCTGGTTCTGGAAATGGAAGCCATATGCTGTACCAAAACTATGGTAAACAAAAGCAACTAAGAGGTAGAGTTTTCTGAAACATGTACGTGTGAGGAGAAGAGGAGAGAATGCACACTAAATATGTACATATGGCAAGGGAGGGATTAAGCTGAGTACCTGGATAATAATAGTATCAGAAAAGTCTGCAGTGTGGCAGAATGGAAAAATAATGGGAAAAGAGAGAAATGTCTTTTGACAAATGGAGGAAGTTGACTGAAGAAAACATGACTTTTGTCCCATAAAACTTGTATTTAAAATAACTGTGCCTGTTTGAAGGAAAATTAAAAAAACCCAAACACAACAAACCAAAACATGAAGTAAAAAGCAACCAATAAAAAGTAATGTGATCATTGGAAACAGCAGATTTTACAGATTAAGTAGTTATTGTCACCCTTCAAAGAAGACTGCAAAGTTATGAATAGCAATGTCTGCTATAGGTTTTACATTTCTGTGATGTACTCCGTAGTTCTGGGATTACCACTGAGCAGTGATCTGGTCTTCTTTATTTTGCTACCTACTCTATGCTTCTCTTCCAGGTGCCTTTTAAAACAAGTATCTAAAATTCCTTGCACTACTAATGAACAGAGAAAGGTGCTTCTGAAGGGCATGAGAGAAAGACTGATTCCAGTACCTATCGTTAGATGTTCAAGCCTCATGACAAATCTTTCACCTTAGTCTGTGCTGCAAAGGGTTCTTGGCTTAGTTCTTATCCATGCTGCCTGAATAGACCACTGCAGGTGAATTGCAGCCCAGGTGTTCAAAGTGCTGCTACCCAGGCACACCATGAGCATGCTGATGCCAAGCTCTAGATGAGCTAACAGACAATTACAAAGCCAGAAGGCAGATCACAGGATCCACTTAATCAAATCAGTTCTTGAACTCTACACTTCAGAGAATATATATAAATACATGTACACACACATGTAAATGCACACAGAGATATTAAGGCATACATCAGCCAAATGTCTGCTGAGAGACTGGGCTGACTTGCCAGATCTCTAACACTCTTACACAGCTATGCAGAGCTTCAATCGGGTTGCTCTTGTGTTTTGCCTTAGACAGGATGCATCATTATTGGCCCTGAAATCCCTTGTTTATCCCAATTACAGCACTATGTCCAGGAATATATTTGAGAACACGAACTTGTTAGATAACATATTTTTGAACAATAGAAATATTATTTATTTGAAAATCTAGAGAGATAATATCTTTTAGGAATAGTTGGTACTTAACTCTGGTTCCTCTTGTTCTGCCTGGTAGGTCTAGTCAGTCCCAAACTAAAATATTAACTTCTGGAAATATCTGAACAAACATTTCTGTCAGGGCAAAATTTTTTCATGAGATGTACCTATATTCTTCTGCTTTATAAACTCCTGCCTCAGATGTATATTTTAGTTAAGATTAATATCCAAATTTTGAACACTTACATAGTATAATGTAAGGAATTTCAAGCATCTTTATCAGGTGTGGGTCACAGTAGGACCACACTAGAAACATTTACAATCTGCATAAACTTCCCTTCCTCCATCTCTGCGTAGGGTCTATATGTGAAAAATACAGACCTTCTCTCTGAAAACTATTAAGAGTCTTCATCAACATATTTTCAGGCAGGACTTTCAGATATAGTGTATTGAAAAATGTTAATGCTTGACATGAAACTTCTGTGAACCACAAAACACTTCCTTCAGGGTGTGTTTCAGCAACATGTTAACAGAATAGACACTTCAGTCTGCATTGGCAACAAATTTGGCTCTATTATCAGTAGTGAAAAAGTATAAGGGATTCTACCTGGCAACAAATTAGCTGAATGCAATGCAGTTTGGCATTAACCTAACAGAAAAATGACATCATAAATTAAACAACTTGAATTTCTCTCCCTTTAGGACAAGAAAAGAAAAATAATTAGGGAGCACTTTCACTTGCAAGAACATCAATTACCATAAGCTACATGTGAAATGCTGCAGTGTTCAGATAAGGAGTTAATCTACTTTACTAAATAAATGTGTCACCCTCACATAGGTGAATTATAAAATTATGCACTTAAATTATATGTAACCAATGTATGCTGTAAGATTTACTTTCCTAAATGCCTTGGAAATTCTGTGAACAGAGTGAATTTATATTTATTGCTGTTATAATATATTCAAGCAGTTTAAAATTCAGGAAGTAAATATAATGTCAAACAAATCTTCCATACATTTAAAAAAGGAGGTCAGTATTTACAGCATGACCTTTGTGGATAGAGAAAAGACACTAGAAATTTTTCTGATATAGAATTTAATATAAGCATAGAATGAAAAGAACATATCCAATTCTAGGAAAGGTAATAGGTCTAGTGATTAACCACATGATAACTTTGTTTTTAGTTACAGAACTGGTGAGATGAGAGTGAGGATATGGCATACAGGGATGAAATCCTTCACATTTAATAGGACATTGAATAAAATAAAAGAGAAATTAGGATAGGGTTACTAAAAATGCACCCTTGAAAATTTTATGTGCAGGTCATTTGAGGAGCTTGTGTATCTGTTCGGGTGTTCACAAAAATGTGAACCTGATTCCAACATGATCCATAGTCCTGTATCTGAGCAGGTTCACAGATATTAAACAGTCTTAGACGGGGGTTTAGTATCCTTCAAACTTTATTTTTGCATGGATGGATTAGCCTTGTAGGGCATTTCAAGTGCATACTGCAACATTTGAAAGCATCAGTCATGGCACTTACTTTTACAGCTTATACCTAATTGTTTCAAATTTGAGTTTAAAGTTAGAGTGCACTTTTAACTGATGTTTCTGTTTCTACACTGGTGGTTAGATTAACAGGGAGGCTGAAATAATTTTTTCTTTCAGATATGTAAGTTATCTGACTTTTGGCACAAGCATTTGGAAAAAATTGTTGCTCTTCTTTTTCCCTTATTGATCTGTAAGGGAAAAACAGTATCTGAGGCAGAAGGATGCAGTAATGTTCAGTGTTTCAATGGGGCTTCAGAGACTAGTGAGCTTAAGGGAAGAGAAATTATGAGATCTTGCAGTTTGACTTGATCTTATATTGTGACTTCGAATATATCTTACAGGATCAACGGCATTTCAGTTTCTTGACGCCTAACACCTAGTCCTCAGCTGAAGCACTATTTATGTCTACTGAAAATATGCCTTGTGAAAAGATAGCCATCAGTCTGGATGGGAGCACTTTGGGAAACAGGTGGGACAGTTTGTCATTATCCTCAGTAATTTGTTTCCCAAGTTAGTAATCTCCACTGATAAAAATTCAAATTAATTTTAATGTCAATTCACATGCAGTTCAGAAAACTGTCGGTTTTCTGTTACATTTTCCAGTCTCTCCAGTGGCCGGCATTTATCCTGATTTCCATTGTATTTAAAATTAATGTATGTAAAATTAATGGCTAGTTCAGTATGCTCTCTTATTTAGAGGCATTATTTTTAAGTTTGGATTATTTTTTAAGAATGGACAGCAAAGAACGTAGCAATGTAGTTGTAGATTTCGGTCTCTGTGGCACATATCACAGGTACCCAGCACGCACCACTGACAGCAGAGAGACCTAACTTTGTAGTGGTGCCTAACTCGAAAGCTATCCGGGAAGAAGATTTAAGCTGAAGGACTTCCTGACCCTGAGATATTTCACTTTGCACATGGCTACATACAAATATTTTCTGAACAGAGCAAGTCAGTAGGGAGGATCCAAAGACACACAGTATTACTGCCTAGCCACCATACTCCTGTCAAGGTTTCACATATGGGAAAATTTTTATTGAATTATTTTTACATTTGCTTCCAGACTGTTGATGAAATATGTATCAAACACATTGCAGAGCTTTGTGAGTGCTCACCAGAACATTTCACATGCACTGAAGCTTCCACCAACAGAATCCCCTTGAACTTGCAAGTAAAATGTTGGGTATTATTTTTTGAAGGAAAGGAAAACCTATTCAAAAATTAATCTCATTTTTTGGTTTGCAAATGCAATATATGAGCTTTTAAAGTTCCTCAGATTTGTTTTTAGAAAACATTTCTCCTGTAACCAGAATGAGTTATTATTGTAAATTCTACAGATCACATCTATTGTGTGGGTGTTCAGCAAACCACACTGCAAGGGTGGTATTTTTTGTTTTTCTTTCTTCTATACTTAGGTCACATTCAATAGTATATGTCAAGTATCTTAAGAAATAAAAAAAACAAACCAACCAAACAGCACCTCTCCACCTCCTTCCTTCAAGTAAGTGATTAATCCTCTAGTATTTACTACATTCTCAAAGGCAAACGGCTTCCACAAAATAAACAAACAGCACAACCAAAAAGTCACAGCTGCCCACTTTCAGTGTCAGCTGTTTGAGAGATGAAGGGCTAAATGCAGTCCATTTTGTTATCTTGCAGCTGGGTTTCCTATGATGAAATATCCATTGATCCATTCCATTTTATTGGCTTTAGATGAGTTTTTTCTGATATGGCAGCAGGAAACCTCTCGTGCTATATAATTTAATCAGTGTATTGAAAAAAAAATCACATACTTTGTAGTTTTTTGTCCTTGATATTCTCCACATGTTTAGAGCATTGAACAGCTGGGGCCATAGAAAACATTTAGAAATCGCATTCTTTTATGTAGATCAATCACTTTTGTATACATTGCATCAGGCAAATGAAAATTGTTCATTTACATGTCAGTGAGAGTTTGATGTCTTAAAAGAATCTTTCAGACATTAGTGTGGGCCACTGTTTGTTTTCCTTTGGAAAAAAAGAGGGTACTATATGTTCAGGAATGAAGTTCTAAAATTGATTGAGGATTGAGAAATGGAATACATAAACCAGTAATCTCTTCCCTCATATTAGTATTTCTGACTTTAGACTGAGAAGCATAAATTCCTTCATCTAATGTTATTTGGGCAGACTTAAACAAGATCAGAAAGAGTGTGATATGCAGTGTAGACTATGAATAAACAGATGTTGTGAGTTAACAAATAAACAGTAATTATAACAGAGGTTTGTGGAAGTTATGAAATGTCTCTCACCTCTCACCATCATGGCCCCTTTTCTGGTAGAAGGACTTGTCATGAGTTGCTTCAAGAGGATAAAAACCTTCTTCTAAATTATCCTTTATTGCAGCAATGCATAATAAGAAGTCATTTCCAGATGTTTATGTTGTATAGCTGCAGTTGTATTCAAGGCACCATTGTACTAAGTTCCTTAAATGTCTTGCCAGGGCTGACATACCAGTGTCTTTAGAGGCTAACTGGACAGTTTAGCTACTCCTCCACTAAGCTGTGTACCTTGAAGATCACCAGTGGCACTCTCCCTGATAGCTCAAAAACTTCTGGAGAGGACTATATCTGAAGGTGGGGGAAATATCCTCCTCTCTGTACATAATTGGTGTATCCTTGTAAGCAGAACATGAAAAGACAGGATATGAAAGGGATATGAAAAGGTATAGTGAAAATAATTAGGCAGACACAGTCAGTTTTAAGACCAACTATATTCAGAGCAATTCGTATGGTGGATATATACAGAAGTTTGGGTCAGAAGCACATATGCTTTATTTACAGGGACTTAAGAAAAGGGTATTGAGTTCTGAGACGTTTTTTATTGACAACATGGAAAGGCTAATGGAAACACAAACAGTAAAAATCCACAGTGAAGAATAAGTTTTGAATAAAACCACCAATTAATTGTTAGAAATCTGAGGCAATAAAGATTTCATTGCAACTGAAATATATTCTCTGTTTGTTGCATTTCTAGACACTATACAGAGAACTGCCAGCAATGGAAATGAATAGCTTTCAGAATAATGAATTTTGAAAACTAGAAGTGTCAACAATCAGGGTTATTGACTCAGGATAAAACTGTGAAAATCTTCTCACTCTCTCATTATATTCATTTCCCCTGAGCTTGCCCTGCTTTATCTGTGAAGTCAAAAGAAATTAATTTTCCTGATTTCTGGCCTAAACAATGTAATATAGGAATGGAGATTTCAAAGCCTACTTTCCTTTTGCTAAAAAAATTCATTCAAGTCCTAGACTTTAGATGAGAAGGAACTGTTCTGTCCATCTAACCTGATGTCCTGCACAACTGCAGCCTAATTGCTGGGTCACATCTGCATTTGCCTTGTAAAATCCATTAAAATTAACTTGTCTGAAATGTGAGTGTTGCAATGTGTCTCATTGATCTTTTGGCATTGTGAAAAAGCTCCAAGCTAGCAGCCAAAACCCTGTAGTCAGTCATGTATAGGAAGTAGTTTTCATTTTGAGTGGTCTTCATGACACTTAAAGGTACTTTGAGAATGCACAGAGATTCTTTTCCTTTGCGTGGATGAAGATTTGGTGCTACTCAAGTTTGAGCAAAATCTGAATGGTTTTCATGGTACCACTGGTTTCTAGATTTTCTTCACAGCTGAATGCCCTCTGCACATTCAGAATATAAATGTAGGTGCCCTCAGATAGTTGTAGTCTTGGGAAGAATATGAAAGGTTTATCAAACACTTGGAATGGGTTCAAGGAAACTGAAACAAAATTTATGTGAAAAAAATCTTCTACAGCATTTTTAACTATCCAAGTCTATGTGGACAGGTACAGACAGGTCCACTCTACACTGCTTGTGTCTCACATGGGCCAAGCAAGAAAGAACTCTAGCCCAGAAGACATGTACCAATGTTAAAATAATCCTATCTTTAAGCTGGTATGTCCTCCTGTATAACCTAGCTAGAAAACCGTGAGAAGTCGTTCAGCTGAGTAGTGCAAGGGAGGACACATTTGCCAGGTGGATAACATGGCTGTATGGAATCCAGACTGGAAATGGCATCTGTCTAGACTGGTTGTAGCAGAGGAGACGAGGCTTGTCTACACTAGTGTGGACAAACATTCCTACAGCTGCACTGCTTTTGAGAGGCAATTGGTGCTCTCGTGACTGCCCAGAAGGTTTGCATGTCACACTTCACTGTGTCTTCAAATTGACACCAAAACTTGGGCAGGATAGCATAATTCTCTGACTCCAATTTTGTAGGCACTCCTGGTTTCCTCTGCTGTTTGTGCTTAACTCATGTGAGTCATCTCAGACCTCACGTATCTACAATCCCAATAAAAGAGGGAAAAGTGGGAATAGGGGTCAGGGTTTGCAGAATATGCCCAATGAACAATGATTTATGATAATGAGGTACTACTTCTTGAACTAGTTGAAAGCAGAGTTTAAGCAATCCCTGCCTTTAAAAAAAATTCAATACTTGTAGTAGAAATGTTTATGTTTTCAAGAAGTAAAAATATGTTCATTGACCTCAAGACTAAATGTGAAATCATGTCTTGCCTGACACCAAATCCTAAAGCTCTTGCTGATCCCAGACTATTGAAGAGAATACTTATTTTCCTCAGCCCATAAAAGCTAGGAAAATATTGCAGGCAGCACATATGAGCTGGTGTAAAAGAAGACTGAATGACATCAAGGTCTTTGCAATTTCTAATCACTATAATTCTATGATTTGATTTAAGATCGGTTGCCACATAAATACCAACGAGCTTAGTATTTTTCCCATGTTGGAACATCATGAAAAACATTTTAGTTTTAATACCTATGTAAGCACTGATTTTTTCAGATGTCTTATAAGTTGTATAATACATACAGTAGCTGCAAATTAGCATATTGTGCATACGTTGCTTTGTGTGCTTTCTGGAAGGGGTCCAAGGATGACTGACTAACACATGGGATGTTTCCTCTTCACAACATTAACGCAAAGTCAGCACCTGCAGTGATGTAAGCCCATGACTCACCTGCCTGAATGGAGGTCTCTTTAGGATCAACTGTTGTGTGCAGAATACATCTGCAATGTCCAAATAAATGAGCCCTTCTAAAGTAAGTCAGCGCTACCCCTGTTTAGAACGCAAGGCCCTTGTGAAGGCTGAGGTGAAGCAGCTGGCTAGCAGCTTTTGTGAGTCATTTTAAAAAGCCACTCTCACAGCTGGAGAGAAAATAGCTCTGGCAGCACTGGCAATCCATTATGAAATGCAAAAAGTCCTTCTCTGGGCGGAAGGGAAACTTCACCCAGCTGTCAAGTGTTTGAAATGTTGGGGGGAAAGTGCGCACACACACGCACATGGCCCTGCTTGCAATGCAAGGCATGGAGGGGCCACATCACATAAAATTAAATCTCCCCTGAGAATGAAAAAGAAGCCTGGGCATGAGTTTGCTTTTTAGAAATGAGTAAGGGTTTTGATGAATGGACATATCAAGCACTTTTTATAAGCCAGGAAAGACTGGTTTGAAAGCATCTTTTCTGATTTAAATTCCCCTTTTCAGCATACCTGTATCAAAAACACTTGACCTCTGTTTACATTTTGTCCAGCTGTATCGATCTGAAAGTTTCATATTGCAGAGAAAGGAAAATTTAAGTGGCAGAATAATCAATCCCTAATCTCATCTTTTTCCATTTGGCAAATGTGAAATGCGGTTAGTGAATGGCTTCTAAATGTAAATCAATTTAATCCAAAAGTTGCTGATGATGCATATTTGCAGCATAATAAAAGACTAATTTAGAAGAGTCTGGAGAATGAAGCAATGATGAATTCAAGTAGAAAGATGTGGAGAAAGTGACTTGCATAGCTGTGAATCCTGAAAGGATTCCATGGGAATCTAATTTGCAGACAAATGAGAAAGGGGATCTTTAGTAGTGAGGTGCAAATATAGGTTTTCAGAACTTCTTTCTGAAGTTCACCTTATTTACAGCCACACAAAAGGCAGCCTGGGGAGTATTTTCATGGATCTGTAGTGACATCTAGTGTCAATTCAGACTGATCCTGCCCAGCTGTCCCACTGGGAAGCCAAAATAACCTGCCTCTGGCAGCAGCCCTGACTATGGCCCCATCCTGTGATTAGACAGCAACACCACATCACTTCACTTATGCACTCCTGTGATGCCAAATGTAGGCCCAGCTAAGGTCTCAAAACTTGTAAAAATTCTTTGGAATTTTTGAGAAACAATTTTTGAGTTTCTTGTGTCTTTCTTTTTGGGAAAGATTAGCACATAGAGCCAGCCAAGGATTCTCCATTTTAACTTAAGGTGCAAGTTATCCACAACCAAATGATAGTTCTTTGATAACATATGACCAGACATGATTACCAAATTACTGTGTTTAAATGGAAACTAATGAGTAGAACAATAGATTTATTATCTGTATAACTGGAAATGCTGCATGATTGTTTCTAAAAAAATTATTAATGTCAGGTTTTTACTGTTCCAAAATGGTGATAAACTGGAGGAGATATAGAGAAGAATTTCTGTCAAGGCAAGACAGAAATATCTTATACTGAAAGACCTAAAGAGACCAGTCTGTTTCCTTTAATAAAGGGAGAGAAGAAGTCCAAGTTTAGACACCATATATATATATTTATAAAGAAAAACAATATGATAGCAAAGAGTTCTTTAAACTGCTAGACAGAAATATACAAAGAGGTAGTGACTGGCAATTAAAAGGAAAAAAAATTAGAGTTGGAACGAAGCACAACTTTTTTTTACTCATAAAAGAATTCAACCCTTGAACAATTGATGAAGGTCTGTGGTAGAGTTTCAGTTTCTGGGGCATTTTAATTAAGAATAGGATGCTTTCTAAGAGAAAAAAATTCCTTCAAATGGAAGCACAACCATGAGAACAGCCACCTATTGGGGCAGATTGTGTCCATTCTTGGAGCTTTTCAAGCCCTGTGGAACTTTGTTTGATCTCAGATCACCTTGCTTTGAGCAGGTGGTTAGAATAGAAATCTCCTTAAGATCCTTCCAACCTGATTTATTCTCCAATGCTATGATCTTATGATGTAATTAAGGAAGTCTGGAATCCTATGGCAAGTCATTCTAGATAACTTTAAGATTCTAATCTCTACAGTTTATAAAATGATCCAAGAAGGAAATACTGCTTCACAAAAATTACCCTTGAACATTTTCCAAATGCATGGTTTTTTTATTTAATATTTGTTTTTTAATTAAAAAAAGATAGACATGAGGAGAATACTGTAATTTCCTAATGCATATTCAAAATCAGAGAGAAATCATCAAGATAAAGATTGCCAATGCAGCCACAGAATACAGGATGGTTGAGCTTGGAAGGGACCTCTGTGAGGTTGGAAGGGACCAGAAGTCACCTGTTTCATCCCTTTTGCTCGTGGAGGGCCACCTAGGGCCAGTTGCCCACATCTGTGTTCAGCAAGCTCTTGCCTGTGTCCAGGGATGGAGCCTCCACAACCTCTTTGGACAATCTGTACTGGTTCTCAGTCATCATCATAGTAACAAAATGTTTGTTGATGTTAAGCCCCTAATATTCCTGGAAATGGTTTCCAGAATTAGCTGCTCCACCACTTTCCCAGGGATTGAGATGAGGCTGACCAGCCTGTAGTTCTCTGGGTCCTTCTTCCTGCCCTTTTTAAGACAGGAGTGACACTAGCTTTTGTTTATATTCAAGCACAGGGGACGAAGACATTTCCATAGGTGTGACAGCAGGAGGGCTAAAAGGACATTACTATTGCAGAAAAAATACAGCAAAAAGTGAGTCACTAGAGACAAGAAAAAAATAAGCAAATTAAAGGCTCAATTAAAACATCATCAAAAAGAAAGGAAAATTTTATGAAGTGATGGGGAAAGAAATATAAATCTCATAAAGACACCAGAGGCAGATTCAGTCCAATCAAATACCTTCTCTGTGTTGCTGGGACTGGAGATAGATGGGAGTATGCAGTAGGTTGCAGCTGGATAGGAGGTCTTCTAACAAGACATTTTAAAGTGGGGTTTTGGTGTGTGGGATACACAAAGTTTAGTCCAAGAAGGACTAAAATAAAAGGATAAATAAATATAAAATAATAATAATAAATTAATAAAATAAAATAATAATAATATACAAATAAAATACTTTTTTTAGGATACTAGACTGAAGATAAGCTGTGGTATAAAGCTGCATTAATGTATGATCTTTAGCATCAGAGAGCAAGTTATCCGATCTGTGTTCTGTGGATCAAATGTGACAGGACTGTAGGCTGAGGCAGAGGGAAGAAGAGGAAGTAGAAAAAGAGCAAGATGAGCACAAAGACAAGACAGCATTATTTTTTGGTTTTTTTTCTTCACACAGTTCAGTTGTCAAAAAATACTTCTATTTTTCAATGTAATTGCAGCTATATATATATGAACAAAAATAGGACAATTAGAAGTGAGTAAACATTAAAAATGCAGCTATTTGAGGCATATATACGTATATATATATGTACATATACATTTATACAGTTTATCGTATGTTACCAGATTAAATATTTACATTTTTGTGGGGTGTTTTTTTTTTGTTTTTTGGTTTGTTTTTTTTTTTTAAGAAAAGAGTCTCTCTTAACAGCAGAACAAGACACTACCCCAAATGACAAGGAAGAGGTTTGCCATTTCAGGCTGGGAGAAGCCATACACAGCTATACCACCTCTGTTTACTGGCCTGGAACAGGTAAGGAAAATAATACTCTGCCAACCTTGACCAGAAGTGGATAATGTAATTCCTTATGGCAAAGAAGCTCCAGTAAATGTCTGTTCATGATTATCCTTGTCCATAAATGTCAACCACCTGTTTTTAAGGTCTCTCATACTTCTGCTATGTAATATAAAGACTGATTTTTCATCTATGCCTGGTCTCAACAAAGCACAACAGCTTTCATTATGCTCCAAACCAGCAGAAACACTACTTTGCAGTGCATTGTCCATACAAACAAGCTAACCCGCCTATAGTACAGGATCCAAGAGGAAAACAAAGCAGTTTAAGAGCAGCTCTATCTATTATTTTGTGATAGCAGATGTGTTAAAAAATTTAATGAACAGAATAATGGCTCTGCATTTTTCATAATAAAAACCAGACCCCCCTGAGCCTTAACCCACGAAGTCTTGAACAAATAGAGTAAATATTAAGCAATACCTTCAGCCATATTTGCCTGGCACCTTTACACAGTCTTCAACACTGTTATCAGAGGAGTGAAATACACAGGTGCATTTATGCCTATGATTTCACTTGTACTTTGTACAGCCTTGATAGTGCCCAACTGCTGAAAAATCATCCTAGTAAATCACTGTGTTTCTTTCCCTTCATCCTCTCCTCAGCATTTTCATTCTAAAACTACATCACTTCATTCTGTCACTCTGTTCTTTTCTTTGTTTTCTTCTTGATCTATATGAATCAATTGATTATCACTATATATGATTTCCCACCCTGCTTAGTTTGATTAAGCAGATAGCAGATGCTTCAGAAGACAAGAAAACTGACAGTTCTAAGAAATAATTCCATTGGTTGTATTATTTATGGGCTGACCAATACCATGAAGCCAAAAGGAAGATATTTCCAAACTCAATTATGGTAAATACATATATTTTTTTTAATGGTAGATGTTTTTGTTACTGCACTGATACTTCCATTTCCAAATCCGGATAACCTCTTCAATACCATCTGTCAGAGAGTTTCACAGGCTCTACATATTCTGTGAGAAAAGGTTATTTCTTTGTTCCTTTCTCATGCTACCCGTGAAAGTGACACAGTATTTGCCTGCTATTTCAAAATGAGACAAGGCGAAAGATCCTAATTACACTAGTTCTATATCATTAATTATTTTTTTGCTTTATAATGAGATCAGCTATTCCTCTTCTTGAAGATAAACACTGTCAATACAATCATTCAAAACATCATGTGGATGGATAAAAACATAGCATTACTATATTTTCTCTTCTCCTCCCCGTCACTAAACATGTTCACGTTCACTGTCTTTCTCCTCATGCCACCAATACACTTCCACTGACAGAAAATTTACTGCAAAACAATGAAGTATGTTCTCAACAGCATTCTATTGATAGAAGTGGTTTTGGTTCTTGTAAATACCACCATGAAACTGAAGAAACAACTATTTTCCTTATCATAGAATAATAGAATTGTTTAGGTTGGATAACATCTCTAAGATCATCAAGTCCAACCATTAACCCAGCACTGCCAAGTCCAGCATGAAACCATGTCCCTGAGAGGCACATAACATTAAATTACCTCCAGGCTGGTGACTCAACTACTTCCCTGGAGAGACTCTTCCAGGGCTTGATGACCTTTTCCATGAAGAAATTTTTCTTAATATCCAATCTAAAGCTCCTCTTACATAAATTAAGGCTGCTTCCTCTTGTTCTATCACTTGTTACCTGGGAGAAGAGACCAACCCCCAGCTTTTTACAACCTTCCTCTGGGTGCTTGTAGAGTGCAGTTGAAGGCCCCAGGCAAATATAACACATCAACATAAAGGCTTGATTGATTTCTGGGATTTAAAAAAAGAGAAATAAATATACAACTACAAATTCTAAGGCAGAAACACTTCTAAAAAGCTGATTGCACAAGTATAACTTTATTTTCTGAGAATAATTTCATGATGCGAAGAGGTATTAGACCAAAATAGCTTTGTCCAGCCTTGATGATAGCTGATGTCATAACATATAATAGTGATGTAGCTAAAGTTGTATCTCTATGCTAGAAAACTAGCACTGAAGTAAAATCACTATGGGCAGTGCTACTCTGCTGGAAGAAAATAGGTTTGAAGTCTAAACCAGACAAAAGGATGTGAAATCAGGATTGCCTGGCTGCTAAGTTAGCATCAACCTGAAGATATGTTAGGACAGGAGCAATATCCTGTTTCTGTGTTCTACAAATCTGACTTAACTGGAATTGTTTGACTTGCTCCACTCATCACTTACAGTGTTTTTATAATATCAGCTATACCAGTGGGCTGTTGTTTGTAAAGGAATAGTTAAAATGTGAGGGGTAGTCATATTATAGAGGATAGAAATGAGTGTGCTGAACATGAGGCAGAGAATTTTCTCTCATTTCTCTCAAAACTGAGAGATAAAACCTTTATATATCAAGACAGGTACCATCTGTGCAGGGTTGGATGCTCCAAGGCAAAGACCATCATTTGAAATCCCAAGAAGTCCTAGTAGTTGCTGGTTTTTGTCATTTTGGGTCCAGATTATTGCTGGGTTATATTCAGGTGGGTTCTTTCATGGACACAGCACCAGAAGACATGCTCATGGACCTGCTGGGACTGGGAGTCCCATCACAGCAGGAGGGTGAGCAGGATCACCTGACCAACACTGTCTCCTGTCAGCAATGCAGAAGGAGAACTTTGTCTCACCGTGTTTCTTTTTCAGGCAGCTTTTTGACCCAGCTGAATGCTACAGGGAGTGCCAGGACACACTGTGGGCCTATAGTTCCTCAGGCCCAGAGCAGCTCAGCACCAGGGGCAGCTCCAGCCCTGGGAATTAGGACAGGGACAGGATGAGGCTCAGCAAGGCCATGGCCAGGATGGACCAGGCTGAACTGCCTCAGGGCCCTGAAACAGGAGCTACCTGAAGCAGCAAGAGTGCCATCCTTTGTCCTCAGATAAGCTCAGGAACGAGGTCTAGGGGAGCTCATATGGCTGTGCTGGCTTGTACTGGGAACAAAATTGCAGCAGAACCTGCAGAAGATATTCTAGCTGTGCACGTTGCTGTTTACTTCAGTTTCTCTTTCTTACATTTTAATTTGGTTTTTTTATTTTATTTTATTTTATTTTATTTGACTTTGACTTTAATTTTAATTTTACTCCTATTTCAACAAGAACAACTAGTGACCCAATACAGATGTCATCACTTCCCTGAACATCCTTGGGGTCACTAGGAATAGACGACTTGTCAGGAGCCTGCAAGAGCCGGGGCAGGGAAAGGACTCAGGAAATAGCAGCATGGGACTAAATAGTTATCTAATTTCTTCTTTAAAGTTATATGATTTTTTAAATTGTTTATTTTTGCACTGACATGTTTCCTCTGCCTTGAGGTCTGGAGGGGGGAAAAGTAGAAGAAAAGAGAAAGATGAGAATAAAGTTGACTTCCAAGATTGGAAGGGAAAGATGGCAACAGGCATTTGGAAAGAGACTGGAAAAACTCATAAGTAAAACTCTTCTTGAAATATTAGACCTTCCTTGTCTGAAAAGATTGGCATAGAAAATGGAAATAAAATCAAAATGAAAGCCTTTGTACATGTCCTACTATTTCATTTATTTAGCTGCAAGACTTCAGAAATGAAATAGCCCAAAGAAAATATGTTGGTAGAGTATTTCACACAGTTTAAAAGCAACAGAAAGAATCTGAATGATTCAAAAAGCTTATATAACTGTTTTGTTTTATTCATTTACATAAATCACATTTACCGTAGGTGTTTTATTCAAAATAAAGTTTTGGGAAATAAATTGAACAGATGAACCTAGGCAAACCTGGTGATTTTTTCATGAGTAGTGTTTGATGATAAAAGCATAAAAGCATAATATGGTATCATTTCACCAAGGCACAATATGGATCATCCATATGGAGCAGAAGTTGATAACACTACAAAGAAGCAAAAATAAACAGAACAGATGTACTTGTAAAATCAAGTCTGCACCCACCCTGAGTACCTGTTTCTTTGTGTAGAAACTTCTTTTGCAAGTTTATCCCACAGTACTGCTGGAACAGGAAATCGCTCATGGATGCTGCTCTGCACACTCGGCTTTATGGTCTGACCATCGTGGAGAACAGAGCTCTCACAGCCTCAGTGTGGGTAGCTCAGCTCCTCACGGCGCTAAGTGAGATGTTAAGGGAATACGTTTTATTTTCTATCATTCCTCTGCAGCCTTCTTGTGAAAGTACAGCCTGTCTAAGATTCAAACCTCTGTAGAGCTCAGGTACTGCACTTATTGAGTAGAGACACGTCTCTCAAAATGCACTGTGTGGTGTGGAGTAAAGAGGAGACTCCCGGGGTACAAGAAGCTCTGCTGCTGAGACTTGGTCTGGCTCTTTGGAAATACCATAAGTTTTCAAACTTTTGCTTTTTATACCCTAGAGAAAATGAAAGTTTCCATTCACTTGCAGAACATTCACCTGTTTTTTCATCTCAGCATATAAAACAGCAATTACTTGCACAACATAACTCCAGCCCTCATGTCCCAGTGTGTCTCCCATGCACCGAAGCAGACAGAGCAGTTCTGTTGAGCTATCCGTGTGCTGAGTAAGGATAACCAAAGCATCTGGCCAAGATTATGTTTTGGCCTGGTTGGGTCTTATCATGAATCAATATTGGCTTTGTAGTTACGGAGGTCCAACCACGAATGCCTCCTAGCTGACAGTGAGGTTTATTCCTCCACTATTTATCAGCTGCATTACCAAGAGCTGTTTACTCTTCTACATCTTTTGCTTAATAAAGAGTTGAAAATGTCCTCTTCCACTCTCTTTCTTCACAGGACCATACTGCTGCTCCTTTAAATGTTAATGTATTTATAAGCATGCTGTGGCATTAAAGCATACACCAGAGTACTTGAAATAAAGTGACTGCAAGCTCTGTTGTATGTTTATAAATGCATCAGAAAGTACTTAAAATTATATGAAAAGCTCTCAGTTGTTGTTTCCTTCTTTTTTAAAGCCCATCTTCCTTATTCCATCAGTAAAACAAGACAGATGTGAATCAGCAGCTCAGCAACTTGGTGGAATGAGCACTTATGAACCAGAATTTTAAAAAGTGGGCACACAGGAATAGGTTCTTCCCGATCTAGCAAGGCAGATCATGTGGTCAACATCTGGGAGATACCATACATGGACTCTGATTTAATAAAGTAGTCACCCATCTGCTGCTTTCTCAGAGTGAGGAGAATAAATAGCATGCCACATCCCACACACTCCAGCTGTCCCCAGCATCCAGTGCTCTGCAGTTCTTCTAAAAATAAAAAAGAAACTTTACTGTATTTCAACAAAGATTGCTAGTCAAAAAAGAGAGGGAGACAGTGCAGTAAAGAGGGCCGTTTAAGAGTGCTTGCAAGCACTTCAAAGAGAAGAAAGTTGTCTTTTGTTTACAAGCTCAATATGAGGGAACACTGTGCTGCTGCTCCAAAAAAAGCCAACAGAACACTGGTTTCCACTAACAAGGGCATCTCCAGCAGAGATAAAGTTGCTATATCGTTTTACTCAGTGATTTTCAGACCAGACCTGGAACACTGTGTTCAGTTTCGGTCCTTGTCATTCAAAAACTTTGTGGACAGGCTGGATAGAGTCTAGAGGAGGGTCACAAAGATGGTCAAAGGAATAGGAAGGACAATATATGAGGAAAGGCTGAGAAAACTGGGTTTGTTCAGCCTTGAGAAAAGAAGTCTTAGGCGACACATTACCACCATGTTCCAGTATTTAAAGGATGGCTGCAAAGAAGACGGAGATTCCGTTTTTCCAAGGAGTCACAAGGAAAAGACAAGTGATAATGGATACAAGTTACTTCTGAGGAGATTCGAACTGGACACAAGAGGAAATTTTTTCATAATGCAAACAATCAGTCACTGGAATAATCTCCCTAGGGAAGTGGTGGATTCCCCAAAATGGGACACTTTTAAGATTCAGCTGGACAGGGTGCTGGGCGATCTTGTCTAGATAATGCTTTTGCCAAGAAAGATTGGACCAGATGATCCTTGGGAATCCTTACAGCCTGGTATTCTATGACTCTATGACTGTGTGATTTTACTATTGTTTGAAGACTGCCTTCTCTTCAAGCACTGTCATACAGCTGGCCAACATTTACATCACATGCCATTCTGTCTTTTCCAGAAGGTATTCTAGTTATTTCTCCTATGTTCTGGTGCTGGTATTTTGATATGCAGTGGTATCACTACAAATGGATTACTGAGTCCACAATTAATTGATTGCAGCTCAGTAATGAACATTTTTCAGCTTTACTCACCACAAATCTCCTAGCATGAATCAGTAAAACAGTACTCCTAACTGTCCTGTAGTAGTGTGAGCAAGTTATTGCAGAACTTTAGACATGGACCCTCCTTTCACTTAGAAAGGAGAAAGGTCTGAGGCAGTATGTCTTTCTGTGTTTCCGAGGGGAAATTTACAGACAGATCGTAAGAAAGAATCTAGACTGGAGAGTTCAATAAAAGTATTAGGTATAGTAGACAAATAATCATTTTCCACTCCAACTCGGGCGGGTGCAGACTTAATGTATTTAGTTTTACTCAACCTCAAGATCATTGAAAGTCTAGAGTATAGCAGAAAGTATTCTGTCTGGAGCAAGTCAGAAGGTTAAGCAAGGTATATATTTTTATGAGATCTAGTTCTAAATTGTTTACTGATTTAACTGATTTATAGCAGAAAACCAATAAAATGATAACAAGCATATTTCTAAAATACACTTTGGATCTGCACTGCTTTCGGAGCAAATATCATAAAGCTGATGTTACCATCATCCCGGTGCAACACAATGTCTTGGTGAGTGTAGCAGGACCTCTCGCTTTTCAAGGTCTATCCACTCTGCAGTCAAGCATGTAGTCACAGCCCACAGATATATGCATGTACTTACTTCAGTTTGCTTAGCTTCAAGGTGAAAAGCCTAAAAACCAGCACAGGTTCAGCCCCTGAGACCACACCCCTGATAGCCTTGTGCTGCCAGGTCTGAAAATCATTCTGTTGTGCTTTCAGTATTACAGGGGGAGTTTAAATGAAATACACATTCTTTGTATTTTCTAATAATAGTGTAGATATAACTAGAGTAGTTTCCTTATTTTGTCCTTTACTGAAATGTGCTCATAGATATTAATATGAAATCCTGTTTCTATACTTGTTCTGGCTTTTTCAGTCTGAATCATACAAAGTGCAAAATACTCCCAGCCTACTGGAACACACTGCTGTACCAGTTTAGACCTGAAAACAACCTAATTATGATAGCATGGTGCTGTCTGGAACTGGTGAGCCTCTCTGATGCCTCACAAAACACATCTTAACTGAGTCTGAACCCACACTGTGCCGAAACTTTGGGGCTACATGGAGAGAGAAAATGAAAAATGTCACATGATGCAGGAGGGGGAAGGCACACAAAACCACTAGTCAGTGATCACAAGGATGTCTAAACTGTATCATTCGTTCAGGGGCTTAGTACCAAAATTTCTCCAGCAAGTTTTCCTGTAATTATCCCCTTATCTATTTTTATATTTTATCCAACAATGTGTGTGTTTTACATTAGCTCATCATTAACTCAGACTAGTTTTCCAGGAAGTAAAGTTGTAACACAATTTTGTCATCTAAATGCATGCCTCATCAGTTCAACCTCTGTAAAAAACTTCCTGAGAGATGACAAGGGCTGCTACTTGCTCACACCACTGCATAACTGCAATGCAGACCCCAACACATTCAGAATTAAGAGAACTCAGACATGATGGTCTTTTATTTCCTAGATAAATACTTTAGCTACTAGCCTATGCGTGATAAGTAGGTAGTGTCTCCAAAAAACAATATCACATGAAGTTGATAGCAATCCCGTATGTCTATTCCCTTTGCAGCTTTACTAGGGATTGAGTTCAGATTCCTAGCTGTTTTTATCTACATCCCCATGGAAGCATTGCTTGGATATTTTTCCTTTATTTCCTAGAAGAGATGCTTTGGACAAATGTAAGCAATTAAACTTAAACACAACAGGAAGACTTGAGCTAAAGTTAAGGGTACATATTAAATTCAGTGTAAATGCAAAAAGTAGGTGTCCTGGAGTGCTACACGGACTTAGATGAAAACCTAAATCTAACACAGGTGGAATTCTAGAAATCTGTCCCCCAACACACACTCCAGAGTTTTGATGATGTAATGGAAAATAAGATGGCATTATCCAAGACAACATGTAATTCCATGAAAGTATTTTACTCTATTGGAAGCAAAACAACTAAACTTCTGACAGATGTTTAGAGGATTCTCAGCCTTGTACAAACAAGTTATTATTGGCATTGTCTAAATGTACTCATATGCCACCCTTGAAGTGCGAACACCCTTGCTAGAATTAACAGTGCATTACTCTGAAGCCTAAACATGAGGGTGATTAAGAGGTCCAACCTATTACAAGTCTTATTCACCCTTGAGTCTTTCTTACCAGGTCATTTATTGTTTGCTCCAGTTCTATTTAAAAAGTATCATCTGAACTTTGTACATTTCCTGTCTTCAAGGATTTCTTCTTGCAGCAAAGATATTTGCCATCTGGTGAACCTCCATACGCACAAAATTATAATTAAATTGCCCCTGGTCCCTTGCATTCTGTTTGTCAGAATGTTCTCTGAAACAGTCGTGGAGTGCGTTATAAAGTTGGATTTTATTAAAGCAATTGGTTTTGTGTAAGGTTTTTTTGTTTTCTGCACTTCTGCTAAAGAAGTGGCACTATGAAAAACATTCTAGCCTGTTTTTAAGTTCACAAGACTTAAACGTTACATTTGTATAAAATTCTTTTTCAGTCATTCCATTAATTCAAGTTCTATAAGTCTTATTGCTAATTCTCTGTTTTGAACCTTAGCCCTGCACAAACTCCTTGCAGAGATCCCTAAAAGGGCATTACACCTCTGAAAGCAGGACATTTTTGGAAGTAATTTTCTGCCTTGAGGAAAACCTGAAACTTCTTGATGAATTATCAGTATATAATTTTGTGTGGCCCTATATGTAAAGTAGATTATATAATGGCACCTAATGTAGACTTCAGTCCTGGCTATGAAAGCTGAATGAAAAATTCATAGCAAATGATTTATTCACTTACAAGGCCCTCCATCTCTGCTCAGAGAATACAAAAGAGTAGAGAAGTACTGATTTCCCATTGTCTTTTTTTACTTTGGAGACTGATTGTGATCAGCATGAGATAACTATTTTTTACTTAATATTTGAAATCTGTCTCATGCTGGCTTTATCAGAAAAATCATAAAGCATTGTTTCTCTCCTCCCTAAATGAATGCTGCTCTTATAACCTAGAGGGCATCATAATGAAACCATTTTTCTTTCTTCCAGGCAAGTAAATATAACAACTAAGATATTTTAGATTAATTCTATGTGTTTTCCTTTGAAATGCAGAGCTCTCTTGATGTGAGTATGAGCAGCCTATTGTTCTGAACCGTACTGGACTCCTGCATCATTGGTAGGCCTAGGGAGGCAAGACAGGGAAAAGAAAGTTCATCCCTACCACTTTTCTCACATTACCTCAGAATAGTTGTGCTTGTGTAGTCTTTGGTGTAGTCTTTGTAATTATACCTTGCTTAGTTGCACCTGTGTCATATCAATGAGAAGACGGAATGAGAACCTCATTCCTCTTATTTGGTTAAGCATCACTTTCTATAAAATGGAATAACTGTCTTTATGGATCACTTCCATAAACAGAGAAGAATTATTTTCAGCAGCAAATGGAGATATTTTCCTGCCAGGCAGACTTCTGTGCCTCAGGTTTTGCAAGGGATTAGCCATAACATCAACAGCAGTATAGTTTCCACATTACAACCCAAAAGATACTCTTAGGTGGAAACACCACAAATAAAATAGTCAATTTTCTGACCTTGGTTTTGTCCATCACATAAAAGGATGTGCTACATGTCATCTGTGTGCCAGGTTTGGTACTGAATGCATGAATGGGCACCATATTTGCTGAGAACAGAGGATGGCCTTTGCCAAGGTCATATTCCTGGTTCTGCACCAAGACAAGCTTTTCCTCTTATTTCCACTTCCATGCCCAGACTGCATCCCTGGGACCAACACCCTCTGCATTTTTTGTTATCACATTGATTTTTGTAGCTTTTTTCCAATGGAGTAACTTCTGGTGAATACAATCAGCACTCTCATCGCAGGCCTCCTGCTCCTCACCCTGCGCTAAATAGACCATCAGCTTGACCCTCTCACTCTGCTTTGTCCAAATGGCATCCTTTAACCTCTATAATGACAATGCTTTAACCAACCCATGGTTAGGGTTCCATGGAGTTGAAACTTTGGAAGGTTGTCAAGATTCATGGTTTATATCATGTAACCATTAACATTTATTAGTAACATGAAAGGATTTTCTAGGGACTCTGCAGCATAGACTTTGCTGCCTAAAGGCCCTCAGATGCTGTGAAGAACAGAATCTCAAAACCTTTCTCTGTTCTGCAGAACAGGCAAGAGCACAAGGAAGTGCACACCCATAGCTGGAATAATTTCCCCTACTTCAAGGCAGACTAAAGAAATACAGAACTGTGTATACACAGGACTTCACCTCTTGTTCTAAGAAATGCACAAACAAAAGCTGTTCTTGCTCTGTTTTTCTCGCTGCTATTAATGCACCTACCACATTAATACTGGTTTAGTTGCCAGGAATTAGCAATACGTTTCAGGCACATTTCAAAAACTAGGAAAAAATGGTCTTCCCATATACTGAATAAACAACTTTTGCGTGAATATTCTACACTTCAGTTGCTTCAATACAGTAGAGGTTTATTGACTTACTGCAAGCTACATTTGAATGATTGCTTCATATATTATGATATGCAACATTACATCCTGTTTCTTTTCTATTTCTATAGCCCAAAGACTTATTGGAATTGGTGTGTCTCAGACTCATAAAAAATACATGACTTTAAAAAAAGATTATTATATAAAAATCCACCAACCTTGAGAAACTGCAGAGGTGGAGGATTTTTGTGCTGGAATTCATTTTACTTTGCTAACATTATCCCTATGTATCTTCAGTTTGAAAGTACAATCTGGCAATTTATAATAAAGAGCCATGAAACAGCTTTCCAGAAAGGAATTAAAAAAAAAAATTTTAAAACTCCCAGAAATCTGGATGCCTGATTGCATGTGAGAGTAATATACATCAGAGCTGTTGGAGAAAGAATTCCAATAACAATCTCTGGTATATAAGGACTCTGCTACTTAGTCAATAAAAGATGGGTAATCTCCTCCCCAGAGCTTTGCAATATGAACAGAAAATAACCAAAGTAAAATGTTTTACATGATGCTATTGTGTGTGATTATTGAGTAAGCCAGAGAAGCAAATGAGAAGCAGCACTCCAAAAGGGAAATACTGTCACTAAGGGAGAACTGTCAGACTACTGAGATGGATGTTTCTTCTGAGCAGCTGAGTGGCAGGGTTCTGAATTGGAATTGGTAGGGCTTAGGCCAGAGGACTAATCAGAATAAGTAATAAGGCAAAACACCATTGCTTTACAATGTAAGATCCCCCACCACAAAGCATTCATTTTTGATATTTTAACCTAAAATTTTACAGCCAGGGAAAAAAAGATTCACTTCTTTTACAAATATATATAAGTGCACCTATTTAGTGCAGTTGTTGGATTTAGAAGCCAATAAAAATCTGAAATAGCTACCTGATATTCAGCATTCCAAAATACAATCTCTGCACTAAACTAAGATATTTCATAGGTTTTAAGTGCAAAACTCTCATTTTGTTAGGGACTATACACCTTTGTAAGAAAGTGATCTCTAACGCTCATATTCTTTATCAAAATCCCTATAATTTTCTGATCTAGTTCTAGTGAAGTGTCAAAGCTGGGTCCATACAATTAGATGTTTGTAGAAGAGGTTGGAAGCTGTCAAATTAAGAAATGGATCACTGTCTTATTTCTTGCATTTAAGCTTTTCCAAGAACTTCTATTAATCTTTGAAGAAAGTATGTGTTGTATTTAATCTTGTATTACTCTTAATTAATAGACATATTAAGGTAAAATTGTGGTACACCTATGGCTTATCATGTCTCCAACAGCCCTCCTCCCCCTTTATGTTACTGACCCATTCTGTTTCATCATATGAAGAACACTCTCTAAATGCAAGTTAGACCAAATTAACACTGTTGAATTAAACAGTGTATAAAATACACATTTTCTAGAACAGTGTGATTGAATGGAAGTGAGTTCAGGTGCACACGCAATAATCCTCAAAAGAACCTTATGAGCCAAAATAGATATGAGCCAAAAGATATGTGGCCATATCCCACAAGGCCAATTGTCTGGAGCAGACAGACTCATCCTGTTGAAACTGGGCTACTGTGCAATACAGTCACTACTTAAAGAACAAACTTTATGAACCATTACTTTGGGCTTGTGGTACATGTAGTAAGAAGGGTCACAGTGCTTCCAGTCATCTGTTATTAGGTTTGCCTCATGTTTAAAGTTATCTGTGTCAAAGACAGGAGACCAGAACGCAGACTGGAAGTGCCGAAGGTGCTCTGCATTAATTCTTTGTTCCTCATCCATCAAAATGAGGAATTATAACCTTAACACCTTGAAACTCTAGAAGGAAGACAGGTGCCTAGATGCTTAGAAATGGACAGTAGTAGAACAGTAGGGGCCTTTTCTGGTGTTGTAATATTAAAAGGCTGTTAATTTTTGGGCATATAGGAAATTTGGCAAAATGTGTGAGTTTCTCTATTTGATTGAAAGGCAATATTCAAAAAGGCAAGTGAGTCCATTAGAGACTTCACTCACGCTACTCAAAATGTCAGTACTTTAACATTTTTCATTCAACTGAGAAAATGAATGAAAATCAATGAGTCATTTCTCATTAAAAATGTATTTAAAAGCTATCAGAAAAGTTTAGTAACAGGTTGTCACGATTTAATCTCAGTGGGCAATTAAGCCCCACGCAGCCGCTCAGTCACTCTCCAGCAGTGGCTTTGGGAAGAGAATCAGAAGGGTAAATCGTAGAACACCTCTGGGCTGAGATAAAGACAGTTCAATAGGGAAAGCCACACACATAAGCAAAGCAAAACAAGGGATGAAATCACTGCTTCCCAAGGTCAGGCAGGTTTTCAGCCACCTCCAGGAGAGAGGGGCCCCGTCACATGTAACGCTGACTTGGGAAAACAAACACCTTCCCTCTGAATGTCCTCCCTTTCCTCCTTCTTCCATTTTATACACTGAGCATGATGTCATCTAGTATGGAATATCCCTTTGATCACTTTGGGTCACATGTCCCAGCTGTGTCTCCTCCCAATACCCCACGCACTCCCAACTTCCTCACCAGCACGGAGTACAAAACCGGAAAAGGACTTGGCTCTGCACAAGCCTTGCTCAGGAATAACAAAAACATCATGATATTATGAACCCTGTGTTCAGCACAAATCTAAAACACAGGCCCATACCAGCCACTGTGAAGACAATTCTACCCCCATCAAATCCAGCACACAGGTATTTCATAGTTGGTGTCCTATATTACTCAAGACCCAAATACTACCCCAAAACTGATTTAAACAAAGCTTAAGATCCTCAAAAGTCTTAGAAAATAGATTAGCTTTCTTAACATGGAAGCATTTTTATTCCATAAAATTACTCACATGTATACACTCAAATGTATAGATTAAGTAGAAGACCAAACAAAACATTCAACCAGTATATCTGCACAAATTTGGTGTCTGTCAAGAAGACATCATTTCCTTGCCAAAACAGCTGAACTTGCAGTCTAACTATTCCTCTCAGGGTTGGTATATAATGAAGTACAAACTCCTTTGGGAGTTGGTTTTGTTGCTGGAATTCAAACTAGAGCAAGCAGACGCTATGGTGAGATAAGGAATACTCCTGTTATACTCCCCGGCTGCATTGTATGTCTGCAATGTGCAATGTGAAATAGTCTTTGGCCTCCCAAGCACAGGCAAGGAGCCAACAAAGCTCTTCCATGTATCTTTGTGCCTTTGCTGTCTAAAGAATGGGGTTATGTGCTTCGTCTAAGAAATGGATCCTTGAGGGAATGGAACCGATTATGGGGAGCTACAGGTAAAGAGCAGACAGGAAAGTGTGTTGCAGGCATTTAATCTGCATAGTCCTTAAAATGGAGAGGGCACATAAACAGTTTGGAAATTTCATCATACGATGCTGAAAACCTCCGAACCTTGGCCTTATTCTTCTCCATATTTAGCTATTTATCTGCAATGCTTTTGATAGCTCAAAGTTTACTTTTACTCCTGTTGTGGTTTGACGCAGGTTTAAACATCAAGCACATGAAATCTATTTGCATAAGGGGAAAATTAAAGATTATTGAGGAAAACGGGAAAACTACAAGGCAAAACAGGTTCAGACTTAAATGGCTGCAGTACAAAGAAAGTTTATTGCTAACAGAATTTAAAAAAAAAAAAAAAGTAATAAGAAATTAAAGCAAACTCCCTTTTCTTCCAGCACCTCCTCTAACCCACTTGCACAAAGGATAACAAAACATGGCATTTGGTCAGGGTTACAGTTCTTAAAAGTCTCTTTCTTATGCTTAAGGGAAAGGGTTTCTTCTGCTATGCTGTGGAATTCTTCACAACTCAGCAATCTGCCCGGTAAACACAATTTGCTGACATGAAAAAAATCTCTCTCCCATGAAAATCTCACAGTTCCTTCACATGGCCAGTCATGGGCCACAACATGGCATTATTAGTCTTTTCAAGGATGAATTATTCTAGCCTGAAAACAAAGGCTCTCTGCTTCAAGATCTCTAAAAGCCTCTTCACAGCTATATAACCTGGCATAGCCATTTCTTATTTTCACAGGTGTGGATGTTTCATCTTCCCACATACTTCAAAATGGATTCAAAAGACAAACAGTTTGTGATATCACAGTTTGGTTTTTTTTTTTTTTT
>VZRQ01010294.1:427809-494287 GCA_013397975.1 Machaerirhynchus nigripectus | reverse complement strand
AGGGGAGAAGGGGGCCCACCCCGGGACAGGGACAGGCCCGGAACCTCCCCCCAGCCCTGGAAGCTGGAACAAAGAAGAGAAACTCCTGCCCCGGTGTGCCGTTTAAATATGCAAATCACAAAAGCATCATTGGCTCAGGAACTTGTCCATCAACTCAGTTTCAACCTACTACAATCCACCCCTCAAATCTACCCCGCCCACATTCTCCACGTAGCGGGTCCGGTTCATAACCGGGCAGAAACACCAATTAAGTGTAGTGATTAGGTTCAGAATGGATCAGAAAATCCATTACTTATTTTCCTTCTGTGAGATAAGGATTAGGAGAAAGCAAAGCAGGCTCTAAACTTTAAAGAATATAAAGAAAAGCTTTATTAATAGAACTAAAAGAAAAAATAATAAGAGCCAGAATAAACCTCCAGAATGCTTCTCCTGCCCCCACTTCTTCTTTCCTTTCCCACTGACAATGTAAAGAGACAAAACTTGGGATTTTTTCAGTCAGTTTACCACCTCTATACTAGTCTTTCTTCAGTTCACTTATGGAGAGGAGTGTCTCTTGCAATGCCATAGAGACTTGTCCACAAGAAACAGTTCTCTCGTGGCTTCAATGTCACAGCGAATCAGCTGCCTGGAAATGGAAATCTGTTTGCAATGTGAAAGTCCCTTCCCTCATCCTGCAGCTTTCTCTACAACTGTTTTCGACGGTTCAATCTTGGCTAATGGAGTACCATTTTAATTGTGAGCTGTTCAGAAGCAAAGGTTCTCTTCATCTATCTCTGGGATCATCTTCATCTCTGGGAACAGAGGTCTTCTTCTTCCCTGGGGGAAAGGGTCCTCATCACTCTCACCCTTCCCTGNCAGCACTGAAAGAGTTAATCTTACCCAGGCCTTGCATCGGGAATTTGCCTCTCGCTGTTGGTCACGTGATCTGTGCTGGGTGCAGCCGGAGTTCATTTTGGTGTAGAATTTTATTTCGGCGGCCACACTAGTGGGGGGAGCACGGCCGAGATCTCAGCCGAGCCACGCCACGGGCTGGCCCAGCCAGGCCACACAGAGCGGGCCCGCGGCCCAGCCCCGCCGGGCCACGCTGGCCCCCCAGTGGTCTGTCCAAAAGCTGGAAGCATGAGAGGTTTTTCCGGGCTGTTGTCCTCAATGGGAATTCACGGAGGTGTGTTCAGCTTTCTTAAGTGGCTTCACAGAGCTGTCAATATTCAAACTAGCAAGCTGATTGGTTTTGTCAGGTCTGGAGGAAGCTGTCCCTGTTTGAGACAAAATTCAGAGGAACATCCGAATTTGAACGTACTCTCTTAGAAGGCAGGTTACAGCCACCCCTCCCCCACCAGGTCTGGGACAGAAATTACTCAGAGGAAAGGGGGGAAAAAAAAAACCTATTTATTTAACAAACACACAGGAAAAGAATAAAAATCCTAAATAATAAAACCTCTCACTATGGAGAGAAACCCGGGAAGATTTTAAAGTCCTTCTGTGGGTGTGGTCTCTCTCCTCCTCTTTGGAGCTGGGTTGGTGTGGGCCCACCTCTGGGCCTCAGTGGAAAGTTCTCCCAGATGATGTTTTGATGTTGTTGCGTAGTTCCAGAAGAAAAGAAGGAAAAAGCCGAAGTCCCAGAAAAAAAGGTTTAACTCTCCATCTCCCTCCGGAGAAAACAGTGCCAAATGCTGGCTTAAAAGCAAGAAGGGTGCTTCCCTCCATGCTATAGCAGCAGCAGCTATCTCTGTGTCCTTGGAGCACACACTGCTTTGAAAAGTTCATCTGGCTTTTTTTTTCTTTCTCTCGCACCCAGTTTTAAAGGCACAGAAAGGCACGAGAATCATGCCTGGGCATGGGGCAGGCGGTATGGGATACAACATCATAAAGTCACCCCAAGACAAGTTCATACAGCAACAACTGTAAAGGAAAATACCTCGCTTTTCCAGCTCAGGAAAGCAAATCTTATAAGACCTGGAGCAGCAAATGTAAGCCCTAACGACTGATGCATTAAAAAAAAAAAAAAAAGTTATTGCTTTTCTTTATGTCTCTGAATTTTAATAAAGTTTGATTAGAATTTTATTTATGTCGTTTCAATGATTTCGATTTCTCTAATGTTGAATCCTGTGTAATATTTTAAGGGGATGGGGGAATTTTACAGTCAGACAAGTCCATTTCAGGTTGTTTCAGAGCTAGAACTAACAGTAAGTAAAAGTGATATAGACTTACCTAAAGATATCAGACTTGTTTGTGCTAAAGAGTGTCTGCAATAAACACCTACATATTTTCTAAAAGGAAATCAACTTTCTAAAAAAACCTGTTGCAGTACCTTTATCTTGGAACCAGCACCTGTGGAGGTGGATTAAGGAAGCCTATCTTTACCAATAACATAATTTAGTGACTGAGTACTAGCTCACCAGTTATAAGCAAAAAGCTGGTTCCTACTTGCATTGCAATTTGCATAATATGAGTAGTCATTTATAAACTGCTGATTATTACTCTTGGGCTTCCACAAAAACAAAAAAAGAAAAGAAAATTACAGGAAGAGTTAAGTATGTAAAGGAAGATAGGAACATAGCTGCATTAAACAGTAATACCTTACCACTGAGACAGTAGTAATGCATTTCAAATATAATCATGTTTCTATCAGAAGTCAAGGTCTTCAGAAGTGTGTTTTCTAGGATAAAAAATGTAATAGGTAATATTCCATTACAAGTGTAAACAGCAATATTTTTGTTCTCTTTATAGCACAATCTTACCACTGTAATTGTAATCAACTCATGGGTGCTGTAATATTTATTCCTTTTACAAAACTTATTATTTCAGCAAAGTATACAGAGCAGGTAATGAGTCAAGTTCTTATTAAGTGGCAAAGAGTAGTTTAAGTAAATCAGTTCTGGAATGAATTACGTAATAGAGAACGTAAATAATAGACAGTGATTTTAAAGAGAAATCAGGCCAAGAGAAGTTTGTGAAGAACAAAGAGATAGGGAATATCCTAAATGAAAAATGGAAGAGAAATAAATGAATATAAGGAAATCTAAAATTAAAAAAAGAAAAAAGATAACATGAAAATAGAAATTACACTTTTGAGATTCTCAAATAGGATCTAGGAGGCCTAATTTTTAAAGTTCATTCTGAGGCAACTTATAACTACAACTCCTTTTGAGAAAAAAGTTGAGGACTAACATTAGAAATCAGGTGTTTTTCAAACCACTCAGGAAGGCAACCCTAAAAAACAAAAGAATGAAATTTGTTATTTAGTGGAGAGTATCTTCAACTGAGAAGTGATCTAAAGAGAAAAGAGAAAACTGGAGAATAAAAAATCCAAACTAATCTTTTAAGGCATACAGTAAATTCAAAACAATATTGAAATATAAGGACATGAGAACATTAGATTACAAATTATATAGAAGATGGTAGAGAACCATGCTGCTGAAGTTTATCTTTGTTGAGCTCTGTATCTGAGAAGGTACCATGGCAGTCATGAAAAGTGTGTGTGAGGAAAAATCCTTCAGTGAATCAAATTCACCTGATAATTGTGCTTAAATTTTGACTAACCCTTATGTGTCTTAAGTATTTCCTGAAACGTTTTCTTAATTTATCCATTGAAAGATTTACTTACTTTTAAACACCTTCAGGGATAGAACCTGAGTGATCAAGCTTAAACATCTAAAATAGACAATAGGCTTTCTGTCTGGAAGCTTTAGATTTACAAATTATTTCTACTAACTAGAAAAAAGCAAAAAAATTTGGCCAAAAATTTATGAAAAAATGCTTTGTAAGGCATTTTAACTTATATATAAATCAAACAGTAGGATTTCACTTTAGATTTAAGTTATACTGGTAAAAATTCTGGTGTTATTAAACTTCTTAAACCTGTTTACATGCAGAGTTGAGACAAAATTACACCAAAGACAAAATGTTTGACCATAAACAAGTGATGGAAGTGGGAGATACAGTATAGTTCAAAAACAGAGGAGTATTTAACAGAGAAGTAGAGCAGTTCCCTCAGTTCATGTACTTCTCACTTTTGTAGATAAGATTTTTTCGAAGCAAATGTTGATTTGGGGAGTCTAAATGCAGCCTTAAACAAGTACATTGCAAAGCAAGTAAATAGCAAATAATGGCTACATATTGGCACCCTGACCAAGTAACTAGTAATAATTTTTTTCAGGAGTTACCAACAAGTAGCATTTTGCAAGGTGTATTCAAAGGTATATTTATTCATGAAGGTGATTTTATCAAAGAAATTGGACTGTCAAGGTATGTTCGTTTCTCAGTAAGTTCACCTTGCCAGGCTTCCAAGCAGAATTTTTAATGGGACCAGCAGGAGGAAGTGTTCCTTTTTTTCAATCCTTTCTTTTCACTGTGAACTTTGAAATTCCCTAGTGGAAGTGAAACACAAGAATAAAATTCATCATATTCCTTAAAATGCTTTAAGCTATCAATAAACCATCAGAACATGAGTAGGCTGCTGATTACATAATCAAACTTGCAATGTATGCATTAAATCTGTTTTAAAAAAGCCCTGTTCACTGACAAATTATAACTAATTTTTTTTGTAAAATAAAGAGTTATATTAGGAACTCAGTTAATGTAACTACTCTGTACCTACTCTGTAACACAGAGTAATACTGTAGTTAGATTTTAGTAAACTGAAGTAATATAGTTTCTCAAAAATGTCAGTATTTTAAGTACATATTACACCAAAAGCATAGCTGGAGAGTAGAAGTAATTTAGGGTAAAACATATTCCAATAACTAGTGCGTGGCAAAGCTAACAAACAATGTTAAGCCTTTCATGTGATACATCACACAGTATCCATGTGGCGATGCATAGTTATATTAGTGATTCCAAATAAGATTGAACTGATTTTTGCAGCCATGTTGGATTTCTTTCTTCACATATTTTCCTAGCAATTGTTCTTGTGTTCTAAGAATACAATGGTGTCACCAGCTGGATTAGGTGTTCTTGGTCTGCTGTTCCCAAAAGAATACACTTTATGTTTTTAATTAGATTAATTCAGGATCAGGATGCCTAAAGCATTGAGATGGAAAACAAAGAGATAAAAATAAAACAAAGGTAGAATTACACACCAAAAAAAAAAAAAAAAAGACAGGGTGGGGGGAAAGACCATCTTCTGATACTTAAGGAGAGGCTGGGTTAAGGTAGATAGAGTAGAAAAAGTAGCTGTAAGAGGTGGATAAAAGGAGGAGACTTTACTGAGCAAGGGTCTTAAAAAGAATTCTAAGTTAGCTTTGAAAAATAGCAGAAGGGTTTTGTGGACTCTGCAGATTGCAGGTTGCAAATTGTTCTGAGTCTGTTTTGGTACAGAATTCCTATTGCCCTAGGAGCTTCACACAGAACAGAATCTCTGAGCTCTCTGGGCTCAAACATAGTCTTGCATAATTTTTTGTCTATGAAAGAGCATTTGTGTGAAGACCCTCAAAGTCTGTAATCTAAGAAAAAACAAACCCACTTTTACTGCAGCAGCTTAGAATTTTTTTAAACATACTTTGTGCAACTCAAATTGAAAATTGTAAGATGAGGCAGATGCAATTTAGTTCATTTCCCTTAAAAAGAACCCTAAAAGTAAAATATATTGCTTAAGCAGCAGGCACCTTTTCCTTTTCAAGCTGCTTCTTATGCCTCAAGCAGGATGCTTATAGTCTGAGCATTTTTATTATACCAAAAAAAAAAATAAAAAAATCCAGAACAATGCCAGAGACTCCAGCAGCTGTGAGTCAAAACTAAATATCACATGGGTGGGATCGCCATAGTAACTAACCCAAATACATCAGATACACTAGAAAAGAGCCCACTCTCAGTTTATCTTTCACCTAAAGTATAAGTTGTGATCACTTTCTCTGTTAAAGCTTACTAAAGAATATTAATAATAATGTGAAAATATTAATAATATAATATCAAATAATATAATAATCTGTCTGCTTATAGGTGTTTAATATGCCATAGATATAAATTATATTGTACCAAGAAAGAAGAGAGGAGTTGGTGTTTGACAATAAAGAGGCACAAAAAAGTATCATAAGTTCCCTGCTTCACTTCAGAACAGGGTTAAATTCCTCTTCTGTTTGCAGAATGAAATAGACCCCTCATGGTTCTGATAGTCAAGATGAAATAAGCAAACTAACCACCTTCCATAGCAAGTCCTGGGAAAGCAGTGAAGTCATAGTAGACAGCAAACAACACAGCTCAGGACCTTCTCATGGGACAGTCTTTGAAGCACGTTGGCTCTGTGGGCACCAGTTGTCAGTGATGTCCTCAGACAACCTGGGACCCCCCTTCCCAGTGCTCAGGACCCCATTTGAGCCCTGCAGGGCCATAAGTCCCTGCCCTTGAGCACTGCAGCAGTACTGGTCTCTACCCCATCTTCCCCCCATCTTTTGCCAAACTTCATCACTTGCCATGTTAGGGGCTGTTGATGGACAAATCTGCACCCTATGGGTGAGGGCATGGCCAGTCCTGGGACACCATCAAGCCTGGCTGCCCAGCTGTGGTGAATTTGCTGGTCCATACTGTTCTGGACAGACTCTGTCACAGAGAAGGAAAACAGGGTGGATCACCATGTTGTTCAGCAAGTAATTAACAGTAATTCAGTGCAGAAATGGAAGACAGCTTTGAATGCAGGGCTTTTCCTTGGTTTAATTTTGTTCAGTGTTTTCACTAACAATCTGGTGAATGCAATAAAAGGTGTGATTATTAAAAATTTACTGGGGCTACCTAGGGGGAAAGACTACATGTTGATTGGAAAACAGCGTTAACATTGAAAAGCATCATAAATGCATTTTACTAAAATTGGGATACAATTCACTACAAAAAAGTGAAAGGATCTGTGCTTAAGTAAAAACTACCAGATGAAGAAAAGGATATGGAACATCGGTGCCTTGGAAAAGAATCTAAAGGCAAGGGTGAAAGAGAGCTGCATTGAACCACATCCAGATGTAATGTTACTAAGAAGAAGGTAATCACCACACAGAAGTATACCTAGCAAGACACTGGAATGAATTTTTACTGCTTCCTCTGGCAGAGTAGAAGACTTGAGATGGGGTGTGGCTAAAACACAGGCATTCTAAAGGCGAGCAGTGCAAATGACTAGAGCTTTAGAAAACATGATCTATGAGGAATGATTTAAAGAGTAGAAATTTCTTCCCCCTTAGAAGACTTGAGGGAGATCATGATAAAAAAACCTTCAAGTATGAAAGACTGTTGTAAAAAAGTGAGAAGGTATTCTATGTCTGTAGAATAAATTATGACAAGAAACAATGAAGCTGAAAATTTAAACTGTGAAAAGTTAAGAAAAACAGAGTGCTGAGTATTTTGTTTTGAGTCTCTCTGCCACTGAGGTCTTTAGAAATATGCTAGACAGCCATCTGTCAGCAATGATAACATGTATAGTTAATCTTGTCTTCAGGGATGGACTGTCTCTTGGAGACCCTTCCAACAGTTTTTACATAGTTATTGCCAAATCCCAGATGATCTTTAATGGGAACATTGGCAAGATAGTATGTACTGCAGTATCTGTAGAAGAAATACACATCATCTAGAAATACGGTCTACTGAATTTTCAGATTAATTGTGTAGGACTCTCTGCACTTAGCTCTTGTTGCTGCTGCACTTTGTGGGGAAAAAAAGAAGACACAGCATATTATTGGTTTACAATGGTAGCTTATACTAAATTACCAGTACAAGCTTTTCTGGAGAAACAGAAATTCAAGGACATTTGAAGGACAACGAATATGAGGTAAAATATTTGTTACTGCTACAAACCCCACGACAGAATTTATTTGGAAGTATCAAAGACAACTTCAATGACACATTGTGAAATCTAAAGAAAGGTTCATAGCTACTCTATGCTGAATACAGCATTTCTGGGATGAAGTTTATTTTTTGAACAGTAAAGAAAGAAAAATTTGTGGAAGAAACAGTATTAGAAAACAAACTAAACTTTAAAAAGGGTAAAGCATACAACACAGGAGAGTTGGGTGTCAGTTTTTTGAAGAGACTGACCACTGAGAATACTCTCCTTTTTATGTCAAAGGCAAGAAGGCAGATATCTGAGGCTGGATTCCTGTTTCTCCTCTTCTGGTCCTCTGATGAAAGATTTATTAAGTTCTGCAAAACAAAACAAGTATTTTGTTTTGGTTTTTGTTTGGGATTTTTTTGGAGGGGTGAGGGGAAGGGTGTAGATAATACAGAACTGGAACTGGTTTTGGCATATATATGGCTACTAAACTGTGCCCTGTTGTAGTTAAGCTCAAGGAAAGACCTCAGCTTGAGAAGGTCAGTATGTGTCCCATACTAAATGTTTTAGAGGGCTGTTTCAACCACATTTGGCAAAGTGAGGTAATGTCAGAATGTAGAATAATGTAACAATTTACCTAAAAGAAGATTTAAGTGACTTCTAAGAGGCTTTGGTGCCACAAAAGGACAAGTTAGTGTTTAACAGGCATTGGACAATTCACACAGATTTCTACATCAAAAACCAATTCGCCCCACGACTTGCAAAATTACATTGAAGGCATTAGCTCCATCAGAAAGCACAGCTGCAACAGAAGTACACAATTGTAATGGTGCTTTGTAAATGGCAGAACGGTTGAACAATCGCATACATGTCAGTCATTGCAGCTGAAGCAGCAGTTTAAGGGAGGGGATGGGCAGGAGTTATTCACTGTGTCAAGAGTAAGACCAAATGACACAGTCTATAAGGTTCAGGCATAAAGAGCGCAGAAGGAAGTGGTTGGGTTAAAAAAAGACAAAACCAACAGCCCATGTGTATGGTAAATCTCATCGGAATCAGAAAGGTGGCACAGAGCCAACAGCAGGGCTAAGAATGCTCTGGATACGTGCATCTGATCTGGACAGGTTGTGATTCCAGATGGCCAAAAGACAAATCACATCCAGTTTCAACATTTTAAATGTTTAATTTTATTAAAAAGTCCTAACGGAGCTTTTCTGAGCAGGAAATGGCATGATCGCTGCAATGTGCAGCTCCAGGTGGGAAAGAGTGCATTATTGTCATTTTTATTTTGAGCGAAGTCCTGGTGTGGAGCAGCTGCATGGTCCCTAGGCATCCTGAAAGGTGGCACTCCAACAGGATTTCTGGAAGCACGGCTGGCATGTCCCAGAAGGGGCTGCTCAAACCAGTTCTGCACAGACGGCTGGGAAAGTGCTAGTTCCCATGTTGGTCACTAGTGTTCAGAGTGCCAGCTTGGACGCCAGTCTGTCAGAATTTAAACTGCCTTCACAAAAGGTATGAACTTTATACATGAGAGGAGTAGGCAGCCTGCAAGGGACCCAGCAGGGATGCTTTCCAAAATGATCTAAGGCATTGGAAAAAAAATAAAAAAGGTTTTTATTATTAACATGGAAGTACAGTTTGAAAAATGCAAAATATAAAAACATCATCATTGGATAAGTTTTCTAAAAGCAACTTCCTACCACTCACAGGAGGCACAACCCAGAGTGTACTAGATATTTAAATTAGCATCATGATCCTAAAAATCCTTAGGGATTTCTTATAGGGAAAAATGTATGGAGAAAAACTTATTTGGACTTTTTTTTATGTTCCATTTCTTCCTACACTCTCTAATCATGTTCTTCTTCCTGCTAATTAAAGGCCAATATTCTGCAACTTAATAACTGTCCACGATTCACTGAGAAAGAGAATGAGCTGTCTTATTCTACGTAAAATCGTAAAATCATCCATGAACCTCCATCTCATCATCCTTTATTTTTAGAAGCAAGCTTGAAAGCTATTCTTCTGGGCCTTGCTGGCAGCATGTTAGATGTTGCTCCTTTGTGCATTGCACCTTGGACAACACCAGCACAGAGGATGCGGAGCACAGGACATTTAAATGGATCAGGGCAAAAAAAGGCTAAGGGTCCAGACTATTAAATCTCACCAACTGGCCACGTCTGCCTGAGGAGATTTCTAGAATTATCTTTAATTAGTGGAAACAATTCTGTTGTCAGAAGGAAGAGATGGATATGAGATTTGAAGCCCTTAGCCCCAGATGTGCTTTGCAGCTGGCAGGTAGAGCACAAAACACTTTTTTCCGAAGTTGATAGCTATCTGTGGGAGGGCTTTGACTTCTCTCTGCACAAGACATAGCCACGAGATGCCATAAAAAATCGCTTGGGAGTTTTAAGGCAGCAGGGAATACAGGCTTTGGCTTTCCTACAGGGATTTGCTGTAGCAGTTTTATCAGTCTCAAACTTAAGCAGAAGGAGATGTCAGGAGGTTACTAGGTCTGAAGAGGAACATTGTTCTTACATATAAGCACAGTATCTCTGTGTCTTCCTGTGACATAACATTACAGACCTCTTTTTATCTAAGCTACTCAGTGGTAGTTCATTAAATAAAGCCAAACAACCCACACCACAGTTTAGTATATTCACTGACAATGCTGCATAAATATAAACTCACAGGACTCCTTTGAGGACATGGGTCAACCATTCAGTCATATCTACTATACAGCTGTGAAGTAGCAACTGTGGTTTGCTTGCATCACCTTAGTTACTTAAACGTATGCCATGAATGTCTTACTAGAAGCTCTTTTGCAACAAGGTGACCTCTAAATTAGGTCGTAGATCCATTAGACCCAGAGCTTTGTTTATATTAGAAATTCCAGAGACGTTGTAATTTGCTGTTCTTTTTTAGTTATGAATACCATGGATTACAAGACAAAGTGGAACAACACTGAACAATAAATGAAATTAGGCAACAGTTAACATCGATCAGTTCATGTCTGTTGCCAAGGGCAATCTTGGTGCTACTAATTCTAAATTAATGTGTAATTTCCTTATCATGAACAGTGTCTGATCAGAAGAAGCTTCAAGAGGTAAGGAGTGCTAATGGATCTTGAAACTGGATCCTAGCCATGGCAATGAGCCTGGAGCTGAGCATCACCTTTAATGGATGGTCTATAAGTACAGTGTGAAGAGATAGCACATTGGTCATAGACACTTCTTTGTTCTGTATTTTCTTTATCAACATTTCTTGTCTTTAGAGCATCTCTGCCTTTTAAAAGATTTTTTAAAAGATTTTAAAAATCTTTTAGGATTTTTTTAAAATGCCATCAGGATTATTTATTTTCTTTACCTCTGTTTTTTTCTATTCCCTTGTACTCTTTCTCCTTTGGTTTATTTTTAAAGGCACCTAAAATACACAAGAAGAATTTTAGGAATCAGCTGTGTCAATTTCTGTAGCAGCAGCAATCACAACCGCAATTTTTGTGTATGACCAGTCAAGTACGAGTTCAGGCATGCACACAAACATACCCAACTGCTGAACTATCTTATTTTACCTTATTTGTGATTTGGTGAAGGAAAACAGAGCAAAAAAATGAAAAGGGAAGATGCTGTTAATTAGCACCTCCTGGCACAAAATCAAAATAATCTCTCCCTTTTTTTTATTTTTTTTTTTTATATGGGACAGAAAGCCAATTATACCAGAAATGCACATGTACTTCAACTGCATGTTGTGATTTTTGTAGAGACTATTTAGTTGAACTGAGTTTTGTGACTGAAAATTATTTTTCTTCCACTGGCAATTTAAAGGGCTTTAAAACTTCATATGGAAGTTGGACTTTTCATAAAACCTTCATGATAGTTTCATGTAACATAATTTCATAAAGAAACTAACAAACCTGAGTGACTTCCACAATTTTTTTTTAGCAAGCTTGTTTGATGAGCACATTTTCACAATATCACCATAAATATGTTTCCTACTAAGAAAAGTTATAATCTTTATTCTGGTTCTTTCTTTCTTTTGTAAGGGCAAGATGTGTTTCCAGATTTCTCAACAGAAGCTTAGAAAAGGCAGAGGTTTCAGCTCCAATAGAATCCAGAAAGAATTATTTGATATCCTGAGTACACAAATCCACCTATCAAGAGCAAACACTGGGAGGACAAATGGCAATTTTAACAGAAGTAATTTAAGAAATTAACTCACATAAATCCCTATCACCAGCATATATCAGAGGGCAGAACTGTAGGAGGAAGGACAAAAAGGAGAAGAGAGAATGCACAAATGTGAATGTTGAGGGCTGAGGAGAAAAAGAGTGGTAGGGCACAGAGATGGCTTTGGTGTACAACACAGTGATTAGCTTTGATTTTCATTGTCCTGCAGGTTTTCTCTGATAATACTGCAGAATTTGTTCAAGCATCTATGTTCTGTATTGAGAAGATGACTCTATTAGCCAAGCATGATTCACAATTCTTATTGAGAAATTAATTTTTGACTTCTCCAAAGAAGGTAGCTTTTGTGATTACATTTTGCTGTGGTGTTATTTTAAAAATGCCACATGTAATATACAAGAGACCAAATATCTTCTTTAGCACTGGTAAATACTCACTGCCATCCATCAGTATCAAAGTTGTTTTATATATGGTCATAACTGAGAGGCTGAGCAGTATTCTTTTTCACTAATTTACAATAACCATCCTTTTTGCTATATTCTTTAAACATAGCGCAGAAAGGTATACTGTGTTTAAATAGAATGTGAGATCTGTTCCTTGCAGAAAGGAAAAGTACACAAATGAGCCTTCATTCAGCTAAAAGCAATCTTGAAAATTTTCTTACCTGCTTTTTATTACTGATCAGAATTATGCCTTCTCAATCCTTTTATTCTCTACAAATTTAATTCCTCATTGACTGTTGTTGTCAGTAATTATTCCTTCAGCTTTCTCTCCAGGACCTTCTTTTCTCATATCTCAACTTCCAGTTTTGCCCAATTTTGCTTCATTAATAAACTATTCATATCTGTATATTCTGTCTAAGGTCCTGGTTGTTCTCAATGAATAAAAATTACAGTTCTCGTGATGCATTCTTTGGTTGACTACAGATTAACACCCTTTGGTTTGAGTGAAAGAATCCAAAATGATACAAGAGAAACTTGCAGCCCAAAAACCCCCCACATGGCTAATATGGGAGGGTGATATCCTGTTGAAAGCAAATATCTCATAGTTGGAGAAACTGAAAGCCCCTGAGGCAGAACAGCACAGTTCTGCATGGAACAGACTCCTTGAGGGAGTGGAAAATACACTTAAAAAAAATTTGTGTACACATTTTCTAGGCATCAGGGTTTACATTCCTGGTTTCCTAGAATTCCTAAAATAATCCATCGCTAGTTGTTCAATAAACAGCTCCTGAGTTCACTTAGAAAATTTGGTCTTCACAGAGTCGCAGAATATGCTGAGTTGGAAGGGACATACATGGATCATCAAGTCCAACTCCTGGTCATGCACAAGACCGCCCCCAAGAGTCACACCAAGTGCCTGAGAGCATTGTCCAAATGCTTCTTGAGCTCTGTTAGGCTTGGAGCTGTAACCACTTCCCTGGGGAGCCTGTCCCAGTGTGCAACCACCCTCTGGGTGAAGAAACTTTTTCTAATATTCAACCTAAACCTCCTTGACACAACTTCAGGCCATTCCCTCGGGTCCTGTAACTAGTCACCAGAGTGAAGAGATCAGTGCCTGCCCCTCCTCTTCCCCTCACAAAGAAGTTGTAACTGCAATGAGGTCTCCCCTCAGTCTCCTCCAGACTGAACAGACCAAGTGACCTCAGCTGCTCCTCGTATGGCTTCCCCTCAAGGCTCTTCACCATCCTTGTTGTCCTCCTTTGGACACTCTCTAATAATTTAATAATAGAATTTCTTATATTGTGGCACCCAAAACTGCCCCCAGCACTTGAGGTGAGGCCGCCCCAGTGCAGAGCAGAGTGGGACAATCCCCTTCCTTGCCTGGCTGGCAATGCTGTGCCTGATGCACTCCAGGACATAGGTGACCCTCCTGGCTGCCAGGGCATTGCTTACTCATATTCCACTTGTCACTGACCAGGATCCCCAGATCCCTTTCCAAGGAGCTGTTTTCCAGCTTCTCATTCCCCAGTCTGTCCATACATCCAGGGTAGCCCCATCCCAGGTGCAGAATCAGATGCATTTTCCCCTGTTGAACTTCATCTGGTTGGTGATTGCCCAGCCCTCTAATTTTTCAAGGTGTCTCTGCAGGGCCTCCCTGCCTTCAAGGGAGTCAACAGCTCCTCCCAGTTTTGTATCATCTGCAAACTTCCTTATTTTCCCTTCCAGTCCTGTGTCTGGGTCATTTATGAGGATGTGGAACAGCACAGGAGCCTTGTCGAACCCCACTAGTGACAGGTCACCAGTCTGATGTCACCCCATTCACTATAACCTTTTGTGCCTGGCCCATGATCCAGTTGCTTGTCCATCTTATGATGTCTTTTTATCTAGCTGAATACTGGATATTTTGTCCAAAAGCATGCTGTGAGAGACAGTACCTACAGCTTTACTGAAATGCAGAAACATTACATCAACGGGCTTCCCTTGATCAGCTACGTGAGTTACCTTGCCGTAAAACAAAATCAGGATTGATAAGCAGGACTTTCCTCTCATGAAGCTGTGGTGGCTGTGACCAGTTACTGTGTTGACTTGATAAGGGAAACACTGAAGTCTTACCCAAACATGGAACAAGGTTAGCACTCAAACAAAACTCAAACTTACTGGGAGCAACTTATAGTCAGCATACTAAAGAAGGAAAAGTAATTTGAAAGATTTTTCTACCTTTTCTGCCAAACTAAATGCAAGTGAATATTCTACAACTGATGCAAACACAGCAATTAATAAATGTTCTCCCTGCATAAGAATTGACACTGAAATTGAGTATGGATTCCTGAAATTATTCTAACAACTTTGCACACAACATTTCAAAACAATTTGGGTAAAAATTGAATACAAATGTATCATTCTTTGCTCCACTAATACTTATAATAAAAAGTGGTGGGCAAAATTCCTTAGATCTACTATATGTATCTGTGGAATTTAGCAGTGCACAGATTTGTTGTTTCTCTCCACCATCACAGCCTTTGCTACTGTGTTGGAGTTATGAGATACTCTGATGAACTTGTCAACTTGCTTGCACAAATGTTCATGTAGAACAGGTTTATGTACCACAGGGCCACTAACCACAGGTAACAACTTCTATATTTGATCTTAAAGAAATGTTAATACTCAGAATAAAACATCCCCAAGTCCATGCTTAGGAAACTACACAGCAAAGCTATTACTCAGCTATTACTCAGTCATGAGTTTACTGGTTAATTTAAAACAAAAGGAAGAAAAGCTGTTTGTGGATGACTTACCAGTTTGGAACCAACAACTTGCCCGCTGTCCTGTACCAACAGGTCTCAATAATTTAAACCACCTTAACTCTACATTTAGACTATTGAAAAAAAAAAAGACAGTTAAGGGCTGGCTTGGCTCCTCAGAGGGACAGCATTATAAGAACCTGAAGTGCCCAGAAATTGCTAGCTCCAATTTTCCATACAATGTAAACAATTAAATACCAATAATGGGATTAACAGATGCACCAACATGGAGAAGCTGCCACTTACAGTATTAATTGAAAATGCTGAGGACACAGGTGGGACTAAAACCTATTATTTACCAGGACCAGATCAAAAAAAGTGCTCTAGCTGCTAACTCAGCCATCAAAAATAGCAATCCATCCTTGGACTGTGATGTTTTAACAGGCATCCAAAGACAACAGTAGCACTGTTCCTTTGAGCATTCCTGTAGCATGTTTGATCCCCAGCTCAGCATCTTCTTCAGCTGCCTAACTTGGATGTGTGGTTATGTCAACCACTTCCCCATATTACTTGATCTCAAGTTATTTTGAGATGACACCCAGAGAAAGTTTCTCTTTAAAGAAAATGCTTCAGCACTGTAGTTATTCAGAAGAATTGCAAGCCACATCTGCTATTAGCCTTTGCAGTGTTCCCCACTGGCCCCTGAAACTGCAAAACCGTACGATACTTCTGAACAATGAAAATGTAGTGACAGAGCCTGCAGACGAAATGGTTCAAACCCTTACACGCAGGACAAACTATCCTGCCCTGAGCAGCTCACCACCCTTAGCTTTGTAAATGCCCAGCATTATAAGGTTAGGAAGTTAGTTTGGGGAGGTTTAGATTACCCAGCAATTGAGTAGAGATGCTGACAATTTCAGCAGGATGTTTGTAGGTTAAAGCACTTTTAAAAATATAATATTCGAACCTTTGGGTCCTACAAACTTGTCAAAATACACTCATTGAGGGCTTTAACTGGTTGGCCAGCATTCCTCTTCTGAGGACCCAGGCAGAAGAGTGACCAGAAGTGCATGATTCTACCCATCACAACAGAAACCCTCATATTTTGCTAGAAAAGAAGATAAATATTATAGTCCTCAGCAAAATGTCAGTTCTTCTCATGTTATGCTATTTCTAATCTCCAGGAACACTGTCTGAACATTACAAAAGAAATCATCAGAGATGAAGAAATTCTTGCTGTGTGTTCTCCAAATACGGAAAACTCAACTGAGAAATTATCCCCACAAGATAAAATATACTAAGTAATTATTAATTTTCTGGCTTTGGCCAGTTTTTCTGTCATTTCTGGGGCCTTGACTGTATGAATCTCATTCCTGGACAACAATTGTTCATTATTTTCTTTCATTTTACATCTGATTCTCATACATCGACATAGCGATTCAATTCCTCTAAAATTGTCTTTTGATGTGTATAACAATTAATGAGTTTTCAAATAAAAACACAGGTGCATTAACCAAAGAGTTTAACAAATGTTTTTAATTATGGGAACTGGATGCAGAGCACTCAACAACTGTGACCTTTAGTTTAGGCTCTGAGAGTCTCGTTACAATAGAAATGTCCCAGCAGCAGCAGCAAACAAGGGTCATCTTTGTGAAAGATCCCTATCAGCAGCTGCTGTCAACAAGTCAAGGCAGAATTAAATACAGCAGCTGGAGTGTTAGAGTTGGTCTGACCTTGTACTCCTAACTGCATGGTCCCAGGATAATAAAAAATTGATAATACCAACAATAAATGATCAACTGCTTCCCTCTAAGCAGCATAGTCCTTTATGCAAACAGGAATAAAATGTGTCATTTACTAAGGTTTCACTAACATTTTGATTGGAAGGAAATTCAAACTAAAACTTTATAATGAGGTGAATTTTATGTTCATATACATGCCATGATCAAAATTTACATCTCATAATCTTTTCTAAAGTGAAGTTTAGATTGGGTATATTTTTAGCGTGTATCAGGCAGTGCTTGAATGAAGGTGCCATGATGGACGTGGACATTAAAAGATTGTTTATTATCAAGTGTTCATTTTATTGGATGGAGAAACTTTATAGTTGGCTGGCAGGGAGGTATTAATGGAACTAAACCTCCTGGAAGAGATGGAAATACAGCAACAGAAGCTAAATGGAGCAAATTCAAGTATTTTTAGCTTGAGGGAAATCTGGCTGAAATTTGGTAAAAGTGGGACAATCCTTCAGAAGGTCAGAAGTTTGTAACATATGATTATTTGACATAGATCTGAATGCAAAAAGTTTGCTCTCTCAGAAGAACAAGAGCTCCTGATTCCAGTCTGTCCTAGGATGGGACATCCTGCTGCCAGCAGATACCTTCTTGGCAGCTGTTTTACCATGCTGGTTCCTATGAGGTTGATGGTTTCAGTGCAAGCAGCTTGCTGGAAATGCAGGGCCTGGACTTATGAACACCAAAGCTTCCAGTGCTTGGAAGGGTCCGAGCATGTTTACAAACTCTGCGATGTTGCAGGCTGCTTCCCTGCCGACACCTGAATCCCAGTATTCCCAGCTTCTGGGTAAGCTCCTGAGGTGTGGGGGCAGCAAGCATATGAGTCAATATCCCTGACTGCAGTGTGAATATACAATAATACTTCCCCAGCTTTAAAGACTATTGTACACACAAATCTCTGGAGCATATGGAATAGTATCATTATTATTATAGCCATTTTTCAGATTTGGAAATCTGATAACCCCCTCTTTTATCTTTTGTAGACATATGGGTTCTATTTAACACGTGTCCTGAAGCAACCTTATTATTGGATGATGTTTGCTTAAGCAAGGATTTCTTTATTTTAAATTGATACGTCGTAAATTCCCATAGTTTATTGATGCTTGAAATACTAGCTTGATTTCTGTTCTCATCTCACACATCACAATTCTTTTGCTCATTCAGATATCATTGTCAATAAATGTATTTGACATATGCTACCCTGACATATAGTAAGATATTACATAGAAATATAGTCAAAGACCTACATTTGAGAAAGGGGGAACACACAGGAACTAACTTTAAGAGATTTCAAATTCTTTCCACTCTATGCAACAAAAAGAGTAATGAGGATGCTCTACATCAATATGAAGATGTTTAGCACTCAAAATTCAAGCCCTTAAATAGGAATTGGGCTTAAATCAGAAGAAGATTGCATGCTGAGTTTTGCAACAGTATTATAAATTTCCCACATGGCATTTATTGAAAACAGATAAATATTAAAATAGTAGCAAATATCTTGAAGATGGCAAAGCCAAGATGCAGATACCTTTTCTTTCACACATCTGTCACCAAATTTACATGCAGCAGTGTCAGTACTAGGTGGACAGTCTTTCACACTCTTTAGAAGAATTCAGTCCCTTAACCCTTAATCAAGAAGATATTTTTCTCAATTATGATGAGATAAGCTGCACCCAACTCATTCAATATAGTAATAATATACACTAAAATGTAAACGTATACATCAATAGACATGTAGTTGGTTTTCTCCCCAAAACACCATCTGTATAATCACAGACCACTTCATGAGTGCTTTGAATGGGAGTAGTTTAGGTTTTTCATTTGATGTAAATAGTTTTGCAACAGTGTTTTGGAAAAGTGGCCCAGTACTTCATACCTGAACTGTTTGCTGTCTTTAGTTACGTCTGCACATAACTAAAGCTTTATGTATGCCTATATGAAATAATCTCAACTTTTGAGAACTCTGTGCTTCATTCATGTCCCAAAAAATAACCAGAAAACAGTGGTAGTGAATCCATGGTCACTTTTCATCATGGTAGAAGGTTAGCAGATGGGTTTCTAAAGGTTCTACATGAGGATCACTGTTGAATATGTTTACAATGATCTACAATTTGCAAAGTGAGTAACAAGTTAAAAAAATGTGTGAATAACCCAAATCATAGTCACCTTTGGTTAAATCTGGGGAGGCCAGAATCCAACTTAAAAATGAGAGAATCAAGTTACAAAAATTGTCAACACAATGTAAGAAGATATCCCCATTGATAACTGGAAAGCGACTTGAAGAAAATACAGTGTTATGAATAATGTTACATGTATAATCTTGTCTTTAACAATGGATTAAGCAGTATTCTGTGTTAGTGATCCAAAATGCAAAAATACAGACTGCTCAAATGTCTCATGGAAAAGGGAGAAAGGAAACGTTACGGACTGCTCACCATGAACTTTCGCTCCATGTACAGCTGTTCTGAAAGGAAGCAAATAATTTCCTAAAGTACATAAAAAATGGGATGGTAACACAGAAAATGTCTTTTATATTGCCACTGATACTTCTTGCTTTAGACTGGTACCTTATCAGAGAAAGCATACTGCAAAAATAGACAGGTTGAGTGAAGATAGATAAGAACAAGTTACTGGTATGGGGAAAAGTCTCTCCTTCAAAGACTAAAAGATTATTATGTTAAATGACTAAAGGGGAGCATGATAAAAGTGCATGAAATAAGACTGAACTGAGAAAGTCGACTTTACAGGAAATCACCCTTCAACACACTGAAAGTAAATGTTTCTAAAGCAATAAACACAATTTCTACCCAACTTGTGATACATAAGTAAAGTTATTTCCAGAGCATGGCTTTGACTATTGAAACTGAGAACGCTTGAAAGTGTTTGGATGAACAGGTGATGAATGTCAGAGTAATAGCACTTGAACCTATTCACTCTCACATTTCAGGTTTCCTTTTTATTGTGATATCTGGGGTTTGATTCAGTCAACTGGGTCTAAGCATGCATATACCCCTAGTGCAATTTGAGATCCCACAGGATATGCTGTCATATTGGCCACAGGATGATGTCTTGGTTACAGTGTGAAGTTGCAGATGACTCTAGACACTCTAGACATCTACAGACCTTAAAACTTGTCACTGTCAGGGGAAAGTGTGATCTACAGCCTCCACAGGTCTAGTGTAGTGTGAAAGATCACAAGTTTCTACTGACTATTTCCACAAGAATGAACAACAACTTGGTGAAGAAAAAAGATTCATAGTGAAGACCAAAAAGAAAATTACTGAAAACCAACCTGTAGTCAAAACATTATTTTCAACAATATACTCAACAGAGAACCCAGATTCTGCAAGACAAACTCCAAAGGAACAGAAAGATAGAAATTGTTCAGTTCTCCACTTGGTCACCTATATTCACCTTACACTAGGTCATGCAGCTATGAAGGTTAATGATAAATCTGCTGCCTGCTGCCTTGCAGGTCTATAAGATTGCATCAGGTACCTGATAATAATTTCTCTGAATATACTTCTAGGAAAAGCTATTACGTTCAGGTCTGAGGGGACATATTCTGCTCACTTCAAACCATTTTCTTTATGGATAAATTTCTTCCTTAAGTTCTGTTTAACTACTATAAGCCTGTAAGGAGCAGTTTGTCTCATTTTCCAGTGAAGGAGATGCTGAAAAAGGAAGGAAAGGAAAATATTGGTTTACCTCAGTATGGAAATCTGATTTCTGCCAAACAAATGAAGAAAATATTATACTTGTTTAGAACATAAGTATACTATCAGGAACATAAACGCACTGCTTCAGGAATATTACATTTATATTTGCAAAAAAAGACTGTTTTTATTTGAAGGAAGTACCTTATTAACTTATTTATTTTAATTAAAAACCCAAGAGATCCTACATCCTAACAAGAGCAAATAGTGGCATTCATCATAAACAATGGAAATATTTGAAGTTTGCAAGAGTGTAAACAGATTTCCTTTAAACTGGTAAGTTTTTCCCAAACCTTCTGTCATGTATAGAAGAAGGTTTAATGGCCATGTTACCTGAAAATGCACATCTATAACGGGGAAACAGACAACTTGTGTAGCGTCTGTTCTGAGGTAATTTTCTATCCCATTGTCATTAAGAAGATGAATCCTTTAATTATACTTTAAAATTCAGTCATGCTGTTATCCTACTAGTTAATTCAATTAAAATGAGTCCTTGTTAATTCAATCAAAAGGAATCAAACCAACTCTTGAACTCTTTTTCTTCCTTGTGTTTTTCTTCTGGAGGAGGTCTGAGGGGATAAAGGGAAGAAGCATGAACTAACACCAGACTGCTTGTTCCTTGGCCCTGACAAAGCAAACCTCACATCCTTTCATGCATATACAGCAGCTCCCTGTAGGAAAGGGGCCCTTCACTATTTCAGTAGCTTTTCCACATGCTTGGAGTTTTGTCTGTCACCTTCTTGTCCATGTGCAATCAATAAAGATAACATCAAATTTTTAGGTATAAGATTAAAAATGGTGATGGGAATGGGGAATGATTTATTTTATATGATGTGCATTCATGTTTGTGCATTCATGTTTGTGCATTCCTGAAGGCCATGTCTGCAAGATCTGTAATGCCAGCTTGCACACACTGCACAAACATGAATAAATGAATAATTGTTTTGATAATATTAAACAGCATGTGTGATGTAGCAGAGCAACATCTGTTATTAACAGTATAAACAAAAGGAGTTTTTACTGATTGCATGTCATTCTGCATACGGGAACAATGTAATAGGCCCAATTTGGTAACTCATTGCAGACAGCAGGAGGGATTGTGTAGGCCTGCTGTGAAAAACAGGAACAAGATTAGAGCAACAGTTCTTTCAAATGTGGAGAGCAAAAAAGCTCTATAGAAGTGCTAGAGGAGGAAAGACTAAAATGTATATAGAACTGCTTGAGCTCATAGAAACCATTTCTCTTTTTGAATGTTATCATCTCCCCTTTACTTTTTCCTGTGTCCTGCAGTGAGCTGAGTAGCAGTAGCTAAGTAACCTGGATTTCAGAGGAATCTGTCAATGTTAAATACTTTTAGGCACCACCTAAGACAATAACCATATCATTATAATATCCTTTATGACACCAGGAATCAGGAACGATGAAAATCAGTATTTCCTGTTCTAAATGCATTAATAAATCTTGATTCAAAGAATGCTAATGTATACTGGAGATTACATCAAAATGCAGAAAATTAGAATGTAGATTAGGCTATACAGTTGAGCAGAAATAGTATCTCACTGCTGCTTAGAGAAGTGGTGCGACTCAACACAACCACCACTGTCCTCATTGAGGCCGTCACTGGCACTTTTCTGATCACAAGATGAACTTTTTCACGAAAATAAGCCAACAGAAAATACACCTCTAAGGTTACTTTTCTATCGGTTAAGACCTGTGAGCCACTTTTCTATGGGGAGAGATGAACACAAGAGTAAATATAAGAGAAGTCAATGGAGTACACAGATGAAGTTGCCAGTTCTGGATGCTGCTTGCTATATAATGAACTATATGGTGAAATTGGACCTTCAGTCCACCAAAGTGATTTATAAATCAGTAAGTTACCGTGTCTGTATGGATATTTCCTCTTTGGTTTTACTGCATTAGCACTCTTTTGCAATCACCTTTGCATGATTTTTTATTTCCAACTGTTGATTGGAAGCCCCCAGCTGTCTCTGAAATTCACTGTGTTCTGAATCTGTACCTGAGCTCCTCAACCAGCACCGCCCAGTTGCAGTACCTTTACCTGACTAATCTACAGCTACCTCATCACTTGATTTCTAAGTCTATCATTTATTTAAAACCATGCACAAAATGAAATCTCCTTTCTTAGCTAAACATACCAAATGGCTGTCCTTCAACAGCTTTCAAAACACAAGCAGCAAAGTACTTAGGAGAAAGAGTAGTATAGCTATATAAAAGTGGGGGACCTCACCTCCTCTGCCATGGCCAGCACGGACTCACTCAATTTCTCGCATAGAACAACAATTCTGCTCCTTTCTTCCCACCTCCTGATTATACGGACTCTCAGTCCTGAGCTTGCCTTCTTTAGAATGCAATCATGAATAGGCTTTCAGTTGAACAGTGTGTCTGAGACAACAAGTAAATGCTCATGTTCTCTGACTTGTACAATTCTTTGCTTTCATTCAAATATCTAGTCTTTTGGGTTTTTTCTAACATGCATAGAAATGTAAATGTCTCTTTCAATTATTTCATGTATAACAGAAACTTGGAAATTTATTGTATTTTCACTTCTGAACAAGGCAAAAAAATGTACTTCATGCCCATCATTTGTCTTTTCATTTAACTTTTGAATTATTTGTGTACAAAACCGAGAGCATCATGATGAGCTCATGACATCACTGTAAATACAAGCAAACTTTTCTAGTGAATATTCTGAGAGTTGTAGCAAGCTGATAAGTGTGAGTCTGGCATGGGTATGAATATGAATGCTTCCTTTTATTCCTTCTGGATGAGCCAGAGTGGTTTCCAGAGAAAGGTATAGGACATTTTCATGAATATTCTAGTATGGTAAACATAATCATTAAAAGATATAGCAACCCCAGAGAGGGGTACCTTCAATAATTATCAGGTAATATTTTACCTGAATCATTAATGATTCTTAGAAATCTTCCTAGAACAGACATCAGTAAGCATTTTAATCTACGGCTTCATCCAGCATTCAGTACAGAACTGACAGGTCAAACAGAAAGCATACAGCTTGCAGGACTGGGACAGCAGTCTCATTCTTGAAGCAAATCCAAAAGTATTTGAAAGAAGAGTGGGGGTGAAAGAGGGACGTTTTTTATTTTGTAAGCAATTGAAACCTGTCTCTACCTGGTGCCAAAAGGACAGTGTAGTAAATCTTTTACTGTCAATCAGAGTTAAGCTAGCATGTACCATGGGAGGATTTTTAAATTATCACAGCAGGTTTTCGTTCTAGTCTTGCCTATTGATTGTTAGTACCTTATCACACAAAGATTCAGTATTAGAAACAATATCCTGTACTCTACTTCATCAATTCCACAACAAATAAAAACTACAACACCATAGGGAGATCCTAAAATCCCCACAGATACCAAGGAGAGAACTGCTTTGGAACAACAGAAGAAATGGAAAATCTGACCACTAGCTTTTCAGAAGTTCATTCACACCCTTCAAAACAGGGTTTTAATGCAGCTTCTAAGGACCTTAGAAATGGAGCAAGACCAGTGACAGCACACATAAATTTTGTGGAATGTAAAAACTAAAATGATAGTCTGCTCTCTTCTTCCTAAAATCAGGATGCCATAGAATCTTGTTGCTACAAAAGTAAATTTTGGTCTTACTATAAAAAAGAATCTTAGTTTCTGAGAAAGGCAATACAGTCCCACTGCGCATTCTCCTCTCCTCATGTGAAGGAGAAACATAAGGTATCCCCTGATGCATTAATTTCTGTGTCATTAAATGTCTTTAAAGGACATAGAGTCATAGCATGAATTCTTTATAAACTACCACGGAAAAGAAGGCATTTTGACATCTGAGATGAGTGACACAAAAGATTATTTTCACTAGGGTGTCTCATAAACCAGGGGACAGTTCAATGCTAAAACAATACTGATATATCTTAATGTACAAGTTGATCCTTCTGAATTTTTTCTGAACCATTGTTGGATACAACTACCCAGCACTGTGGTCACACAATTGGTAAAAAGTAAATATAGCTTCAGAAAGGAGTCACAGTCCACACTTTCTAGTCAGAGTAATATTGAAAGAAAGGATAAATAAATAAATAGAATATGATATGTGAAATCAAACAAACAAAAACTGCCTCAGAAAGTACTTTCAAGATCCAGTATCCAGAAAGAGAAGTTTTTCAGATAAAGCACCAAAGGCAAAAATAAAGCACAATTATTTTCATTCAGGTTTTGAGAAATACATTTGGTCCACTACTGCATAAAAAAATTTACAGCTTTTTCACTGACATAAATGTCTGCGACCTGATTTGCATAAAAGAGAAGGAAACCAGGAGTTGTTATGGCAGCAAAGAGCAGGAACATGGTTGCATATCTTTCTTCCATCCTATGTTAATTAAATGTACCACAGTGTGTGAAGTAGCTCTCAGCAAACTTGTCTTTTAAAATTCTTGAGTGTAATTGAAAAACTCACTGCAAAGAATGCAAACGGCTGCTGGACAGATCAAAGAGCACATGAAGAGTTATTTAGCAGGTTTGCTAATGGAAAGATAATGGCTTTTATGAAGATGATGGAACAAAAATAAAGCAGCAGACCTGAGGATAAATTAAAAGATGGAAAGAGGCCTTGTAAAATAAAGCAGTTACACAAATCCATTAGCTGTAAACACTGGGTAATATTAATCCTGTAAATGGTACTCCAGATCCATTTTGTGCATCATCTTGGGTGAAAGGTGGTAGCTTGTAGCAGCAAATAGGTGCTCTCTTATTTTAATGGTCTTGAATAAGGCTGTTGGCCATATTGATAGCTGTGCCGAGTAACAGCTGGTAGCTAGGCAAGGTTGTTTAATGTTTATAACAATGAATAATAGCTTTGTATGGTTTAGAACTAAAATCTTCTTTTATAAGTATCTAGAATAAATATTCTAAAATGTTAGAAAAATGTTGATTCAAAGGTAATTTTTTTATAGAAAATGAAGTTTTATTAAAAGACAGGAAAAGGATGAGGGAAATTTTCCACACCACATACTCAGAATCATTAACCATACGCTCACTCAGAACCAGAAAGTAAAGTTTAAAAAAGTAAGGAAAAATTAAATATTTTATATACATTAAATAGTTATATTAAAAGAGGGAAATGCAAAGGGAGAAGACATTGGGCCTGATTAGGCTCCCAGATGTTTTCAGTAAGAACTGGTCTGAATCAAGAGTTTGTTAAAAACATATTAAGAAACACTATTGAAAGCAGTGGAGTCCATTAGTTTATTATGAAATGTTATGGGACCAGGTTCTTGTTCCTCAATCAGTTAAAAGAATCTTAGGAAATTAATCTTCCTTCCTTCCTTCCTTCCTTCCTTCCCTTCCCTTCCCTTCCTGCCTTCCTCCCTTCCTTCCNCCCTTCCCTTCCCTTCCCTTCCCTTCCTTCCTTTGCAGATGGATGGAATATTGTAGAGACATGAGAACACCAGGTGCTTGAAGGTAGGAAGAGAGAGATAACCAACCATTCTGTTTTATTGTTTAGTAAATTAATGTACTATGTCAGGCTGGTAGATCACTATTATTTAATGGTCTGTGAAGTTATTACAGCAGTATTAAAAAAAAAAAAAATTACACCATCCTCCCACCCGCCACCTCCATGTTTACAAGGGATTAATTGAAAAACCTTAACCATAACTGTTTTACATAAAATCAAGCAGGTCACTCTCAGCCACACTGATCAGTTCAGCCTTTTCAACAAAAATTACCTAGTACTGATGGTTTAAAGGAAGACTTAAAAGTTTTAATGCAGCATTTCACTTCAGTTCAGTCCTGTAGACAATGCATAATCAGTTTTTGGAACCTGCTGTGTTCTTTCAGTTTCTGAAATGCATATAATAGGTCACAGACTGGGTTTATTTTTATAGCCATCTACTACCCTCCGTGCCTTACTTAGTCAAAAACTTTAACCCATGAGGGAAGAAAACCCATTTTTTTCATTGTGTTCTGTAATGCTGACAAGAAGCAAACAATTTCTGCAAAATCTTAGAAAAGCTTTCTGCTATTTCTTTTTGTGGAAGAGTGTCTCATCCACCTGACTTATCAAAGGTCCTGGAGCAAAAGGAACTGGACACTGAGGAGCCCTCTCTTTAAGAGTGGGGTCCAGTATTCAGCGAGATGGACATCTCACTGGAGTTGACAATACCCCAACCACCAGGTGCATTGACAATTCCTATTTTCTGTTTTTCAAAGGCCTTTTTAGACAGTTGCCTCTCCACAGGTTGACTTTTATATTCATACATGGATCATCTTAATTGATTAACATTGCTTTTGGATTATCAGCCAAATCTGTGTCTTTGGGAAGGCCAACTCTGCCAGAAAAACAACTTTTTTCATTATTTCCAGATCCAAATCAGCAATTTAGAGAAGCACATCTTCAGGAAAGTCCTGCTTTGCCCCCAAGTTTGATTCACTATAAGCTGCAAATCTGGTTTTACATTTAGAACTCATTACACTTCAATGGTGTATAAAACAATTCATGTTACAAAATTCAAGAAATAGAAATAGGTGAAAGTGGTTGGTTCACTTGCAACCTCAATATGTTTTAGGGCATGTCATTGCATGGAGTCAGTAATATGATGTAACATCTTGGCAATATCTTATCCAGTCTTCAAAGGAAGTTTGATAAAAGAAGTTCTTCTCTAAATGAGAGATAGAACAAGGGCTAGAAAAAGAAAAAATGTGGTTCTCTTTAAATAAGCTCTTTATTGTGAGGAGGAAAGGAAATCTCTTCAAATACTAAAATAGGTTTTCTAGTTTTAAAAGACTATCAGTATTAAATTATTTCCAGAGAGCAGAATTATTCTGTCAAAAACTATGATTTAAAATTACTTTGAATTAAATAAAACATCAGCAGAGATTGCCCTGTGTTTCACAAAGCTGATTTTCTGGTATTCCATAACACTTTTTCATGCTCAGACAAGTTAATAAAGAAAACTGCTTATCCAATGATGGCCAACCACAGATACCTGATGTGCCATTGTAGAGCTGCCAACAGTTCCAGAGTTCTTCTCTAAAACATCACCTGGGTTTTCTGTGTTGTCAAGCTATGACATGCAAAGGCATTGTAAGTGCTCTGGGTAATGAAGTTTCTAATTGTGGCTCTGAAAATGCCATCAGTCTCTAAATTTTCAATGCACCGTGGCAAAAAAAAAAAAGGCAGAGATGTTTTTCCCTTTATAAAGTTGGAAAGAAAGTTCAATGATAAGCAAAAGCCAAATGTAACATTCTGCTGGACATAATCTCTGCTGATATAAGTAAGTGAGAATAAATCTTTTAAAGTTATTATTACAGTTTTTAATAAATATAAATACCTTTCCATATATTTATGTGGACATTTCAGGTTAACAGGTATGGAATGGAGCTGAAAGGAGCTGTCATTATTTTTAAGTGCATTGGAAAAACTTGAAACTGATATGGCATTCTGTGATCTCCCAGGGATTTGTTTCACTAAAAAAAAACTGGGAAAAAGAACGGGGAGCTGTTGCATTTGGTCTTCTGTCAGGGAAATATTTGATATTCTGGGAAGTTTTTGATTTTTTTAACCAAAAAATAAAACCACATATGTTCATTTCCATCAATATTGATTGAATGTATGCCAGAGATTAATTATTAGGAAAAACATGTCTGTCAGATTTAGGCATAATGTCAATGTATGACATTAGGGGTCAGATTCAATTAGGCAGAGAGCAGACCTGCACCAGTTCATGGCCAAAGACAGCATTTCTGCTACCCAGTGACTCAACCCAGTGACTTTATCCAGCTTTGAGGAGCATGTATGGTTTCACTGTCCTGTACACTTCATAAAAAAGAGATAATCCTTCCTAATACCTAATAAAGTGCTTCTCAGCTTTACGGTCTATGTTCACCCTGGGCTATTTTCATTTCCTAGTATTGGCACCACAGCATACCTACAATGACAACTAAGTTTATTTTGATGACATGGCCAATCATTAGTGTACAATGCTAAGTCACAGCCATTCTCAAGCATCCTTTGAAAGGGCACAGAAATCTAAGACTTCTGACTTATTAAACTCATAGAAATTCCTCTGAATTTTAGTACTTAAGTATTAGTTATGTGCTACTTATTTAGTTACACTCATAGTAACTAAACTCATAGAAAGCATGTGAAAATCTCTGAGTGGGTAATAAAGAAAAAGGAAGAGATTATCCTGTCTCTCTAATGGAAATACATACAGAACAACATAGTTGTCACCCACTCTGTGGGTGATAGCCCAAGAGCCCACCAGCATTCATGAACTGGCTGATGGGTGCCCATGCATGTAGCTCAGTACACTGCTCCACAGTGCTTGCTCTCCTGGACCCTGAGTTTGTAACAGCAAGTCTTGGAAGAGGCTGCTCCTCTGCTGGAACGTTTCCAGGGCAAGGACCCAATGGAAAAAAAGTTTATGAGTTTTTTTGATACAAACCAGCCCATTTTCCTAAAAATATGTATATATTCAGGTCTTCATGCTATAGGAAGTAACTTTCTAGCAAAATTACTTTTAAGTTTTGACCACTGAAGGCTTCTAGTTGCAAGTGCATCAAATGGCAGAGTTTTTCTGAACTCATTTAGGGTCTGTGTTCACTTATATTTTTCTCCATTTCTATAGGAAAATGATGGGCTGTAAGTAAGATGTGCCATAATTCAGAGAACATTAAACAGCTTCTCTGTGTGGAAGATGTGGAATGTCACATTTCCACGGGTGGACACAGAAGAATTTCAGGTATAAGGTTTCATATAGGTTTCTTGAAAGAGCTAGGAATAGCAGTCATCTTACTGTATTTTTTCTATGAAAAATTAGGTGCCTAGACTAAGGCACTTGGCCAGGTCACTCCTCTGCCATCACTGGGGAGACAGTCACTGCAGGAAAGGAATTCTTCCATTTGTCTTTCTCCATTACTTAGACAAGAGGTCTAAAAGAGCAGTGTAGACAAGATGACAAATGGTAGATGAGCTAACCTTCTCCCTGTGGGATTAATAACAATGTGCTCTAACAGTGTTGAGAAAAGTGTCCCTTGGTGAAAATCTGGAGTCATGTTTTTTTCCCTAGGGAGTCTCCTGTCTATTCTTAATGACAGAGAACACTCTGGTTGCTGTCTATTGTCTTCCTCCTGAGTACACAAAAAGGTTATGTGCACATTATAAAGCTCCAGAAAGGAATGGATCCTGTGAAATTTGATGGCTTTTATGGCATCATGTTGCTGCTGCTGCTTGCCATCTTCAGGTGCACCATTCATTTCAGATCACACAGTGCTTTGCTCCAACCTGTGTAAAAAACACAGGAATACAAAAGAAATCCCACTAACGATAAAAATCTACAGCATCAAGAACCAGTATTTGTTATTATTATTTACCATGGCTTTGGTTTGACACATGATCCCCCATTTCAGAGAAATTCAAATAAATCCTAGCACTTTTGCCAAAAGCATGACTTTTAAAACTGTAAAAGAAAAATATTTATTCATCCCAGATATCTGCCACCTGAATTCATCACTTTGTTTCAAATTGGAATGCACATCCAGGATTTTCACGTGATTTCCACAGAATTTTTTCTTTGTTCGGAAGGAGATGTGATTATAAAAATTTGAGTTTTGTGTTATAAAACTTTCTTATAATTAGCTTAATGCTTTTTTTTTTACTAGTAGCATAACTGAGGAAAAGAAAGTTATATAAGAACACAGCTTATAGGCTCTAAATTATAAACAAATCATTTGAAGAATACTTCAAGACAAGTAGTAAATAAAGTATTTCTCAGATATATATGTATTGGAAAACCAGTTTGTGTAAAACAAGTCCTCAACTGATGTTATTAACTTCTCACTATTCTTTCCCTAAAACTCCAGTAGACATTAATGGAAATTTGGAATTTTTATGTTATGTGTACATCTTATTTGGTATTTGAACATCCAGAACTCGCATTTTCAAGTCAGGACTAATACACTTAAAAACAATAGGAAACTCACTGTAGATAAGATGAGACATGGAGTGTCTATTTCTACTCATGCCAGAAGCCAGGTAAGGAACAGAAATCTGAGACAAAAATATTATTCAGGACAAAATCAGATTTGTCCATTTGGGTTAGATATATGTGGCTGGAAGAATTAAATTAGGCATTTTTACTGCAATGCAAAGTCACCTTTATGAATTCTGTGCTTTGGACACAAGTGAAACAGTAAAATGCTGTGAACTGGATGCAACAAGGCTGATGGCTATAAACAAAGAGGCAGACAGACAGGCAGAAAGACTGACAGGCAGACAGAAAAATGTGAAAGAGAATTAAGAATAACACAGCAATAACTAAATTATATCAAGAGTTAAAATATTTATGCAAGAGATGCATTCTCGGAAAGTTTACTGAAATGGTATTTTACCTGTTATTGATAACTAATCACTTGACATTTAACTTTTTATGCTGCCATTTTGTGATAATACAGAGAATTCACAGTTATTCCTACTATCTTGTATGGGGAAATTAATGCATGCCAATATATATGGGCAAAATCCCCAATATTTGTAGCAATTATGAGCAGTGTAACATTTTAATCCAGTCAAGGATTAAAAATATTTTTTTCATGCACTTGGATTCCCAAGAAAAGGAATCGTTAGAAGTCCTCACAGTATTTCCCCATTCTCTGAGGTCCTACATTAGCACCAGTAGAAATGGTGTTGCATACAGTTCTGATATAAATATTATCTTTACCAAAAAAAAATCAAATTAGGTTATATACAGTCTTTGAATTTAGAGTAGATTGCCCATGAAAACAAAATTTGTGGCTGCTAACGTTACCTATTATTTGGACTCATTGCTCATTATAAAAAACTTCTAAAAATTACTAGTAAGTTTTAAAAGTTACAACCAGTTGAACTACGTTTTTACAGCCTGGACATGTGCCTCTGACTGTTCTGTTTGTTTTCATTTGTGCATGTTTTTTTTCATCTTTGCCAAACCAATTAGGTTATCTTGAAGAACAGAGGAATGAGGTCAGGGAAAATATTTCTTGGCAAAATTAGACAATTCTGAAAGTTTGCCCAGTGAACGTCACCCATTTTGTGCACTTCAATGAAGAAGGGTTCCTATCCAGAAAATAATGAGTATGCAATTAATGGTCATCTCATAACACATGCACACAAGGGAATATAAAAAGGCTGGCCAAACTTCTGAGTGCTTTTGGTTCAAACTTGGATTAGTTGAACTTGTAACTTAATCATGCTCTTATAACACAGCTTGCTGTTGTTGCTGTTTGCAAGTCTTATTCACCTCATTGAATGTTACTGGGAAATAATTTCTCTTGTAACTCATTGCAGTGTTCAGCTCCTAGTGAGACTAATGCAAGAATCACAATTATGTGATCTCTTCTTCACAAATCAAACAATGCCTTTCAATAACCCAAATTCTGATTGCTGATAATAAAGTGGTTCCAGTTTTGGCTGGGTTCAGCTTTTCATACTGCTGTCCTGCTGCTGGCTTATCATTGTCGGGTTGTCTGGCTCCTGCTTCTCTCTCCTGTTGCAGCTGGGTTGGCTTCAGGCTATGATAATTTTGCCTGCAGTCCTTACCTCCTGCTGTTCTATCAAGGACAATAATGCTTGAGGCTAAACCTTAAATTTCTAAACCCTTTATTCTGCAAAGCCTTAAGGCACATTTTACTGCTTCAAGAACCAAATCACAGAGTGATGTTTTTGTAGGTTTGTATTATTTTCTAACCCTGGGACATGAACTTATTTGTGGCAAACCCTGAGCAGAGTTGCTCTAAAGACTGTACAGCCTAGATGAAAGTAGGTTTGTTTTTTAACACAAGAATTTCTAATTTCACCTTTCGGATGCACTGGTTCTCTTACAGAACTTCTTTTTGCAAAGACCAAGTTGGCTAACATTATAACATAAAAACACTGTATGCATAGTTCCTTTCTTGCAGGGAAAGTGCAGGGGGAAAATCTATAGTAGGTGATATGCCATTCACAATTTTTTGAATTTTTAAGTAAGTTTTCTCAGGAGAGTTTTTTAAAAATGCATTCACCAACTTGCAAATAAATAATTAATTTTCAGAGGACTGTGCTCTACTTTACCATTTTACATTTGGAATGATAGCCACTCAGCTATCCAAGTAATGTGTGCCATGTAAAACCAACATCAAGAGAGTCAGAATCTATCTTTGTTTCTGTCTTGTATTTGTTGCACCAGATCAATAACAGCTTGTAAACTTTAAATGAAGTGTATAGTGTTATTTACAATAATTAGAGCTTTCTGAAATGGCATTGCTTTTTCTACTCTGTCCACTGTCCTTTTGTGTCCCTCTCCTTTTTTTTCCCTGTGCAAGGGAGAAGAGGATATTCACAGATCCTTATAGTTCCATATATTCCCACAAAGCAGTAAATTCTGTCATTAACAAATAGCTTCAGATTTAGAATAGTTCAGTGGAAATCAATCAGTGTATTCATATGATTAATGCTAAAAGTGGTTAAGTACATGGATTGGGACCTAAAAGAAATAAGCTATATTTATCTGCAGATTGAACATTTTGTATTTGCATTGAACTGACTCATCCTGTTTTGATTGTATTACCATTACATCTTATTTCAGTGTTAGCAATACAACCATAGCCATTTAAAAGTACTGGAGTATTCCAAAGTATAAAAACCTTTCAAATTTCTTTTTAAAGATTCCTTTGGCCTTAAAAAGCTCAGATGATCACAAACAGGAGCAAAAGCAACACTTTTTACAGAAGAAATATATAAAGACAAAAAAAGAATGCAGCTCATTACTTAGATTTAGATTTAGATTTAGATTTAGATTTAGATTTAGATTTAGATTTAGAAGTGGGTTAAAATAGCATATTGCCTACACATACTGAGCAACTGATATAGCCTTTTACATATAGCATTTTTAGTATTGTAGAAGGAAGACATTTAATACTAAAGCTCTTACATCCTCCTGACTACAAAGACAAATGTGTATGTATGTTTGTGTTACAAAATAGATGCAAGGGACGCTATGTATAGTATATGCGTTGCATGTATAATGTATAAATACAGTTTCTCCCATGTCAAGCATCTCAAACTCTAAGGATCACTGGTCATAAAGGTAAATAATTTGACTTCTGGTTTATATAAAGAAACACAAATGCTGCAAGATTAAAGCTTCGTTCTTTGATTTATTGTAATTAATGGAAAAACACATATTGACCTTTGCAGAGCACTAATGTCAGTCTGTGACTTTTCCAAAGTCACTCTAGAGGTTTGTGAAATAAAGTCTGTGCTATTCCTACATACTCTGTAGGACGTTCCTACACTCTTGCTACAGACACTCTGGGCTACTAACCACTTTCTCTAACACTGATCAATAACTACTGATCAAAATTCGTATCTATAAAATGTACCAAGTTGTCCAAGTGTTGAGTGATAAAAACAAGTTTCACATTTCTATTTGATTTATAATGAGTACCAAAAATGGTAGAAAGGACTTGTTGTTTTATTTTGAGGAAAAAGGTTCCCTTCCTATAAATTCGCAGTTCAAGGCCCTTTGAATGCTCCAAAGTTTCACAGTTAAGGTACAACAGAAGCCAATCTTTATTTGAGAGATAAAAACATATGTTTATCTCACCTTCTAATCTTGTTCTTCTGGCTCCAGCAATACACCCTCAGCTGCCAAGCAATCTGAATGTACATCTGCCTCCAAGGTGTATCTGCCTCCAGAACTATACGGAAAGTGGCCAGCTGTGATGACATATAAACCAAAAATACTTGGAGAAAGTGAGGACGAAGCAGTGTCTCAATGACGCTTTTGCAACACATCATCTGTGAGGGGCCAACACAAGGAGTCTGGCTGCTAATCAGAGCTGGATACAAGCCATAAATTTCAACTACAAATGCAAACTTTTCTGAAGCCTGGGGACATTTGGCTTTGTGCATTCAGTAAATAAAGAAGGGCTAGTACTAAGTGTAAGTATTTTAGCTTGTATAAATTAGGAGGGTGTTCTTCAGATTGGTGTCCATTAATACTGCTGAGTGAGGACACCAGGAAATGATTGCAGATTGAAGGCTATTGACAGAGTTTTCCACAAACCTACTTGTTCTGTTTAATAGGCTTGGTTTTTGGGATATAATTTTTGGTTTAAGAGAAAAAAATGGGTTGGTAAAAGGAGGGAAACTGTCCCTTCTCTGTGTAGTTACAGGGCCTGATTTCACAGAAGACTGTGGGATATATTAGCAATCAGTAAGGAGAGACAGAGAAGCAATGAGGAGCTTGCAGCCCAGGCAGAGAAGCTACTGAGAGGAGATGGCTGCAGGGAGCTGTGCCTTGGCACAGAAAACCAATTTCATAATGACCAGAAGGGAATTACTGAGTTTTCTCTTACTCAGGCAATCAATATATTATCCAAAAGTCCTGACAACATGGACCTTCCTAGCAGACGGAGTAGGCAGTGAGAGACTGAATTGAAAGCCTTTTATTTTCAATGCCTTTTGCCTAGTCATTTTGACTTTCCTCTTCTTGAAAGTTAAAGAGGTCTATTTATATTCTAATGAAAATTTAGTAGATTTTAGTTTGATCTATCTCAAAGCTAGTTAACTTGGAGCCACATACAGGCACTCAGTCAAGAGATGGGACACAGAGAAGGTGAACTCTCTTTGTTCTCATGATAGGCCAAAGAGAAAACCAAAGTGTTCATTTGTTTACAGAGCTCTGCCCTTTGCTCTGGAAGGATATTATTTTTCACTGTTCAGCATTCATGCCAAATCTTCATTCAGCTTGCATAGACCAGATAAAGAAAAAAGTTTTGGTTTGTCTTTTACTTTTTAATTTTGTTGTTTACATTAACATTCTCTGTATGTGGATATTCTTCCAGCTCACATACAGACTACTTGGGAGAAGCTGAGGTTTAGGATGTTTGGGAGCTGTTCTAACTTAGCCTCCAGAGGCAAAACAATCTTTCATTAAAAGAACCACCTGGGAACAACAAATATCTCTTTTTTTGTCCTCTCCCCCCACTCCTCCAACAATGATTTATCCAAAGCTAGAGGACTACATATCCAGCAGATGTGTTTGTCTGCACTATATAAATCCATACTCCCAAGCCTAGCCTGAATACGTGTCACCTTTATGTCTGGAAAATGCCATGTCCCACAGGGCAACTTGTTTCCAATTCTTTGCCACTGTCAAGCGTCTGAACCCTAGTGCTCAAATATATCTTTGAACCTTCTGTCTCTCAGCCTTCTGATCATTCAGACCCCTCACCGTTTGGTTCAGGGTGAGGTACCATACATTTCAGATATACAGCCTGATGGCTTAGCTGCAAAACTTGGCAGTGTTTCTCCCTAAGGTACACGTGCTAAGATTATAAATATGTCACACTCAGGAAAGCTGGATGGGAAAGAGTATTTGTGGTGGTCTCAGAAGAAAATTAACCCACATCTAGAAAGTCCCACTGGTGAAATACTTCCCTTTGCAGAGTGGTTTAAAAATGCTTTGTTGAGCTTTGTGACCTTGGGAAAGCCAGAGCATAGGTAGGTGAACACAGCAGGTGGAGAGTAGGAAACCTGTTGGCTCAATAAATGATAATTAAGATATAGAATAGCTTCCTGCAGTCTTTGTTGTTCACCAGAGAGCTGTGATATTGTCTGCCTTAGCTAGAGAAAAGGCAGGAATGTGGCACATGTCAGCCAGGATGGTGGCAGTGAAAGACTGATGGTTGAGCAAATGTCTGCAGTAGAGTCTGAATTACTTTGGCCTTTCAATCAGGTGGGCCCAGTGACACAGAAAGGGGGATTTGGTTTCATGACAAACCATGTTCAGCAGCAGGACCTCATATTTCTTCCAGTTTTCCCTGCAGGTCTACACCATAATTCTATGTGAGACTTCACAATGAAGAAGGTTAAATGAATTGTTAACTGTGAAGTCTTGAATAAACAAATCAAACTAAAACAGAAAACAAACAAACAAAAATCCTGAAATTTTTTGTTTTAAAAGGGTATCTTTTCTTTAAGAGCACTTCAAGATCTGATGAAATCACTAGTGTGTGTGAATTACTAAGGCACGTGATCAATACATACTAAGGTGTAAGGAAGGACAACAACTGAATACTGGAGCAGTGACTACAATAAAGATCTGCTAAAAAAAATTTGACCACTTCCAGTTTGTGCTAGTGGCTGTTTTAAGAAATATCTGATATAAGTAATTGGTGCTTGCACTGAACAGGATATTTGTGGTTTCTGTTCTAGCCTTTGGAGAACCTTGGACAGAAATGCCTTTTGAACAGTTTAAGAGTAGTAGTTAAGAGAGTATTTATTTAGGTGATTTGAAAACTCTTCCCTTCTTGTGTCCCTAACTCTTATATTCAACTGATGTTTGAGCTCAGCTAGGTCTGTCTTCAACATTAGAAAACTTCATGTAAGATCTTGCCTTCTCAGTTTATTTCTGCAGACTGTTTTATTTTTTCAGTTTGCTCTCCCCCAACCCAGAAAGGTCTTTGAATCTATTTTATGATTTTTGCTGTTGTTTTTGTTTTTCTTCTATTAGAGAAGTCACTGAGATCTTTAAATCTAAGTTTCCAACCGTTGTCTTCTAAATGTAGCTTGTCTACATCTGTTCATAAGATTTTATAATTTATGCTCTTTCTCTGGAACAACCCTCAGTACTTCATAGCTCCCAGAGCTTCTTCTCTGCCAAAAAAGTAACAGCATAGGTACGTAAAGGTAGATTTCTATCCTAGATCTGCAAACATAAACCACCCCTTCTCTGCCCTTTATCCACTTCTTGACAACTTAGTGATCAGCTTCAACTAACTTACTTTGATGCATATAGGGAGCCTCTTTTTAGGGCTCACTTACTATCTGTATCTCAGTGTTGAAATCACAGAACTACCCACACTCTGCATACGTGGAAATCCTCAGTCCTGGCACTGATTCTCAGTGTTATCTATGAACCATGATCTACCTAACAAGATCCTTTCTGAAACATTTTGCCAGTGTATTCCATCAAAATAGCTTTCTGGATTTACCTTTGACACCTACAAGTGAACGACTTTCCTTGGGCACTGCAAGATCTATTCTTTCTCTGCTAAAGGAGCATTCCTGTCTATCTATCTTCTGCCTCAGTCACTAACAACTCAATTTCTGATTTATTCCTGCTTCATGGGTGTGCAAATCTCACCATTTTCTGTAATAAGCAAAAGGAACAGAGAAAAAAATTTTATTTTTTAATAGTATCCTACTTCTTTATCCATATTTGTGTTTAATTTTGTGATCAAAAAATTGATTATGCCAGGAAACTCAGCTCCTCTGTTCTGTTTCAGATCCAGGCCACCATGTCAAGAAGAATGGGAATCGGCTCAGCAGTCATTCCAGCTGTCCTGTTAAGAAGCTGTTCAATTACTTGGAGGAGAAAGGCATCAGTCCTGAGCAGGCCTCATATGTATATGTTAGTCATTGCCAGATGAAGCTGTTATACCATCTGTTCTTCTTTCTTATGACCGCAAATCTTTTTAAGACCCTTCCTCAGGATGACACAGGCAATGAAGATACTTATAAATGCACAAATTATTGTATAGCATACTGAGCATGGATATGATACATCAAATTTGAATCCAGTAAATGCTTGATATTATACTTCTGAGACATGATTTCTCTGGCCTGTTTTAGATACCTACTTTAGATTTAGATAAATGTACCCCAAGGTGCCCTCTATGAATTATAAAAAGAGGCTACGTTGAGTACTTGTAGACATCTGTGCTGTCAACTCTAAAGTTGGGCAAGATGAATACCATCCATAAGGCCTAAGAGTAGTAGGGCTGCCTGCAAGGAGAAAAAACAGGTTTATGCACTGTTCATTTAATCTTTAACAGCTCGCTGGAACACAGAGGGCCAGCAAAATTTGGGTTTGGTCCATTTCCTCACAGTCCTGCTTACAGCTGTGGCACCTCACAATCTCCTAACTCCTGTTCCACATGTTTTTTCCTAGCTTCTTCAAAATGGGTGAAGTTGCTGTGCTGCACCATGGTCAGAGAGCACATGTACATCTCTGCTATTCCTGTTACACAAAATTCCTCTTGCAGCTCCAAGAAGACCTTCTGTTGGATTAACCCAACTCAAACTGTACTTGAGGTACCAACGCAAAAAAGGAGAAGGCAAGGATCAGTCCCTTCCTAACACTGGAAGTTCTAATATTCTGTAGTAAGTGGAGCACAGAATGAAATTGCAGTGCTAACCATGTACAATTTCACAACTATGGTTATTTTATACAGTAGTAGACCATTGGAAAAATATGGATTACTATGCAGATATTCAAACCAAGGCACAAGTATTAGCAGGAAGATAATGTAAGTCAAACACAGAATCTGTAGAAAAGGAAAAATCTTCTGTGTTCAAGTCTTCTGTGTTGTAACCATAATATTTCTTCATATTTCTACCTTCATACAAAGCTACAAGCAGTTCAGACTGAATATTGTAATGATTAAAATACTCCAAAGTATGTTTCATGTATAACAAATTGCATGCAAAAGATTCAACCCAGAAACGGGACAGATGGCATTTGTACTGCCACTGTATTCTGGGAGCCTTAATTCCTCAGATTCACCGGCGCTGTAGTGATTCCTGATAAATCAAAATACTATGTCACCTCATGGCCTCTCTCCCACACTTTCAGATTTCCCTCCCTTGACTGGCACCACACACCTCTGGGATTGTGTTAGCTGGTCCTCCTTATATTATGGACAAATATTGCTCTGGAGGTCCCACACCCTAGGATACTCCAAGGCTGAGGTTAGGTCAAAAGGCTTATCTAAGAATACAAACAGAAAATAAAATTAAACTGAATAACTTTAATAATTGTAATTTTCTTTGATAGCAATTTCATTTAAATTTTTATACTAATTCTCAACTGATTTCAAGTATGTTCTTGTTTTGCCAGTATTATTCAATGCCCCATAATTTTAGACATACTAGTGCAAGTCATTGTTTCCAACTAGCTTGATCCTGAATTCACACAGCTATTAATCAGTTTAATATGCTTCGTGTTGCTAATTTGAAAAGCACATAAGGAAGAAGTCTGTGCAGTACAGATATGACAATTAGTGAAACAATCCTTTTCCTAAAAATTTGCTTGGGTAGTACAAATTTTACCAGAAACTTTGTCTCCTTGCACTAAAGAGTAAAAGAGACAGTTGTTCTCATGCCAACTACTTTTGGTGCCAGAGGTAGCGATAGAAATATGTTGCCTCTGGAGGTTCAAGAGTATTTAATAATCCTCCCCCTCCCATCATTATTTTCCATTATTGGTCCCTCTTCTCTCTTCCTTGTTATCATCTAGAAAACAGGCAAGTGTGCAGACGCAATACATAAAACTTAAAAAACCAACATGTCCATAAAGAACTGGTTGTCTGCCTGAAAGAAAAAAAAAGAGAAAATGAAAGAGGCAATGAAACTCCAAGAGAGAACAACTTTGACTCAAATTGTGTCACGCTGAGGTGCAGTATAAGATTCTACATTGTACATCACATTAAGTTCTGACTTCAGTTAAAATTTTAATATTAAAATTTAGAATATTTGTGTTTGATTTCTCTCACCACAAGTGTTTTAGAACTAGACAGATAAAAAAAAGGCCCTGAAGAGTTTGAAAAGGGGGAAATAAAGCTTCTGACCAGAGGAATTTGCTGCATTCAAGAAATAAAGAAAAACAATTGAACAAAGTTTTTTCCTAGATTACAATGATGGATATCGGCTGAGCTCAGGATCTAGAATCAGATCAACTAAAGATTCCATTTTTATGAGATCTTTTACAAAATCAGAGCCTAAGGTGAGTTGGAAGGTGTTGTGGTTTGTAGTTTCTGCGTTGGCATGGCAAGCTGCAATCTTCCTGGAGAGCGCTGTGGGGCTGCACTGGGGAGAGCGGCTGTCCCGCTTCCCAGAGCCCTTCCGGGCCGCCCCGCACTCACGGCTCCGGCGAGCTGTCGGCTCCACAACAAGGTGGCGATAAAGGAGGCGAGAAGGGTCTCCGCATGGGGACCACAGAGAAACTTTATTCACATGGTGACGTGCAGTTCCCAGGAGCAGAAAGCCCAAATGGCCGGGAGTCTGGGGTTTTATATGGGGACAAGGGGGGCGGAGAGAGCACATGGACTAATGGTCTCAGGGGGCAGGGGCGGTACATGGGTGGAGTTGGGGTACCAGAACCAGTAGGGAAAACCTGAGGGAGTGGCCAGGACTAGGGGCGGGGAAGGGAGGACAATGTGGGAAGGGCAGGCATTTAGTAAGAAAAGGAGTGGGGAAATACAGCACTACAGGAAGGGGCCTACAAGGATCATCAAGTCCAACTGCAGGCCATGCACAAGATCATCCCTAAGAGTCTGAGAGCATTGTCCAAATGTCTCTTGAATTCTGCTGGGACCTCTTCCCTGGGGGAGCCTGTTGCAGAGCCCAGCCACTCCCTTTGTGAAGAACCTTCTTCTAATATCCAACCTAAACCTCCCCTGAAACAGCTTCATACCACTCTTTCGGGTCCTGTCCCTGGTCACCACAGAGAAGAGATCAGTGCCTGCCCCTCCTCCTCTCCTCATAAAGAAGTTGAAGACTGTAATGAGATCTCCCTCAGTCTCCTCTCCTCTAGGCTGAACAGACCAAGTGACCTCAGCCACTCCTCACATGGCTTCCCCTCAAGGCCCTTCATTCTCATTGCCTTCCTTTGGACTCTCTCTAACAGCTTTATATCTTTCTTATATTGTGGCACCCAAAACTGCCCCCAGCACTCGAGGTGAGGCCGCCCCAGTGCAAAGCAGAGTGGGACAATCCCCTCCCTTGCCTGGCTGGCGATGCTGAGCTTGTTGCACCACAAGACCTCCTGGCTGCCAGGGCACTGCTGACCCATATTCAGCAGGACCCCTATGACCAGGACTGACCAGGACCCCCATATGCCTTTCCATGGCACTGTTTTCCAGCATCTCCTTCCCCAATCTGTTTGTACCTCCAGGGTTGCCCCATCCCAGGTGCAGAATCAGATGCATTTTCCCCTGTTGAACTTCATCTGGTTGGTGATTGCCCAGCCCTCTAATTTTTCAAGGTGTCTCTGCAGGGCCTCCCTGCCTTCGAGGGAGTCAACAGCTCCTCCCGGTTTTGTACCATCTGCAAACATCCTTCCAGTATCCCTTCCAGTCCCGAATCCAAGTCTTTTATGAAGCTGTGGAAGAACACAGAATCAAGGATGGAGCCTTGTGGAACTCCAGTAATGACAGGGCACCAGTCTGATGCCACCACATTCACTATAACCCTTTGTGCCCAACCCATGAGCCAGTTGCTCACCCATCCCATGATGAGTTTATTCAGCTGTGTGCTGGATATTTTGTCCAAAAGGATGCTGTGAGAGACAGTACTAAGAGCTTTACTGAAATCCAGAAACATTACATCAATGGGTTTCCCTTGATCAGATAGGTGAGTTACCCTGCCATAAAATACAATCAGGACTTGACAAACAGGACTTTCCTTGCATGAAGCCATGCTGGCTGTGACCAGTGACTGCATTATCCTTTAGGTGTTTTTCAATACCTCCCAGAATAATCTTCATAACCTTACTAGGCTGGGAAGGGAGACTAGTGGACCTGCATTTTCCAGGGTCATCATTCTTGCCCTTTTTGAAAACTGGGACATTAGCCTGCTTCCAGTCAGCTGGGAGCTTTTACCTTGCCTATCTCGATGTAAATACAAGGCAGTCTACTTTTGAACCTAGAGACTTATGATACTAAATAAAAATGAGATGGTTGATAATGTTATCAACACTAGGACAATAATCCAGACAAAGATTTATCTGATCTAACTTAAATATTCTACAGTATAAATACCTACCACTGTTCTAGTCATAAAAGATTCCTTTTACAGTCATCAGAGAGAATTTGCATATCTAAAATGCAATTTTAAAGCAGATGTCTAAAATAGACCAGACGAACACATTTAGAGGTATGGTATTCACTAATTTATTGACTGTTAGTGGATTTGAATGAGATCTGTCATTTCCTTGATCCATATGTGGCCTAGAATTTAAATACCCTGGTATATTTTACATCATGTGAACATACTGGTAGGCCCTCACACAGAGTAAGGTGAATGCCAGAGATAAATATGTCATATGTATTTTGTTTTCAGATTATCCTTCCTCAGTTATAAATCAATACAAAACATTTTTGCATAGGTAGATAGTGGCAGGATGAGGGGGAGTGGTTTTAAACTAAATGAAGAAAGATTTAGACCAGATGTTAAAAAGAAGTTCTTTACTAATAGGGTGATGAAGTACTGGCATACACTGCCCAGAGAACTTGAGGATACCCCATCCCTGGAAGAGTTCAGGCCAGGTTGGATGGGGCTTTGAGCAACCTGGTCTAGGAGAAGGTGTCCCTGCTCATAGCAGGGAGTTGAAATGAGATGATCTTTAAGGTTCCTTTCAACCCAAGCTACCATTCTATGATCAGTGAAATGTATCACATCTGGCAGAAGTGAATGAAACATTTCTTCCTGGGAAAGAACAGAGATGTCTGGCTAGATGTGGTTATGTGATGTAAACTATACTTACTACCAAGGTTTCTATTTTATCAAGATGAGCTGATGGTTTAAAACATGAGATACTGGATTTTTAGAATAAATATGTACTGTTTTATTGTCAGCAAAAACTGCTTTACTAGCAAAAAATTTCTGTTACTCAATAAATCCCATGAGTCCATGTAATTCACTCACCTGGCCAGAGACAGGATGAATGCATATTAGCCATACTCAATGCACAGCCAGCCCCATTCAGAGCCTCTCAAAAAGGGGATTCCAGAGTATTCCTAAATAAACTGCTCCAATGTTTAATTTTTTCAACCTTAAGAATTCTACAATTCTATGATTCTGTAAGAGATGCAGTAAAATCTTCCTGATGGATAACTTCCAACTCTTTTGCTGAAATGTAAGCCCATTGCCTATTGTTCTGTCTCCAGCAGACAGGAGTATATGTCTTCCCATTTGCCAGCACTTTATTACATGCTTACTCCACATATAATAGACATCTCATGACTACTGAAAACAATCTCTTTGTAACTTTTATCTGTCTAGCTAATGTAGTTGGAAAATAACATGAGTATTGTGTGCATCTGTGTAGGTAGCAGTGAGGTCAAAAAAATTCTGTGCTGTTTGAGATTTAGGTATTCTATGGCTAGTTAAATACTGTCAATCTGACTATTAGTTCCTTGAATCCTATTCCCATTAACATGTCCCTCAACATGCAATCCATTAGGATTCAGATTGATTGCACATGACCACGGGTCCAAGTAATTAATATTTTGTATAGTGCAGCTTTGAAGAGGTGTATCTGGTGATGTTCTTTTTCAGTAACATGTTAAAGAAAACCAAACTTCACAAATGCAATGAAGCATCATTCAGTTTTTCGGCATCGCTTTAGTTTTGTATTACAATGAGGTACCAAAACCCCCACACTCTTCCTAAATCAGTCCAACACAATCTAATTGGAGCTAATTGTCATATCAGCCATGCCACTGTAAGAATATTAATACTGAAGAGGTTTCATAGGCAAGCAGAATTATGCCCAGGTTGTGTTTTTCCTAGGAATTGTACTTCATGTTGCAAGTCAAAATTTCAAGGAGAACTGTATCAGCTGGGTGCACTATAAAACATTATAAATAAAGTCATAGCTCTCACTGAGCTGAATTCAAAGAGAGTCCTCGTGTTCTGAATTATTTTTCTCTGTCCTTTGACTGAAACATATTCTTGGAAGGATGCAATTTTTTCAGGTGTGTTATGGATAATGTGTTTAAATGTTAGCACCTGTAAAGATAAAAACAAAAAGAGACATAACACCATTCTTATCCCATATATAAAATCTCCAAATCTGTATACTTAATGTGAAGCCAACATTTTATTCCCTGAACAGTTTACAGTTCATTAGCAACAGCATTCACCACCATCTGACAGTTGGCCAGAACACTGATCTAAACTAGAAGATAATGAGGTTAGAAAATATCTTAGAGCAGTATAAGAGCTATGGAGTATCATCAGAATGTACAAAGAAAAACTGAAAATGGCAAATAGATCTTTTTGTTTTAGAATGCCTCTGCAATGCCTCAAGAGAATGAACCCTACTCTAAAAACTTCAGTGATAAAACCTCAGGAGTAAGCAACTCTTGTGACCAAAACCCAAAGCAAAACAGGTTTCTTTCAGGTCCTTTATGTGGTACTTACAGGAACCAAAAATGGGAAATAATCTTTTGGCCATCAGTGTACAAGGGACCACATTCAGTGTTTGCTTGCTACAGATCTTTTATGACAGGGCAGCACAGATTGACTTCCAAGTTTCTTACTTCAAAACGCCAGTGGAAGAGGAATTCAAAGTATTAGGTGTCAGGGGACATGAACTGTTTTCCAGGTACTAAAAGAGCTAGCTAAATGTTGTCACTTAACAAATATTCATATATATTTATTGGAATCTTATATAACAATTGCAATTCACTATAGTTTGATAAAATAATCACATGGATTTGGCTACAAACAGTATCGTTATCAGTCATGATCACAGATCCACAAAACCGATGATTCCAGAAAGCTATGGCTTTTGCAAAAAAACATTGCACAAATTAAGTGGAGAAGGATAAAGAGAAGGGCAGTAGGAGAGACAAAATGCTGAGAGGAATACAATTAAAGCCCTCAGAAGAGAAAATTCTAAATATAAGATGCAACCATAACTTGGATTTTAAGTGTGATTTTAACAAACTGACTTTCACTTAAACCATCAATCTCTTCACTTTCTTTTCCAACAGCTTTTGAACTTAAAAGAAAATATGTCTCTGGGGCCTTCTTTTTTTTTGTTTCCAAACATGACAAAATCATTCAGGAAATGATCCACTTACCAATGGGAATAGGGAAGCACAGACCTTCTTTTTCTTTACAGGATAGAGTGCTGTGTAGCAATAACTACCAGATACACCCTCCTTCAAAAGTCCTGGTGGCAGCTAGGGGAACGCTGATCAGTAGACACTTCTGCAGCAAGGACTGGCAGCAGTGCAGACTTTTACCCAGCACTGCACTCTGGATTTGGCGGTGAGCAGGGGGATGTTTCAACAACACTACAACAGTTTGCTAGAAATGAGAGTTCTTTCCACTCCATTAATTTGAGGATGCCTCAGTTGTCACAAATGAGATTAGTTAACAGCCTGAAGGAGAAGGACTTCAGAGAGTTGAATATCTAAGTCAGAGACTACACACAGTCAATTGTTGTGCTTGGACAGCTATCAAGCAGCTCTTAGTTCTTACAGTCCTTCTCACTCACAGACCTGAAGTACTTTACAAGATGACTTCTGCTACTCTCTTTCACAAATGGTGGACTCCAGGTGAGGAAAGGGTGTGTGGAGGCAGAGAAATTAAAACTAGAATTTCCTCTATGTTCCATCCTTCTCTTGCTCTGAACTACCAGTAAAGATGCAAAGTTTAAGCCTAAAATACATAATATTGAGGGTTATCTGCTTATACAGATGTGCATTTGCTAAGAAATTGGGAAAAAAATTCCAGCTATTTTGGTACAAAAGTCATGTAGGTGTTCTGGCCTGTTTTGTTGAGATACCATCCAGGTTGTCTTGTAATTTTGTTTGAGATCAGTGAAAATCCATCTCAATCAATTGTACACTGAATCATTGTAATATTTTTGTTTGGATTATTTCCTTTAAATTGTGAGCCAAGTTTTCCCTGACTGCCCAGAACCACAGGGTACCTGAAAGAGAGTTTCAGTTGGTGTCTGACAGCTCCTGAAAATTGTGGGCTTTCATGATCTGTGCTGTGCTGGGGAAGGAGCTTGAAGAGCTGCACATGAATTTTCTTCCCAAAACATAAGTTGTTCCTTTAAGTACAAACAGAAGTCAGGTAACGGTATTCCAAACTGAAAGTTAGGTGAGAATCTGTAATTCTTATCTTTTCATTAGGAATTCATGGGCAAAGAGTTATCTCCTTTATCCTGTAATGTGGAATATTCAGTCACTCCTGCTGCACTTCCAGGACAAAGAAACACAACAACATGTTATGCACCAAGGTGGTTATATCCCAAACTAGTTTAAAAAAACTCCTGAAACCAATATACTTCATTCTGTAGATCTCATTTCAGCTTCATATATCTCCCTTGTAGACTGACATTTATGCAGCCTGATGTTCTCTTTCTCTTTAAAATAACACTCATTAAAACACATCTATCATACATATTTATGTAGAGACATATCTATCAACCATTACAAAATGTAATTAGACATTTTTGGTTTGTATTATTCTGTTTCAAGGCATAGAGAAAGCTGTATACAAGTGTGAAGAGAACCATCAGGTACTCTCTGGGAAGTCTTACAAATTATCCCTGTTGTTTTATGTGCCTTAAACTTGAGCTATGCCGAATATGAAGTCACAAATACGGGTTTTACTAATGTGTTTTCCTTTTGCAACCCTAATTACTTGGAGGGTAACTACTTAGTGTAGTGATACTCCTTACGTGGCTTTACTTCAGTTCCATAAATCTGGTTTACAGCTCAAGGATGATGGACCACACTGAAAGTACAGGATCTGATTTCTATTAATAAAAACGAGGTGATAATCCTGATTAGAACTCAAGTTGCTTTAAACTCCAACCTTTATAAGAACATTTCTACAAGGAAAACAGCTCTATATTCTTCAAATATTTTTCATGTTTCTTTTTGGTTCATCAGAATGATTCAATATTAGAAATTAATATTTTTTGGTAAGACTGCATTTTGTTCTTTTTCTTTGGATCCTAAAAAACTGCAGTGAATTGAAAAAAAAAAAAAAAGCACAAACAAAAACCACAAACAAACAAAGAAAACCCCAAGAGATTTGGCTATTTCTTTATTTAAGTACTGATACCTTACTAATTAGCACTACTTACCTTGCAGAGCAGAATACGGTTATTTTCTTACAGGGGATATCTTCAAATTACTAAAAGATAGTACAATTAGTATCCAATTTTGAATGTGTTTAAATTTGACCCCTTCACAGCTTGTGACACTGTTTAAGGAAACGCATTCTTCTTTTTAATCTCTTTAAGTCTCAGGTTTCTGCATAATATTTATTGAAACATGTTTGTTATGAAACCTGCTGTAACAATGATGAATTACCTAAGCATTTGCTGAAGGTAACCCAATAATAATTATTTTAATGCTGTTTTGCTCCTTTTAACTTCTGAATGATGCATTGGAAAAGTCTGGAATATTTTTCTGTCCTCTTGTTTCTTTACTTTTACTCTTTTTTTTTCCCTTTGGAATATATGAAAGATTTCTTTTTTGGCTTTGTGGTTTTTTTTTTTTTCTTTAAGGGAACAGTGAGAGAAATATGGGAATGCTTTCTTTTAAGGTCCTGAACCTTACCCAAAAGTATGGGAATGCCATATCTTCAGCAGAGACATCCTTCATCTCAAATATTGGGATTTATATAGCAGTATAATGGTCATGAACATGCTCTGGTCCCCTGAATCCACATGAAGTCCTGCTGAGGTCACTGGGCTTCTTCTGTAGTACAAGAGTTAAAACAGGCTCATTGGGCAGTGAACCATACCATCATCAAAATACTCTGAGGATAAATTGACCAGAAATTTTACAGTTCGAATTGAAAAAAAAAATCTGATCTTTCACATGTTGTTCAATTTAACCCAGCTAGTCCAAAACCGCTGAATTTCAAATGGCCTACAGATGGATCCAGATGGAAAGGGGAACAGAAAGTTGTGAGCACAACAGTGTGGTTGCCCCATTCATTTGGTTTCAGATCCTGAATGTACTGCTTTTTGCAAATATCCTTCAGATCACTGCAGCCACAGCAGCCTTGCTTGCTGGCTGAACTGGCCTGTTTTACATCACTTTTAGACAGTGCTATTCCACTAATGCATTAGACAAAAGAATTGCCACAGAACAGGGGGTCATAACAAATGACTTTTGAAACATATCCAGTTAAATACAAAAATAAAGAGATATTTAAAACAGCTCCAAATAAAATGGAAACATTTAAATATAATCCCCCCAAAATACTAATTGCAACCATTTGTTTCATAGGATTAAATCCTTGTAGAACATTTTATCCAACTGTTTGGACTAGGATGTGAACTTTACAAATTACTACTTTTTTTGTTTTATTCGGCACCAGCTGTGTGCATGCTTCTGAAACATCACCAGTCATGCTGAGCATTTAGTAGGAATGTTGCAATGGCAATTTAGATGTTAAAGGGCATTGTGATTTTTAAGGGCTTGTTATCATGGCCAGCTGTAGCTAACAGCTTGTAAGAGATCAGGAAGAGGTATGTGATTTTCCAAGTAAAAAAAGCAGCCTGTGTTTACCACGATTTCTTTTCTGCCACAGAATGTGAGGTGCTGGATAAGGAAACAAATGTTTTCCCAGGAACAGAATTAATAAATGACGTTTTAATTCTGTTGTCTTTATTTTAATCTCTCAAATAGTTTCAAAATGTTTAAAATGTATCAATGATCCTCTCCAACATGAAATGTAATTTTAGTGAAGTTGTTACATTGAAAGTTCTGGAAAATTAAGGGGGGTTTTTGTGTCTGTTTTAGGCATTCAAACCAGGGAATATTTGTTACAGCATCCTTTCAAAATTTCCTCATTTAGTTTTCACTACTCAGGGCCAGGATTATCACACATGATAGAAGATGACCATTAGTTACTAGAAAAGAGGAGGAGAAATTCCACAGAAGATGGTGGTCCCACAAGCTCGTGGCAGAGTATATTCTGTAGCTTCTTCTGATGCTATGGCTGGTCCATAGAGACCAGCCTGTTGAATCATTCAGGGTAAAGGGTTCAGGGTAAATCAGTGTTGTTTGAAGCAAACACCGCTCAAACAGTGGCTTTAAGTAGCGTAGGTTTCCTGACAATTATTTGTACGCAAGGATAGCATTCTCTTGATTACTTGGAAGCCTTGAAAAGATGCATGTGTATTGTTCTTTTGAATGTGAAGAAAATCAAATTAAGATATAGACTATTCTCTCAAAGTTATCTTTTGCTGGAGTTCTTAGATTTATTACTCAGTAAACACCTCATCAGATTTTTTTTATAACACTTTTCAACATCTTTTGAAAGATTAGTAAGGTAGATCTCTGTGATATAAATATCTGCATAACTGCAGATTAAGTAAAAGTAAACAAGTAAATTATATATCAGATACAGACTTACCAGGACCTCATTAAAAAGTTGAAACCATCAGCACCACACAATTAGCGTTTGTGTCTTGTCATTATGACTTACAGTTAAATGTAAATTTGATGAAAGAAAATCATGTCACATGTTGGAGGTACCCAGTTATACTTCACTTCTCATATTCCAGGAAATATGATGAGCCTTGCTGGACACACTGAATGTTAATTGCACCAACTGGGCAACATTATTAAACCAGTAACTGAACTACAAAGATAAAGATACATGCTGTCCTTTGCTACATCTGTGAGACATTATTCTGTGTATTGCACTAAGATACCAGCCTGTGTTATCTTTGTAATAAGCAGGAAAAAGGAAAAAATGTAAGCAGGAGTGCAGAGTAACAAAAAGAAGACCTTAAATATGCATATGATGCTATGATTATAACAAAAATCAAATACACACTGAAGAACACATAGGTTTCAGTTAAGGAAGAGCACTGACCTCTGCAGTAGTTAGGTCTTGGTAAAAAGCTGACTCAAAATTAACTTTTGATCTCTGGTGATCAAACATCTCCTACAAGGTAGCTGTCTTCTTATTCTCCTTTGAATTACCAAGTGTTTTGAAGGAAGAAACTCCATTATAAGTAGTTTGAGGATAACCTGCCAAGTGATGTTCTGATCTCAGCCTTAGTTTTTGTGCATTGTTTCCTCTGATCCCAGTGCTCCTTGTGCTAATGGGAACTAAGATTTAAGTACAGCATACAATATGCTAAATATTATCCCTAAGAAAAAAGGGCCAGTCTCCCTTGGAAAGCTGTCGCATTTTGGCTGTTTCAGCATGCTCTTGCCATTAGTTCTGCAGTCTATTAATGACACTCCATCTGCAAATTCGTCCCCTTGGTTTTGATCTTGCCTCCCTTCATTTTCTGAAAGTAAAATCTTGGGAACTAGTAGAAAGAAAATTTTCCTTGGCCACTCCACTCAATCTATTCATCGTCCTAACGGTGGAAGTTACCTTTTTCTGATTTCTCTGTCTCCCAGGTGCATACAGCCATCGCAGTGCTAGACAACATTTACCTGAAGAAGAAAGCTGTGTCTTGTTTTCCTCATCCTCCCACAAGAAACCAAATTTAAAACCACTACTTTTCGCATAGGCTTAGAATAGCAGTTATGTCAATTCTGTGGTCTAAGTCATCCTGTGAATAAAATCCATATTAAAAGAGTATGAATTCACTTCTGCATTTTAACACAGACAAGACTGAATAAGGAGTATTATTTCAATGTAATTTTGATATTCAGGATTCAGAGGGGGTTGTCAGGGATCTGAGGGTGCTACCAAGATCTTTAGTTTGGGACACACCCTTGACTCTTCTGTGGCTTTCTCATTTATAAAATGGGATGAACACTAGCATTCTCTATGTTTGCTTGTACCACAGAGAGGCAATCTTGTCCTAGTCTGCAGGTACTTCGCTGATTTCTGCGTGCTGTGTCTTTATTTCTTGTGAGATATATGTCTCTGAAGCACTTCCATTGCTCTGTTAAGCATGTGAGGTAAAGGATTTGGTGCAGGCATCAGAGGTATGGAATGTAGCAATGGCTAAAAATAGATAAATAGCTCTCTGAGACATTAATCTGTCGCTCTCTGAGTCTCCACACTGAGCAGTTTAGCCAGAAGGAGAAATCCTTTCCTGCTACCTTTCTTCAGAGCCAGGGGAGAATAGAGAACATAGCAGCAAACAAACCTATGCTCTTCATAATGAGGATGGGAAAACAGAAACTGTGTCCTGGTTGGAGGCCAGAAGACAGGTTTCATCACTAAACAATAATGTTAAAATGTAGTGAAGCCACTGCACAATATTACAGCAAATATGAAAGCATTTTCACAACTAGATTTTTCTCACCATCCTGAAAGCCATTTTTGATGAATCAGCTACTTGCTGTAGTTGGTAAGACCTGCAAAGAATCTTTTTCTTCAATTATAGGCACCTTGATTTGCAGCTGCAATAAAGGAAAGCAGGAACTGCAGGGAGTCTGGCATGTTTTAGCATCACATGTAACTTGTGATGCTATATCTTAAATTAGGATGCTGCAGATGCCCTACTTTCTGAACTATGGTTTTATTTTAGACAACTAATTATGAAAATAGTTAGTAACAATCACAAATAAATAAAATCCATTTTCTATTAATAAGTAATAAAATAGAGACTACTTGCTCTGAACCAGAGAAAATGCCCATTTTTCATCAAGGAACAAAAAAAGTGGCTTTGACTTTTATGCATTTTCAAAGCTTTAGTCTGTCCAACTAGGGAGGAGAACAAGCTTAAAATCAAGTTGCATAAATATCTACAAAAATACTACTCTGTATATGCTCTGGCTTAAAAAGCTTCTGTGAACTTCTCTGAAGTCTCTTCCATTTCAAGGTTCACAATAATTCTACAAATCAATTACCCATGTTTGTGATAATATGGCTGTCCCTCTTTGTGTCCTTTTTCAGATAAATGTGGTTTAACCATCATGTTGGTACAATCCTTTCCAGCTGTCTTTTTCCACCACAGATAGGCTTTTTTTCTGAGGCCTCAAACTACACCTCCCTTTGGCTGCACCAAGTGAACAAACAAAAGATTCTGCATGTCTGCTTGATAATGCAGAGAGATGAAGACACAGATGTTCATGTTATGGGGACTTAATTTTTAGTCCTAATTCCTCAAGGCCTCAGGTCTTCCCCAGCAAAGTTAGAAGGGCTTTCTTTCTTGTCTTCATGAGAGGTTGGTTTATGACTTATTTCTTAAAAGTGTTTTGAAAATCCTCTTCTGATATTGGTAAAATATAGTATCTACTTTCTTCTGTTCAGAAGCCATACTGCTACTGTGTCTGCCAGCACACTCATGAACAAGGAAGAGTTCCTGCAAGTGTCCTTTGGGTTTGGATAGGGTTTCAGTGACAGTGCTCTGCACAAAGAATTTTACTCTCAACTCTGAAAGTCATTGCCAGCTGACTTATTCTAAAATCAATCTTTTTTCTTTTTTTTTTTTTTCACCTCAGAAACTTCTCAATCCTGACAAATGTTAATGCAAACCCTATGGCATCAGCATGACCTGGCATCTTCCCAACCTCTGCACCTGCACAATTACAGCCAAGCTTTCCTAAACACTTTTTCCCTAACAGCTTGTTTTGGTTTGGGTTTGCTGTTGTTTTGTGCCGTTCTTCCCCACCTTTCTCTTTTTAATCACCAAACACTTACGGCAGGCATAATTTTTCAGATGTTGTTTTGGAGAGTTTCTTGGAGCTAATCGTATATGCCCCTTGAGAAGGTTTGCAAGAGTGGCCCACACCTGAAGCCGGAGTCAGTGAATTCCAGCAAAGATCCCAGCAAAGATCCAGAGCCACCTGGCTCGCCTGAAGGGCAGCAGGCGAGGCTGCTCAAGGAGTGCAGAGCCAGCAGCTGCGTTCTGCTCAGGACACTCTGACAGTTCCCACCGTACCGATAAAAGCAGAGCTATCAATCACTAAATAAGATCAGCCAGCATTTTAGCATTTCCCTCCCCTTTCTCACTCTCTTTGCAAATGGCCCTGAGTGTTCTGCACTGATACACAGTCAGGTGTGTTTACACACAAGTCGTTTGCATGAGTGCTTGTGACCTGTCAAGACACAGAAAATTAATGTCAGCTCATTATCAGAAAGGGAAAAAAAAAATCAAAGAATTTTCACAAGCTGGAGACCAGGAACCAGATGCTTATTTATGTTAAGTGCCCAAGCCCCTGTGATTTCAGTTAAGTTCTATCAATCAATTCAGCTGGGCATCTGGTATATGGTATAAAGAAATAAGGATGTTCACGTGTTATAATTTTCCCCCCCAAGAGTGAATGTAGACCTATTATGACAAGTTTGTAATATTTGAATGAATGGAATAAAGTAGGAGTCAATAGGCTGAGAATTGTTTTTATTTATGCTGATATGAATCTGGAATAAGTGCTCAGAAATGTGTTGCAATGTCTACAAATGTGTTTACAATCAGAATGTGCAGACTTATAAATGTCTGATCAGATTCTAAAGGCTCATTCATTTCTAAGCACAATCTCTCCTCTGACAGCAATGGAAGACCTCTACCAAGAAACAGATGGTATGTAATGGACCATGGTTTGACCTTTCATCTGCAGTCTGAGAAGCTGGTAGTGGGTCTGCATTACTGATCAGTAATTGTTAAATTCAGGAGATCCTTTTTTCAAATCACAAGGAAACCCTTAGCTCATTATGTAAAAGCTACATCATGAAATTTGTTCCTAATTTTGTTGTTTTCTCTATTCAGAGCAATGAAGGAAAACAGTGTTTGCTTTAGGAATTTGACCAGGCTGATTACTAGGTATAGGCTGTCATGTCAGTATTTTCTACAGAAGATTGCTTGTATCTTGGTCACTGATCTACCCTTTTAAAAAGAAAACACAAAATCCTAAACTTGTACTTGTCTTTCACTTGCCTTCAGCTCAAAATATTGGTCTGTAAATACCACGAAGAACTAATATATCAGTTGATAAAAATGTATGTGTATTACATTTGGTATTGTATTTAAAAAAAATAGAAGGCAGAACAACCGAGTGATGACAAAAGAATAATTTGAAATGGGAGATGATCTTTGAGCAGCTGTTAAAAAATTGGTATGAGTGAAATTCTGAACTTGTGTTGTGCAGAGGAGATCCAGTGATTTACTGTGGCCTCATGTGCTTTGCAAATTTCTTTTTGAAAATCTTGATTAAAAACTTGTATTTGAAGCTTTACAGTCATGTAGATTCACCTAATGTAAAGGAGTGCATGTTTATGTGGAATCATAATATGGTATTAATTTTGAGAAAGGACATTTGCACTTTGTTTTTCTCCATAATTTTGAATTTTTTAGTTGTCTTTACTGTGTTATACTCTGAGAAAAAATTTTAAGAAGAGACATCTGTGTTTCAAAACATGCAGACATAATTATCACTTGCTTCAGATCCTGGTGTTTGCCTAGGTAGTCATTAATTATCTCTTTTAAAAGGTCAGTTATAGGGAGAATGTGCTTACCTTTTTAAATTGTATAAAAAATTTAATTGCTTAAGTCTCCCTTTCCTGGTTGATTTAAGTATCTTTATTTATATCTTGGAAATAATTATTTACAGACTTTCATTTCAGGCATATTACGGACAATAGGCAGTTTTAGCAAATTCAGTGTCCCTTGGCTACTACTTGTTTTGGAAAACCAAGTATATATTGCTAGTTCAGACTATTGTCTTCTGGGATTATGACCTCGACTCTCTCCAAAAGAGATGATAAATACAATGGGATTTATATATATATATTTTTTTTTTTTAGCAAAATGAGCATCTAGTGATTCCAATTTCATTGCATTTTATCCACCTGACAGGATTTGAACGCCCTTATAATTTTTGTGTTACATTTGCACACAGCTGAACATAAACCCAGACTACCTGCTGAAGAAAGGCTCCTAAAATGTAAATAATATCTTTCCCTCCACTAATCATATTTTCCTGTGTAGTTGAATTTGCTCACTCTTAGTGTTACTTAAAGCATCTGAAAGTCTGATTTTCATTAGTGAGAACTCTAACTCCTACCGTTCATTTGGGCCAGGGATTTTGCCGTTTTTAAAAGTTTTGAGATTCTAAATCCCTGTGCTCTGGCTTTATACAGTGATTTAATCCTTCCCAGAGTCTTGCTTTATCTTACATTCATAATCAAGGACTTTGTAATAAAACTGCTGGAACTTCATTTTATGACTTGATGATTAGTAATAATTAAATTTTCTCTTTTTTTTCCTAGTTAACAATTACTGCTTATTCTAGCAGAGGAGGGCACTCACCTGCCTGTGACTTTGGCAGGCCTGCTTCCAATGGATCCTCCTCGGTGAAACTCTGCTTGCCAGTGGCAGTGTTTAGACTTTCTTACTCACCCAAAGGGATCAGTAAAGATTGCTATAGCTGCAACAAAACATTTAAACTCTGCAAAAGGGCTGGTGAATGTGAACTGACTTGCCCTATATCAGCACAACCTCTATCTCACATTGTGCTTGTCCTACAGCTATTTAAATATATATCAGCAGATATGACAGGGCAGACATGACAAAAGGAGGTCCCAAATTAGAAAAGTGCTTAGTGTCTAAATTCAAGCAAATAAGCAAAGGCATAATGGCTTTAGGACTTTGCTGAGTCAAAGTTTGTGTGTCTAAATTGCAACCTGAAAACCTGCATGTTGGAACATGACAGGTACTGTGAAACATATAATTGTAGGTACCCAAGTGATAATTGCACATCTGCTTATGGAGCTGGATGGAGAAATTTGAAGGGGAAAAAATACAAGACTGAACAAGTTGTGTTATGTTGTTTTAGTTAAGACTGATATTTTGGTATGCAAAATATTTTTTCCTTTTTTAAAAATTAAGATCTGATGCAAATTCCATCAGCTTCAGTGGACTTTAGATTGTATCATGGAATATAAAAGAATTTACCTTGAACATAAAAATTCAGATAGAACAAGTGGATAAACCTACCCTCAAATATTTGTTAGATTCATGCTGAATAATGTTTAACGCCAAATCTTTTGCTCTTCTAGCAAATTAAAGGAATGTGGTTTTGCACAGTTTACCCCAAACAATACTAGTTTTGATCAAGTTAGGGCCCTTTGAACTAATTCCATGTTTATCTATACTTACCTGTGAGCCATGGGAATAACCTGTCTCAATTTTGGATTTGAAACAAAGGTGAGAAATGAAGGCAGATTTTTTTTTTTAATAGACTTGTAATAGAGACCTTCTGGGGTGTCTTTGCAGTTTAAATATTGACTATATTTCTTCAGACTGGAACAACATACTGGCTTCAGAGAAATCCAGAACTTCAAGAAATGGTTTCTCAATTCTTATTGTCTGCTTACAAAATAGGCTACATAAACACCAGTCATCTCTGATATTTATTCCACTCTCTTAACCAGTTATGAAAATCTCCAAGCAGTATCATGGACTGATTTCACCAATTAAAAAAAAAAGAAAAGTCTTGAAGAAGTTGCCTCATAAATTGCATTTGCAAGATCAATTTCAGGATATTGCACTCTAGACACAAATGAAAATAACATTAAAGCTTTAAATATTGATGTAGAATTTGCTTCTTCTGGTTTTATGGCATTCACCGATTATACTCAACATAAACAAAAAAACCCCCAAACTTTTTGGTATCTTGAGTCAGGCTTGCCAGAATTACCTACAAAAGTCAATGGGAAGATTGCATACAGAAAACATGGAAATTCTTGTGTCTTGATCCCAGTACAGCTCACAGAAGGAAAGAATTGCACATCAATGATAAAGATGTACAAAATACTTGCTAAACACATGCTATCAACCCTACCCTGATTTCAAAGAGTTTGCACAAGGGAGGAAAAGAGTTTCTCATCTCAAGATATGCAAAACCCACATAACCTCAGCAGGCAAAATGAAGCTGGAAAGAGGAACAGGTATGAAAAAATAATGTGACCACTGACAAAGTGATAAACAGTTCATCATCTCTGACTAATAATTGACACAGATACACACCAGCTATAAGATAACAACATGGATAAGACCCCATGATTCCTAAGGTCAAAGAAGCCATGGAACAGATACAGCTATCATTTATACAGGCAGCAGTCTGTAATAATCCACTGCAACGCACTGAAATTCTTTGGGATGACACTAGGTAAACAGGGGTGAAAGTGGATGGAAAAGCCACCATTTAAAAAAGTGAAATAGATGATTTCTTAAAATTTCATATTCACAATTTCATGGTTTTAGAGCAGTAAACAAAAACAGCAGGAGCACTTCAACGTAGCTAGGCTACTTCCTGCATTGCATTTTAGCTGTCCTCAGCTTGAACAGGAAAAACACAGAGTAATGCAATCTGGAAGAAAAATAAGGTATATATTGCTATGCACACTTCAAATGGCACTTCAGAGTTTTTAAGAATGGGGGACAATAATGAGCTCTTTTGAAATACACGTATTTTCACTGATGGTAAAATGCAGATTACAATGTTGCAATGATGGCTGTAGTATAAGAACACTTTGTACACCACACGTGCACTGTAACTGCTGGCTCTGACCACTGCTTTTCATTTTAATGGGGATATATCTCTATATATGGGGTATACATCTTTATACCCACATGTACATGGACACACATACATAACCCCTAATGAAATTAAAAGAAAATTTGCCAACGATACAAATATGAGACTGCTAGGAAGTACATACTACTTTGAACTATGACAATTGTGAAATAAGTCATTAACTGCCATACTTCCTTGTGTGGCAAAACTACCTCAGGAAACAATATTTCCTTTGTATACCTTTATTTTGCAAGAAGGATCAAGTGACCTTAAACAGTTAGATATCCTTAGGTTGATTTTCCTTCATGCAATGCAGAGCAGACCTTGGGAAATGGCTGACAAAAGACCTTATGAATGCTAAAGTTTTACCCGGAATCAAGGTGAAGTAGGGCAAGCACTCAGCGGAAGAAATGCAACAAAATCCATCAAAGTTACAAGAATTATAGAAATCCTCCTTGGTTCAGGAAACATGGAGTCTGAAAGAAACCTGGCAGAAGAATCAAGCCTTCTTGTCCTGCGCCTGCAGACTGTGAGGTGTCCCTTTGCAGCCTTCCAAACAAAACTGAGATCCAGGCCAACTCTTGCTCCCACAGTGTGTTGGTTTTGCACGGTCTGGTTTTTGGTAGCAGGGGGCCACAGAGGTGGCTCCTGTGAGAAGCTGCTGGAAGCTTCCAGCACGTCTGGTAGAGCCAATCTCTGATGGTTCTGAAGATGGACATGCTGCTGGCCAATGAGAGAGGTTGGTAATGCCTCGGTTATAATCTATTTAAGAAGAAAATCAAAACAAAGTGGGGCATGCGCAGCTTTTCTTCTAGTCAGAGAAGAGGAGGAGGTGAGAACATGTGAGGGAAAACAACACTGCAGACACCAAGGTCAGCGGAGAAGGAGGGGGAGGAGGTGCTCCAGGTGCCAGAGCTGAGGTTCCTCTGCAGGCCGTGGTGCAGACCATGGTGAAGCAGGTTGTCCCCCTACAGCCCATGGAGATCCACGGGGAATGCAGANTCACGGAGAACTGTCTCCCATGGGAGGGACTCCACGGTGCAGCAAGGGAAGACTCCTCTCCCAGAGCAGCAGAAGAAAACCTTGGGTGATGAACTGACCAAACCCCCCTGCCCTGTCTCCCTGTGCTGTCGGTGGGAAGGAGGGAGGGGCTGGGGGAAAAAAGGTGTTTTTAAGGGCTTATTTTACTTCTCATTATCCTCCTCTGACTCTGTTAGTAATAAATTCACTTTGTACCTCTAAGCTGAGCCTGTTTTTCCCTTGGAGTGTTTTCTCCCGGTCCTTACCTCAACTCATGAATCCTTTGTTAATTTTTTTCTCTCCTCTGCCTCTGGCAGGGGAGGGTGAGTGAGTGGCTTTCATGGGTGCCTGGCATTGGGCCACTGTCAAACCAAGACATACCCCTACACCCACTCCAATCATGTGTGCTCTTAAGACACCTAGAGGTAAAACTTAGCTAAATAAAGCCAGATTATAAAGGTTCACATTCAGTTAGTAAAGAGCAGATGAGTATCTGATGAATAAAACTACAAAATATCTCTCCTTTGATTTTTTAGGTACCAAAACAGCGATTCCGTATTTCATCCATGACGTATCTGTCATTACTCAGACATATTTTTCTACTAATGTCTTTCTTGCTAAACGTTTTTATGTGTGATAGGATTCAAGAATGCTATGGAACATATCATATAACGTCACACCATGAGGTATATAACCTTTGTCTAATTTAAGTTTTTATGATCTTAGAAGTGATAGCACTTTAAAAGCCCTTTTTAAGAAGAGGACAGTCTGCTTCAGGAATTGTGCCATGTTTTGGCTACAAGTTCATAGGTAAAGCACACTTTTATACCACTGGGTTAATGGACACCATTTCTGGTCAAGGAATAAAACCCCACATCTTACTTGAAGTGAGCTTAGCAAGCTCATTTTTTTTCTGGTTTTGATTAAGATTTTTTTGTTTGGTTTTTGTTTTCTGAAGACAATCAATAGCTAAAAATTAGTTATAAATAACATTTGCTATTCAATCCTTTTCTGTGTATTAAATATAGTGATGGTTTTCATTCAGTAATGGAAGTGGCATGATAATTACCTTTAATGTATAAATGACTTTATAGTCCTAACTCGGGCAATAATTGCTCCTGCTTCTTCTTTAAGTGCCAACCATCACCCCCCCTCTACTGAATGTTGTGAAAATAATTGTTTACCTCAGGTCCTTAGATCAGATCAAGGCACTGATACCTTTTCCATAATTTTTTCTCATGCAAAAGTGCAATTAGAGAACATTATATGCCAGAAATCTCAGAGCAGAATATGTACAGGACAGGAGCTAAGTTTATCCACAGTGTACCCATTTCCTGCCCTATGACACTGTTAGAATGGGATACAGAATGCGATTTCACCCCTCTTTCCTCTAAGTCAAACCATTTCTAATGATTAAAAATTTCCTTAAGGCTTTTTGTGTGGGAAGGTGGAGACCATGACCCAGTATTCCATGGTCCCAGAATTCAGCTCTCAGGGATGCAAAATAAATTTTACCTGTTAGCTCGCACCTTTTGTAGTGGTTCTCATGGGTGCCGAGAAAGTCTCACTTGTTACCCTGTAATGTATCTTTTCAGGTGTTTTGCCTTGTAACATCGCAATAACCAACACAGCAGAGAATCAAACACAAACTGTTACACTCCAGCTCTCACCCCACAAAACTTAGGTACACATCTACCAAAATCCTGTTTAAATATTTGCATAATGCATCAACATATCCTTCTTTTGAGGGGCTTCTTTTTTCTATAGATCTCCAGAAATGTTAATCACCAGTTTTAAGCTGCAGGAGGTAAAAATGGCTTGAGAGTTATTTTTGCTAAGGTAGCAGAAAATAAAGACTATCAAAAGATGTCTGCTAATGGACTTTTGTAAATGGTGTGATTCAGGCAAAAAAAAAAAGAAACAGAAATAGAAGGGATTGAAATAAAAGAAATGGAATGGAATGTCAGCAATTTCATGTGCATATGAGTTTCAAACACAACAAAAAACGTTTTGCTTCAGGCAGTTTCTTCAAATAGAAAAAAACAATTTTCCATCATTTTTATTTGTAGAGGTTCTTTGGGTTACTAAGTAACCTCTACACGAAAACATTTCTCCTTGAAAAGGAAACTAGGGGGAAAAGTGGGAGCCGTGTCTTGCAGCTCCTGAAACAGATACTAATCTATGATATCAGGTTTTAAAGCAGGAAAGATCATTCTTTAAATAACCTGCTTTTGCAGATTCCCTTCTGTCTTTTCTTCCATCACGGGTTTCAGATGCTGAAGAGCTCTCTAAGAAAGTCTAATGCAATGCTTCCCAGCAGGTAGCTTCTTAAAAGCATCTTACCCATGCAATTTTTTCCCCTACATCCATGAATAACAGTCAACTCTTACAGTTCTGACTGCGACACTAAGTCCAGCTGGAGAGCAGGACACAGTGTCACACAATTCTTGGCTGCTGAGTGTGAGGTGACTGCAGCCAAGAATGGATAAAATTTTGATTTATATTGCTCTACTTTTACCAATATTCTGATCATTTCAAGAGCCCCATTATTTGTCTTTTTCATATGGAACTTTTATACCCTCTTAAGCTCTTAAGCTAAGCTGATAGGCTGTAAATGAAGAAAATCTAGGGTAAGAAGGGAAATAATTCTTTTACTTTGGATCGTTGTTTATATTTAATTTATTTCAAGTTTTATAATTTGCTATTTTTAATTTTCCTTTTTATTGCATTTCAGTCATGAACACCAATTAAAATATTGAACTCCCATCACCACTGCTGAGTGATAGTGTCTTTGCTACCATTTTGATCAAAAGCTGCCAAAGAGAAAGAGCAGTTATCAGCACCACTCCCAGCCTGCTGCCCATGTGATAAACAAAATATTCTTTTGAGGGAAAAAGGCTAAATAATCATTAAAATATAATAGCTCTAACTCTGATGCAAAAACAAATAACTATACTTTCACCAGGAATAAAGAAAAAATCCCAATATAATGTGAGTGACTCTTAAAGGACAGTTTTAATTTAATATTGATGATGGTTAATTTCAATTCCTTACAGACTGTCTTGTAAATTTGAGAGCTGAATCTTTCCCTCCCACTTCATTCATCTATCCTTTCAAATCATCAGCTTGAGCAAAACACTTCCTTGCTTGCCTGCTCTAATCAATCCTGAGAGCCTGTGAACTCCCATTAACTTACTTAACTACTTCATAGGGGGTACTGTAAGAATTAATTAAACAGTTCCTGTTTGGACACTGCTTTGAATATGTATGGTGCTGTGGAAATGCTAGGCTATTATTTAAGCAACAAATATTGAATAAATCATTTCAATTTTTGGCAACTTCCAGCTCAGCTGCGGATCAGCTCTTTCCAGGCTTCAGGAGTCAGCTCCTGGGTATGTGGATGTAAGTCCATGCTTTGGGCATGTAGTTGATTTCAGTATAATTAGGTCAGAATCCATCAATTGAGTATCTGAGCCTGGAGAAGAGTGTCTGGTTTAGGTTCTCTTTTATTCCTGCTGCAGATAGTAAGTATCAAAGGAAATAACTGTATCTCTTCTTTTTTGGTTCCCCATTTTTTTTTCCAGAAGACCTAAAGAATGGGGGAAATCTCCTTGTGGAAGCAGAAATCCAGAAAACTGTGCAGAGAGGAGAATAAGCACTCCACATTCTGAAGAAGAGAAGATGGGGTCACAGAAACATGTTCAAGTTGCAGTACAGAAAGCAGTTGATAAATTTGTTGTTTCTCCCTAAAATTGTACCTTATCCTCAGCCCATTCATGAGGATGCCAGAATGCCTGCCAACACCACTACAAAATTCTCAGTAAAAGAAACTTAAAATCGATTAACTGAGGCATTATGTGTTCACACAGTCCTTTCTGAAGGTCTGTAAAGTGTTAGAGGAAAGGTACATTATCTCTACTTGGTTTGGGACTTTACTTCGAGATGAGCAACTGCAATGCTCTGTGGTAAAAAAAAATTTTTTTCAAGATTTCTGTCCCATATGCTGATTTCAAAAACATTTTTGAGAAGCATCTTATCCCAGTCTCCTCTCTTTCTCCTTTTAGTATAGGATAGACTGGAGTAAAAACAGAGAATAAGTTTCTCCAAAATGCTGCCAAACATAATTGGGCCTGGTAGACCAAACTGCTCACACTAAACAATTTGATCTGCAGATCTTATTTCCCCCATTATTAGGAGCAATGCAGTGGGAAAGTGATATATTCATTCTCTAAAACTATCCAAAGTAAAAATTACGGAAACACTTCTATGTCCAGGTTACTCATGACTATCAGCTTTCACTGTTCATTTAGCTGCCTTGCCCAGAAGATTCAGAAATCATGCTACTGAAAGGAAGCTACTGCCAGAATAGCCCAGCTGAACCACAGGGAAAGACATTGAGGGTCATATGCCAACCTCCTGCTTCCTAAGGCCATGTATTTGCCCTGTATTTCCTAAGGCCATGTATTTGGAGGGCAGATCTGAGGCACAGTCTTACCAAAAGATTCAAGAATTACTGAAGAGGAGGAAGTGTGAATGTGCAAAATTTTCGTAAAATGGTCAAGGCACTCAAATGAAAAAAAAAGGTGGAGACATCTGGTAGCATTAGGGAATATTGTATAGCAATATGGCAGTGTTAAATTAATTCAGGCACATAAAGGAATGGGTGGCAGAATAAGGTAAGCTGAGTTGCTTTCCTATGTGAGCCGGAGAGAAGCAATACAGACTGTGCCATATAGTCGTGGCGCCTCCACCATTTGGACTGAGAACCTGTAGGATCACAGCACAATTTCTGACCAGCTCCCATGGTCTTTTTCTTTCCATGCAAAACTCACCTTTGGGGAATGAAGAGAAGGGTGAACACCTCATTCATGTCTTGGGTCAGGGCCAAGCCATGATCTTGGACATGAAAAGGGAAGAATGTAGTATAAGAATGACTCAGACACCAAGGAGGACATCTGAAAACGGCGTTTACAAGAAAACCACATATAAAATAATAATTTTTTAGCTTTTTTTTAAAAAAAAACCCATAGTCTTCAAACTTCAGATGTTTTTTAACATGATGTGTTTTTATTTTGACAGACTTCAACAAAAATTTAGATATTTCTTCCCCTAGCTCTTACCAAGGGTTAAATCATGGATAAATTAGCTTTAAAAACTTCAGTTGTGAAAGCACTAGCTCCAGTGCCACGAGACCCAATCACAAATACACTTGTGGAAAGTCCTCAGAGGACAGTGCTGCCTGTCTGAGGCATGGAGCTCTGAACTGGCTAAGGGCAACTGAAGCATCTCTACCTACCCCACCTCAGCTGAGACAGCAATGGGTGGTTCCCAGTGATCCCAGATTTCAAACCTTTTTTTTTTTTTTTTTCCCAAAGAAAAAAAGAAAAACAAAAAAATCAAAGAACACAGAACAGAGTTCCTACAGATCTTGTCAAACTGGATTTCATGTAAAATGGTCATGGCAAACAAATTCATCTGGTTAATATTTGTCCTTTTTCTTCCCTTTGAAAGAAAGTTTCCCTAAAACAATTTGTAAACTGTGTGAAGCAAGCTCTCTGGGAACATGGCAGACAATCAGTTATTCAGGGATGACCAAATGCATCTCTCCGCACTCTAAGTTTATTATTTCTATTGAACAAAATATTGTGTAAAACATCTTCTTGATAACAGAATGAACTACTGGAGTTTCAACTAGGCATCTACTGCTCTTAATTTTTGCGTACAAGGAATTGACACTACCTTGTTCAGATGCTTACAGAGGATGACCTAAGTTAAAAGGCTTATCCCCTATCTAGCCAAAAAGAGAGAAATAGGTTCTATGTTGAAGCTGATACAGAGCAGCCTGTTTAAAAAAGTACTCTGAAATTCTCTTGAGAAAAACTTCATTTTCTCTGCTGACTGTATAGGGAGACTACAGAAACCAATCTCCCAGCTCAGCATGTAAACTAGGCACTTAAAGCTAAGATGGGCACTCACCTTATTGTATTCCCCTTCATAAAAGTACAAAAAGGGCACTTCCAATCTTGTTTATATACATATATATATATATGTATATATGCATGAAAACAGGAAAAAATATACATTTTGTACACATATACAGGTTCCCAGATGAACATGTGTTTTGCAAAATCACAAAAAAATATTATCATCCATTTGAACTTTTTTGATCACCACTTCGTTATTTTTTTACACAGCAGGCTCATAATTTCACAGTTGAATTTTAGATTTGCCTATCAATAATCAAGTAGCATTATAGGGACTCTAAATGTATAAAAAGCTTACATAAACTGTATAAATCTGAACAGAAATTTCATATTTGAGGTCTCTTTTATTGAATAGCTGTTTGCAATTGTTAGAAAAGTATGAGTTTCCAGGTCAGTAAAATCACATGTTTTATCAAACAGGGAGGGGAGCCCTCTGGGTATGCTGAGTAAGAATTCAATAGAATCTAGTCTTAAAACTTTATGCTTTAATTAAAATGTATACTGATGTGTAGTCATTTCCCTGAGCACAGCAATATGGTAATAAGCCTTTAAAAAATTCAGATCTCTGCAGTTTCATAGTACATTTTTCAATCTGATCAAACTTTTTTTTTCTCTCACTAATCAGTACTTTTTGTGGTTTATGCATACAGTATTATATTTGATTCCATTCCCCTGTGGGTTGTTACATATCTTAAATATGTTGAATAAAGACTCCTTAGAAAAACCAAAAAAAAGGATACAAAGTAAAAGTTCTCTGCAAAGACTTGGATACCTAAAAAGACACTCCTTCCATAAGAAAATTTTGCTGTTCTTGCTATCTTGCTCAATGTGCTGGTTTTGGCTGAGAGAGTGTTAATTTTCTTCACAGTAGCTGATATAGGGCTATGGGTTTGGATTTGTGCTGAACAGTTTTGACAATTCAGAGATTATTTCATTACTGCTGAGGAGGGCTCACAGAATCAAATCCTTCTTCTCACTCCATCCTACCAGTGAGTGAACTGGGGATGCACAAGGAGCTGGGAGGGGACACGTGGAGACTGGTGGGCCTACGGCACAAGGGACAAAGAAGGTCCATTGGTGGGACCGTCCCTAGACACAGAAATCCTCCCCAGGTTAGGATGACAGAAAAGGCCTCTCCCAGGATACTTTGTTCTGCTATGTTAATGTACCCCAGTTCTGTTTCCCTGATAGGCCCAGTGGTCTCCCTGCCCCTTTCTACTCTATATGGCCCTGATCCAGAAAGTTCTCCTTTCCTCACTCCCCCGTTGGTCCTTGTTCCCTTGCCACTCCCTCACTGTTTCCCAGTTGGCTCCTGTACCCCAGCCCTGCCTGTGTGCTGCCCTTGTGCCCTCAGACCATTGGCCATCTGGTGCTCTCCCCGCACCTACCTTCCCCATATAAAACCCTGGACCCTTCCATGTCCTTGGTTCTTTGTCCTTGGACCCCTTCGCATGGCTGGAATAAACTTCACCCTTGGAACTCCAAACGAAGACCCTTCCCGCCCTCTTTGTCATCGGCTCCCACATTACAGCTATCCTGTGTGTGTGTGTGTGTGTGTGTG
>VZRQ01010294.1:361709-427248 GCA_013397975.1 Machaerirhynchus nigripectus | reverse complement strand
GTGTGAGTGTGAGTGTTGGCTCCGCTGAGTGGCTTCCCTGTGGAGATGCTTCTGGAAGGTTGCGGCACTTTACCATCTACCCCTGCCGTGACAGGGACACAGCTGGGACATCTGACCCTGCCCGACTCAATTTCTGTAACTTATTGCGCTGTTCTCAGCATATAAAGCTGGGTGGAGAAGGATGGCAGGAACACATTTGGAACATGATGGCATCTGTCTTCCCAAGTCACCATTATGTCTAACGTAGCCCTGCTTTCCTGGGGATGGCTGAACACAGAATCACAGAATCATTTAGGTTGGAAAAGACATCTGAGGTCGTCGAGTCCAACCTTTGCCAAACACCACCTTGTCAACTAGACCGTAGCAGTAAGTGCCACATACAGTCATTTCTTGAACACCTCCAGGGACACTGACTCCTCCAACTGCCTGGACAGTCCGTTCCAATGCCTAACAACCCTTTCCATGAAGAAATTACTGCTAATGTCTGACCTGAATCTTCCCTGGTGCAGCTTGAGGCTACGTGCTTTTGTCTTGTCAACACCTGCCGGCCTATGGAATATAGTGAACTAATTCCTTTGTTTTGCATTGCTTTTGCTTTACCTGTTAAACTGTTTTTATTTCCGTCCATGAGTTTTCTCACTTCTGACGTTCTGATTCTCTCCCCCATCCCTGCAAGAGGGAGGTGAGCAAGCGGCTGTGTGGAATTGATGTGCCGGCTAGAGTTAAACCACAACACTTGGTAAGCTGATGTACTCACAGCAAAACATAAGCTGATGATTAGATTGTTCCCAGTTCCAGGTGATGCTGTTCTTCTGCAAAAGAAGCAATTAATCTCTGGATGGAACAAAAGAAACCAGAGGCAGCTGCGGTAGAAAGTGAAGTGGGCAGACATAGGTCTGCCTGGGAGGCAGCTGCAACGAAACTGAATTTATCCACTTCTACTATCAGTAAAACAACATCTTCACATATCTTATAAACCATAGGTGATTTTTTCCCTTTTTAAGTTTCCAGCTGCACTACTATAATGAAGTGACATAGAATGAATATCTGTTGGGGAGAAAAGGAAACTCGTAGGGTTCATCAAGTTAAACAAGCAGTTTATAACTGAAGATTATCATAATGATTCAACAAGATGTGTAAAGGACATTATGTAGGGAACTTGAATTTTGATATATTTTATTTTTGTGAATCTGAACTTAAACCTTTTTATTTCACACAGAATTTTATGTGTGTGTGTGTGTTGTATGTGGAGTTGCAGTGTGGAACTCCGGTACATATATGCTAATCTACCTTGCCTTCCCACTAGCTGATATGCAAGAAAGAGAAAGAACTTTCATGCAGCAGCCTGAAATGAGGAGGATTTAATCCCAGAACCACCTAATAATCATGTTCATTGTCTTTACCACATGGAATTACTATAACAGAATAGACTGACTTCACATAGAGGTGATACTATAAATACAGTGTGTCTGATCAGCAATAAAATAACATCTGATCTTGAAATTCCTTAACCCCTTGAAGTTAATTTCAGTTACTTATAATTTAATTTCAGGTTTTTTAACTGAAGCTGTACTTTTACTTTCCTTGTTTTTAAGTTGTTTAAAGAAGCCTACTCAATTTAGTCTGTATAGAATAGCAGTTTTAGGAGACTGCCTGGTGAAGGGCAGAAGAGGGGGCCCTAGGCTGTCAAGGTCCTAGGACACTACTACTTGCTTGGAAGTTATGAAACTGCATGTGTCTTTATGAAAAATCTTACTAGGTTTTCTTAGTAAGAGCCTTTTCCTTTTAGAAGAGAGACCGTATGTCATGATGTGCTACTTGACTGCAGCTGAATGGGTGAATCGACCATGGGTTTGCACAGTGAATTCACAAGAAGCAACTGCAGGACTGTGAAAAAAGAAAATTACAATTACACATGAGCATTTAGACTAAATATGTTCTGGGAATTTGTATAAAAAAATACTTCTTTCATTTTTGCTACTTCAGAGCAGCTTAAAACCAGATTTCAGATGGAATAGAGATAGCCTGGCATAAAACATGTGTTTATCCCTTTCCTCTTGCCTGCAGTGTATGTGAAGGGTTTGAGCCTTTTATCCCTTCCTGGCTCAAGGAAGAGAACTTCACTGTACCTATTATGTTCACTGTCCTTTGCTAGAACATGTAACAGTGTTTGAAACAAATTCCACTAATCACTCACATCTCATTTCTGTGCCATTTGTGTTTCACATCATACAAGTCTGGCTTCAACAGTGACTCCACAAACCATGTGCTCCTCCAGGAGGACTGCCTTTACATTTGTGATACCAAAACCAAATCTGTTTTATTTTACTTAAATATTTAACATTTATTTTATTTATGAACTCTTTTGTTTAGTAGAAGCTCAATCAAATTGCAGATTATCCCGCAGAAGTTCGTAATTTAACTGAAGAGCGGTCAGTGACTTTGCCGACCAGCTCTACAATGACAATTGTTATATAGAGACTGGTACAGAGAAAAACACTGATGCAGTTGTAGCAGAAGCAGCTTAAAGGTTCATCAGAGCAAGTCCTAACACTGGAAAAGACCAGACAAACATAGGAAAGTGGGAAAAAGAGTGAAACTGGTGGCTGTATCAAGAGGGCTCTCAGCTCTGTCAGGCAAGCATGGCACCACCAGAGACTGGATTCAGCAAATATAATTGGTGGATAATTATTCTGTGTGGCAGGGACTGTCTTTATTTATGTCCATTTTATGATATCAAGTACATTTTGAGTCCAAGAAACAATATGAATTACGGATTTATTTATGAGACCAATGGGGATAATAATCTGCTAGAAATGCTGGAGAGGGCATTTAACTTTTCTAGACATGCCCCATGATTCTTGTGTTTTAACCTGTCAAATTAATTAAAATATTGCTAATGTTTCTCTTCAAGTTTTCTCTAATTTGCACATGTATGGAATCCTAGAAGTTAGAAATAGAACAGGCACATTATTCGGTGTCGTTATCTGCATGTACCATATTTTCTTTAGAAAGAAATTATCTTATTTAAACTCAAATATGCCCATTTACGAGGGCAATTGTAAAAAATAGCCAAGATACATATCTATTTGCGTAAAAGACCACATTTATTCAACTGTGAGAAAATTTAGGACATTGAGCTGAGGAAGACTGAAAACTTTGGTTTATATCTGGGGTAGGCAGCTTGTAAACCATTGTGAAAATGCTCAGTGTGAGGTAGATCTTAATATAATATTAAAATAACTTTGTCTTGTCATTTTCATACACATTTTTCCAGTCAGACCTATGCAGAGATCTTTCAAATCGCTAACCTAGTTGAAGTTACAACATCCTGTACACTACCTAAAATCTCCATTTTCCACCATAGTTTTGAATGTATTCAGGGGCTTTGACATACAGAGGGAACTTTTGGACATTTACTGCAACTGAGTTTAGAAGTTCTTCTACTGGAAGATAAAGCACAAGTTGGTTGTATTTTATTAATAAAAGCCAAAAACGTGGCAGCATGAAAGTCCATTAAACTTTAAGAGCAAAAAACTATATTTATTAGGTAATTTGGTGTGTGTAAGTAAGGGCGGGGGTATTCAGACCTGATGTCTCAGGCTTTTTCCAAGCTTTGTAACCTTTTTCACAAAGTAACATGGATGTGTGATGCTGGAAATAACTGGTTAGGCAACAACCTTATCCTCAGTTAATTAATTTTCCAATCTAGAGAGTTTGTGGTGGGGACTGGAGGGCTACATATATTAATGCTTTTAAAAAAGCACCATATCTCTTACTATCAAGTTGACTAAAGATGAGCTTTTGCTGTTCCTCTTATTGTTACCTTGACCCTTCAGTGGTGTTCCTTTCTTGACTGATACCTCATGAGTTTTTCTGGCCTCGTTTCAGCTCCCATGAGTGCATGTCTGAGGGCACTCTTTTTTCATCTCTTAATGATTTCTTCCTCAAGAAACCTCAATTACCATTGCTTTGCACACGTGGCTCCACCATTTTTCAACACTAAATAAATGAGAAAAAGTTCCAGCAGGGGTGACCAACTCTAACTTGCTGGTTTTAAATGGAAAGAACCATAAAACTCTTGAAATACTTGCATGTTTGCAATTTGCACCCTCACTCGGAGTTACATATGGCTGACAAAAATTTGGGTTCCACCCTATACACACACAAAACAAAGCTATTGTTAGAAAATAAATGAGATTTTTTTTTAAATGCTCCATATGAGCTAGAATGGAGTCTGTAAAGAACTCTGTACCTTGCAAAACCCTCTCAGGGACTTAGTCCAGCAGCTCCCTTCAACAATCAGTTTGGACAAAACTGGCTGTGGTTCAGCTCTGAGTCTGCTCTCTGCTCGTGTTTCAGCCTCTCTCCTGGATGTGTCTGACTCTTTTACCTCCTCACCAGGAAGCCTGTCCTCTCTCACACTCTGAGACTCACTTGAGATAGGGGTAATTGCTGCAAGGGTGAACTTGACCCCGTGTGCAGTGGTCAGGACAAAGTCACCATCAGCAGTGGCCTCAGCTGTGCACCTGCAGGCTTTTAACCCAAAGTACTCTGAGGAAGCAGTGTGGCTATGCCTCCCTGCCCCTGCCCCGTCACGCTGTGGCTGCTGGCGCTGACTGCGGCTCACCCCGGTCACGGTGATTTCCATGGCCGATAGCTGAGGAGATTGCAGGTCAGCTATTCAGATGCTGCTGGTGTTAATGAGAAGACAATGTGGGTAATCAAACTAAAACACAATGCAAATGTGTTGGTCCAGGTTATAACATCAATATTTGTTCTCCCTGCTAATACAAGCCTCTTCCTTCCAATGTTCTTTTCCTCCAAATGAAACAGCTTGTTCTATCTGAAATGAAGTGTTTTGCGTATTTCAGAGGGACAAAAGGAAGCATTTGTAAGGAACAGTCACTGTTTTTTAAAATTCCATGTAAGTACCTTTGAAAAATCAGCCAATTGTTTTAAAACCATGAGGACAAAAGTTCTAACCTTTTTGATTTTTTGTTTGCTTGTTTTTCCCCAGAACAATGTGACAAATTCAACACATATTCACCATTCAGTACAGCCACAAATGAACTGTAGTGCTGTCTTTACAAGACATTGTTGCTATATTTTTGCAATTAAAATTTGTCTTCTATGTCAATCCTGTTGCTGATGTTTTCTGCATAATGAATCTTACCAGTGGTCCTGTCACCCAGTTTAAATTCTAATATGTGCAGTGTCCTCCCTACTAATGCAAAGCTGGAAAAATACTTGACTCAATTTACTGGACTTTTACATCTGTGGAGCTGCACAGATAAGACCTTTAATTACACAATGAACATAGACACTAGCAGTCAAAACACTGATAATGTACAAGACCCCAAATGAAATCATCTCTTGGGAAAGATATTAAAAAATTCTTTCTTTCTGACTCTGTCATTTATAAATTTGCATATCATGCATGAAAGAAAAAAATGCCAAAAGACCCATATAGTGTTTCTGCTTCTAAGTTTTCTTTATTTATAATTTTTTATTCTTTGCCTAGAATAATGCCTATCATACTCATTTTTAGAAGATGACCAATTACAACCGTCAGAAATCACCTGGAATAAAATTTCCAACTTGTTAAAATTCAAATTCATAAAATCACTTCCATGGCTGATAATGGTCAAACTTAAGGCTTGTCAAGAAACACTGCAATACAGAGCTGTGTAGTGACTTGAACATGGGCAAGAAATCTCAGCTCTAAAGCCATGTTTCCTCCCTGGTGCAAGTGTAGAAAAGAGCCTTCCCTTACCAGAATCTCAAGTGACAGAAAATTTCCAGTCTTCCTTCTCTTTGGTGGTTACCAAACAAATTGGTCGCTATTTCCTATTCTAGTACCATGGGGCAGAAGGATTCTTTTGTGGGTGATTGAATCCAATCCTCCTCATTTGCAGGGATCGTTAGCCTTGGGTTTAGTGCTTTCTGGACAGAACCACGTACCCATCCGTAGCAGGCCTTTAGTCACAACTGCTTTCTCTGTGTCCATGCTCTGTCCGATCTTGCATCACGCTCCAGAAGCTTGATTTCTTCCCACTATGTTTCTTGGGTTGCTTGAAAACACTTGCACATATTTGCGTGAGACTGAGCTACATGGGCAGAAAAGTAAAGTGCCATTCCTGTGCCCTGAGACCTGGCAATATGGCACTGCACCAGAAGGACATCATTGTCCTCCGGAGCAGCTGCAGGTTGAGACATGCTGAGGCATCTCAGATAACACTGTATATCTATCTTCAGGCAAGTGGAGCCCATCCACTTCAATGGGTTCTTACCCTGAGATTAAGTTCAAGACTAAAATACCCAAATGTAATACCTATATATCGATATCTCCCATTATTTTCTGCGGATGTTCAGAACTCGGTCTGGGTTCATACAAGCTGGTATCTCATATTTCACCCAAGGTGTGCTAGAGTACCCTGCCCATCCTCTATCTGCTACTCCAGAAGAAAACGGGTCTCCAGAAGGCTCTGGATCCCCTAACCCCACAAATACTCTCATCTGGACCAGATCTTCCCCAAGTTGCTTTTCTTATCCTGCTTTCTGATTCTGAAATGTAACTGGGAACTTCTTCTCTTATGTATCAATTGTTTATTTAACATCTCTATAATATTATTATTTATTACATGTTTTTGGATCTATAGTTTCTTATTTATTGTATATTCATACTGGAAGAGGCTTTTATATCTTCATACCTTATTCTTTATTTGTCTCTAAAATATTAGACAATATATAATGATGAAATATTGAATGCTGTTAATGCTGTAGTGGAGAGGAAATGAATTAGATTGGGACCCTGAAGGTTTATTAGTTCTACAGTCTGTATTTTTTTAACACTATGCAAATGCTAAGTGTAATTGCTTTTTACCATTGATTTGCTTGATTTATAGAGTTTAGGGCCTAAAGTTCGACACTGATTATCAAGAATGACCTTTTTCATTATGCAGGCTACTAAATATAATCCAGTAATTCTTTATGGAGCCCAGTATGTTCTTAGTGAGGTAATTATTATTGAAAAAAATCAGATGCAATTTGGTGACCACATCTAATTTCTCAAAGCCATAAAAACCCTTATAAGTCTTTGTTTTCCTGAGGATACCCTTCAGCAAGAACTTACTTTTGTGCTTTAGCATTTTAATATCTAATTATAATTTTAATTAAACAATGAAGATACTGCAATAATAGTTTCCTCATTAAAATATGAATCAACAGGAAAATTAAGGTATTAGGGCAACCTAAAGTGGACTGTGTTGAAACTGGGTTGTATTTTATTTAAGAGTTAAGTCTTAATTATTGTCTCTTGTCTAAAATGTATATTATAAAATGTCCAAGGTAGACAAAGGATCATTGCATATAGCCATTTACATGATGAGAAAACACCAGGCAAAATCATGCTGCCAGCTCCCACTAGGTCTTTTAATTGTGTCCAAACTTGTCCAAATATGAGTCAAATGTGGTCTTTTAATTTCTGGTTTGGGGTAGTTTGTTTGTTTTTTTCTTTTGGGGTAATTTGAAAAGTTTGACTTGTTGAGGCTTTGAACCTCTGTTGAATTTGTGGCAGCTCCCCCTGAAGTGGCAGCTACACCTCAAGGGACTCCCTTCCTACAAAGCTTCCACAGTCACAGGGATATCCTCATGGGGAAAAGAGAAGTTAAGGAGTGGAAAGCTGTGCTGGAAATACATACCCAGTGTCCTGGAAATATTGGTGACATTTGATCTGAATTAGCTTCTCTGAAGGAACTCAGAGCATTGATGTAGAACTCAAGGAGGCTAAGGAAAACGGTGTCAAGTAACTTCAGAAATGGTATATATGCCATAATCCAGGAAGAAAATTATACAGGAGCCAGGGCTGATGTAAAAGCATGAGACATTCTTAATAAATACAGGACTGAGGGCTGAGACAGTCATCTCCTAAGAATAAGTCCTTCTGAGGGAGCTCCCAGAGCATCACAGACACATCCTGCCTGTACCACCAAGCTGCATTTCTTTACGGCCCCACGCTGGCAAGCAAGTGGGGGGCACAGCACCAGCTCTGTGACCGCCTTGCATCACCTGGATTGCTGCTGACAGCTCTGGGACTGGCTGCTGCCACTCACAGAGGGGCACAGCAGCTACAGCAAGCTAGTCTGCGGGAAGCAGTTCAGGAATTTGGCCTGATTTGCTCCATATTATAACTGTGACAGGAGGCTTTGAGATAGACAGGGTCTTAGGAAATATTTTTATTGGTTTGTTTTCCTCTTAGCATAGTAAAGCTTGGCTTTTGCAGCATCAGAAAACACTGCTAATCTCAGTTATTTGCACCATGTAATCAATGAAAAAAAAAATAATGGGGTGTGTGAGGGGAAGCACCTTTATTTGTATAGACTAGTTCTAACTTCTCTAGCGAATATAGTTGTCATTGAGTGAACGTGTGCTGCCACCCATAGGCAGCCCCAAAAATATCTCCTTGCCCTTGCAGTTTATAGCAGCACGTCTTGACTCACAGAAGCACGGTCCCCTGTCCTCTCCCATCTATCCTCAGAGCTACCTACAGAATGTGTCGTTAAATTAAGTAAAAACAAGGTGAGAACGAGCTAATTTCAGTAGTTTAGTTAAAGGTAGCTCGCAGAAAACGTTTCACTGCTTGCGAATATGGTATTATAATTACTGCTGCTTTTCCTAGTTCTGTCTACGAAAGGAAGTGAGCAAAGGGTGATTTCCCCCACCCTGTTTTCTGGTGTGTTGCTAGCAGTAGTTCTCAGTTAAAGATAATGTTAATAATTTTTAATAATTAAATTCAAGTGTGCTTGCTTAGCAAGAGGAAGTGAAGGCTCTGGGGAGACTACAGCCTTCCAATACTTAAAGGGGACTTACAGGCAACAGGACAAGGGGCAAGAGTTTTAAAATAAAAGAAAGTAGATTTAGAGTGGATATAAAGAAGAACTTCTTTACTCTGAAGGACTTGAACATGTTGCCCAGAGAAGCTGTGACTGCTCCATCTCTGGAAGTGTTCCAGGCTGGGTTGGGTGGGGCTTTGAGCAATCTGGTCTAGTGGAAGATGTCCCTGATATGGCAGGGAGGTTGGAACTAGATGATCTTTAAAGATCTCTTCCAACCCAAACCACTCTATGCTTCTATGATTTATATGTGAAATAAAGATTAATTAGTGCATTTTGGTAACCTAAAATTTCTGCTCTCCATGCACCTAAATAATCTGACTAATAATACGTTCGCATTAATGAAGTTAGCTATAGCACAGCACCAGCTGATGAGTTGGTCTAAAAGAGGGAGAACAATTTCATAGTACTGAGCATTCTGACTTACTGACTTATTGCAGCCTTACTGGCTGCACACTGGAAGCAGTAAAAAGTAACAGGTTTTGTTTTTTGGGGAAAAAATCAAATTAGGATCAGCAAAATCATTTCCAAGCAAGACGTGAATTCAATAGCATAAATACTGAAAACTTTGCATGATCATCCAGGAAAAGAGACAGCTTTGTTAATATCATTGCTACTAGCACTAGTACATTGCTACATTTCAACATATGGCTTCAGCAAAACAGAAAAAACTATTGATAACTTGACAAAAGTGTTGTGTCTCGGCCTCTTCACAGCAGGGGGAATGAAAAAATCAAGACTGCTGTAATCAGTATCAAGTGTTCCTACTGTAGTTTTCCTTTTGCCTGATTTTTTAAAAGGGTGAAGAGGGAAATCACATTTAATATTTCTTTTAATTCATACACTCAAATGGTGGCCAGTTTTCAGTTTTTAATCTTCACTTTAACAAAGAGCAGTTGGGCAGCTATTGACAGTGAAACACAGCAGTCGACTACCTTGTAAATTAGAAGCTGCGGTAGTAAAAATGGATTTGTATATCACCGGGAGTAGAGAGAGTGTCTGCCTTGTAAATTTAATTAAACAGCAGGTGCAAAATCAGGTCATATGGCTTTGATGTGCCCCATGTGAGGATGACAACTAGACAATGATTCTAATATGAAGAAATTTGCATACATTTGCATTGGATTGCATAGAACATTGTAGCTCACACCTACTTTCTGTGTTTCATTTTGGGGAAGTTGGAGATTTGAATGAACAGTTCCTATTTAGTTCCTACAACTAAACACAAGAAATGCTTTTGTTCTGTCATGGTAGGGAACATATGGGTTATGATGCTGTTATGTACCATTTTATAGAGTATGCTTACATGATAATCAAACATTTGAAAATGCAGCTGAGATACTTGTAATGACAGGAGAAGCAAAGCTGGAAGTAGGGGGGAACACAGAGGAAGAATGGAAACCACCTCTGTGTTTTAATCTTTCCTTGATGATCATTTGTTTACTGGAGCATTAATGCAAATCTACATTCTGGTCTTTGTCCAAGGGGTGTAGCAAACAATTCTCTTTGCTTTTGTACCTAATATTGTAAACAATGAAATTATGTAGGCTGGAAGTGTTTTCAAATCTGGCAATTAGCACCTCATAATGATTATTAGTTAAAAAAAAATGCATTTGCTCACATTACTGGGCTAAGTTAAAGGTAGAAATGCATAGATGATAGTTATGCTTCTTAGGCTATCAGTTTAATGGGAAAACCAACTGTATAGATCCCCAGACCTTTTCTTTGCATTTAGAAATGTTAATGAACAGTTGGTTTCATTTTTGACAGTTTGTCTGTGAGATTCTGAATCCCAATGCTGTTTGTGCTGACTGTGCTAGAAGTCTAAGTTTTAGAGGCTATTAAAACACAACTGGGAGGGCAAAACAAATCACTCTGAGAGCAGAGGATGCAGCTGAAAAAAAGGCTGAACTTTTCTCATTAGGTAGCACCTAAACCTGGGTCAGCAAAGACTGAAACCTGCCAAGAAAAGGCTGCTCATCAGGGAAGCTATAGGCATGAGCCTGTCTGCACTTCTGTGGTCTGATCTGAAAAGCAACAAACCCCCCCAAATTTAGTGGATCACCCAAGTTTGCAGTGGCTCAGTCCTGGGTGTGGTTGTCCCTGTAAACTGCCAGATCTAGCAGCTATTATGTTATAGTTGCTGTGTCCCAACTATTATCACTGAACTACGGGCAGCAATCATCCCAGCTAGTTCAGTTCACTTAAACTAGACACAGGGATCAGATCTAAGTAGACAGCAGAGAGTCCCTGTGGCAAAGGTCTAAATACCACATCTGTGGGAAAGCTCCCCTGAAAGGCAATGCCTGGTGACAGCAGTCTGGTGTATGAGGCTACTCAGGTGACCTCGATTCAAGGTGTCTATGCTGCCCTTTAGTTTATGAGACAGCCTTCAAAGAAGCACCATGATGTACCAGGAGGCTCCACTTTTAAGTGCTCGCGATGTTGATTTTCACATATATTTCCCAGAGTAGGCTTAAGCTCCCAGGGATGAACATGCACTTTGCACTAGGGTTACATAGTGGCTGGACAGAAGCCAAAAATAACATGACAAAACTTCTGGTAACAAGGCTACAAAGGCATTGGCCCCATGAGGAACTTTACACTGCAGAACTGCTCCAGCGGGACATGTGAGGGTCTTTCTCATTTTGAGCATTTCACTTTGTCTCTGCTGGAGCTCTTTACTGCTTCTGTGAGAGCACCAACGTCCACGTGATTCAGCACAGCTGGGGATTGGTGGGGAACAGCTGGAAAAGGAGAAAGGAAGAGAAGGAAGTGGGCTAAGAATTCAGGGAAAGTATGGGAGAAATCTGAACAGAAGCCTCCTAGACAGATCTTCTGCCAACATAAAGTACTTCCATTATATCAGCAGCTGATCTGCTTCAGGAGTTTTCTTTCTTTACTGCCTACAGCCTCCTCACTGAGGTTTTCTAGGTCTTCAGTTGTGGTGCTTGCTAAATCAACTATTTCTGTTTACCCTCGTTAGGGATAGAGACTTTCAAGTGACTGGCAGAAATACTGTAATTTTTGTAATTTTTCTCCCCAAATCAGTCATCACTGGTACTTGCTCTGTTTGTAAGACACTGTGTGAACTTTCTCAGATAAGTACCCTGTGTCCCCCCAGTGTGGGCACTGAAGCTTTCTGGGCCCTCAGCACACATGCTATGTAAATAAAGCCAATCTACCAAATTTTGTCCGAAGCATTTTGTTTTAAATTCTCATATTCTTTGTCCTGGAGCTCCCAGATGAAGCTTATACAAGCTGTCAATATACCAATTGCAAACATGTAATCTCCAGCTCTAGATAAATACCAAACAATAACATAAAACTTCAATTTGAGAGGAAAATATATTAATTACTTGTTTTATTTGATTTCCTTCCTTTTTTTTAAAAAAAAATGCTAAAAAAAAAGCTAAGAAAAAAAACAAACATGAAAAAAATCAAGTCATTTATTTAAATATATTTTAAGTTTGAGGGTTTTTTGTTTGGTTTTGCCTTCTTTGTGGTTGTTTGTGGGTTTTTTAATAACATGAAATGGTGCCCAGGAAAGCAAACATCAGAAGTAACACAATTAATTATGACATCAATAAACAATTCAATAGTTCTGAGAAAATATTCAAATGACCTTCCCAAATAAAATGCCAATAATGTATACTAAGCACCTGTAAGAACATTTTTAAAAATAGTTAGCATGCCAAATGCATTCAAATAGACTGGGCACCCATGTTAATTGCACAACCAGGTTATTCCCATGGATCACAGGGCAAAATAAAAAAATTAAGAGAACCAAAGCAAAACCACTTAGAAAAGCAACCAAGCACACTAAGGAAGACACCTACACAAGATAAAGAAGACTGAGTGGAGTTAAGATGTTTAATTTTACTAGCCCTTCCCGCAGTGTGAAACCGAGGAGTCAGTGCATAGGAAGGGCAGGAGAGAAGGAGCTCTGGTCAAGTCCTGCAGGTAGTGGTCCCAAGTGTCCTGAGGTGGTGAGGAGAGATGAGAGGTGGAGCTGCCACAGTGCTGTCACACAGAACAGGGGCATTTCCCCCACCAGTGGATGCAGCCTGCTTGGCCACTCCCTCCTGGTGGCTCCAGAACACAATTCCTGGCAGTTTCTGCGAGACAGTATGACTTCAGACCATTCCTGCACAGGCTGGCTGGTGCCACACAGGGCTCGAATTTCAGGAGAGGACCTTGGTTGCTTCCATAAGCCCTTTTTCCCCAAAGTGATTTCAAGGAAGTCACTTGAAACCTGCAAGTGGTTTCAAGGACTGGGCTGGAGCGGTTCTGCATCACACAGTTCCACCTACCTACTTGCAGTGTCAGCTTTCTCACCTTCTCCTGAGCAAAAGCAGCCAAAAAATACCCAGCAGAAGAAGTAACACTCTGGTTTATTTCACATGTGTGTAAAAACCTCTACAAGGTATGAAAGGAATATAGCTTTCCAAGTGAATTCTCCTAATGTGATATCAGAAGTAACATTCATAACAAGGTGAAATCTTAGATCTGCCCTTTGCTAAGCTTCAAAATGTAAAATTGGGTATTGTATATGCAAATCCACTCAATTTATAAACCAGTTAGATCACATTTTAAAGGAATATGTATATGGATAGTAAACCAATAATTTGACAGTTGTTTTAGAAAACTAAGAACCTGGCTACAAATACCTTCAACCTCACAATGATTCTCCTTACTGGATTCACTAACTGAGCAGTAACTGATATCAGGAAACATTCTGGACATTGAGATAATTACCCTAAGTGAATATAATTAACTTTGTTAAAACTGGTGAACTTTTAAAAGTCACCACTCCAGAGCTTTGCTTCAGTTTTTCACAGTTTGCTCTGGTCCTTCATAATTGATATATTTTTCTTCCAAGGTTATTCAGACAGAAATATGTCCCTCTTCACTCCCACATCAACCAGAGGAAACACCAGATGGGCACAACTTACTGTTATTAATTTGTACTGCATTGTAAAAAAATACAGCAAACAAGCCTAAACTATTTCCAGCTCACTTACAGAAAATACAAAGGTGTAGAATGAGTATCTCTCTTTTACAGAATGACTCACTGAAATCAACTTGGCTCAGGAATCATCAAGCTAGAAGTTACAACTAAGTCTCGATTCCAATGACAACTGGGAAAAAAAGTATTTTCCCATATCAAAAAAGTATCCAAAATCTAGACAATTGTATATCCTGATGAAACTGAGCCCTTTCAAAGTTAAAAAACCTCAGTTTAAACTGGGAGTATTCCAGCATTTTGGCTGCAAGTAAGAAATGGGTTCAGGTTCTTAGGTTAAATGAAAGTGAATTTTGGTTGGGTTTTTTTTTCATAATTTGAGGTGAATATCCTAATCTTTGAGTTAATCTGGGCTAGAATTCTTTCTAATTTTAAGCAACTGTTTTGTTCTCATCAAAACTCCCTATCACATTATTTGGAGAAGTTTGAAATTAATGAATTAGCAATTTTCAAATGAAAAATAATGAAGTCTCCATATTCTCTAATATCAATCTTTTAGGTTCTTTCAAAACTCTTTCTCTTTTTTTCTTTTTTTCTTTCTCTTTCTTTCTTTCTTTCTTTCTTTCTTTCTTTCTTTCTTTCTTTCTTTCTCTTTCTTTCGTTCGTTCGTTCGTTTTCTTTTTTCCTAACAAACACAACACAGTAGAAGAAAGACAATTGAAATACTGCAGCCTTGCTATACAACTTAGAAATTTCATTATGGTCTCTTACTATCCTGAGCTGCTATAATACCTCTGATTTACCTGCTCATAGCTAGGACAAAAATTATCAATACTTTATCATTTAAATGCTGTCATCGTGTCTCCTTTTTAGATGAAAAACCTACATATGTGAGGTGAGCTTCACTGTAATGTTCAAATATGACAACCAAGCTTAGTGCTTTTCCTATTTCATATGGAGCAAACATGTGTAAACACTTTATTAAAATTAAAAAAAAAATAAATAAAAAGGAAAAGTGAAAGCTGTTCCCTGCTGATTGATTTTTCAAAAGCTCCCTAGACTGATTCGGCTACAGATGTTTGCAAAATGATTGGATGTAAAGTGGGCTTAATTCATAAAAGCAATAAAATGTTGCTTATTGACTGAACAGATGAACTAGCTGAGGGGACATAATTTGGAGTGTTCTTATTGGAAATGCTTTGAAGAAATGTAATGATAGTGCAGAAAAAAAGCCTTATTAGATGTGGTAGAATAAATTTACAGCAAAACATTTTACAAGATTTGAGACACTGAGAAAATTAATTCCTGAAATTTGGATTGTACAGTTATGCATCCATATAAACTTGCTGTGGCTTCTCAGACTAGCAGTGTTATTCACAGTTAGCAATGAAATGATTTAAGCCTACATTTAAGACATTGTTAGGATGAACAAAAAGAAAGAAGTGCTGGTAACTAAATTCTCTCCTGTCTACTGGTGTCTACTCTGCATTTTCAAGGCTGTAAAACCTCAGGCATTTTAAAAAACAGTTCCTGATAACTCTGATCATCACTCCCAAAAGAGAGAGTGAAGAAATCATTGCAAGATTTCTATGAGTTTTTCTTTCTTGAGAATCCATACATTTAACTCCATGCCTAGTAAGGCAGTGCAAAGATGGGATTAAAGTCATGCTGCTGCAGAACATCAATGTATTCTGCTGTCATGGTTCTCATCAGCTGGGCTGCATGTCTGAGGCAACACTTCTCTACATCTTATGGTTCATTTTTGATATTATTTTAGGTAGTGCTAGTAGTCACCTGGAAATTTTGATGTTCTTAGGGTCTCTACCTTACTAACACTCCATTTTTACTCCTTACACCTTTGCCATGGGAATTTTGAACATTAGTCTTCATCTGAGCTTTGAAGGAACACTTGGAGCAAGATCCCATCTGAGAATTATGCTGGTAAGTCTTCTTTTTGAAAACCTTAAAAAGCCCTTAAGCCTCTGCACAGGAAACTGAAACTCTTACTTTAGAGCTGTTTCAGACAGTGCCTGAAATTTAAGCTAAAAATTTAGGTACCTAAAAGGAGCAGATTGCATTCATATTCTCCAGGCCTTTCTCCAAACATGTTTGCAGATGTGTTAACTGCAATGGATATGGCTTTCTTCTCTTTGGCTGAAGTTTTCCCTTAGGTTGGCTCATGAACATTATTCCTGATGACAGCAGGGTGCTGTGAAGAGCACTGCTGGGCAGGATGGAAATGAAGTGATCACCAGTGGGAGCATATACTTTTCTCCTGGCATGACTTGCAGCACAAAGCATGGGGCTATGAAAAGAACATCCAGTCGTGCTTTCAGCAGTTGAAGTATGGTGGAGTGGCCAAATCACACAACTCTGAGCATCATTTAGATGCCAATGCTTCAAATGCCACGTGAATTACTGTGATATGCAATTTCCTGTATCATACACTCTGTCAGGGGCAGAAGTTTCTACCCAGATTGGATTCTGAAAGCTGATGGAGTCTGTAGACAGTTCACACAACCCACACTGGAGCAGTTGATGGACTGCAGCCTTTGTGAAGGACTGATGTTGGAGAAGTTTGTGGAGAACTGTTTTCCATGGGAGGGACCCCACAGTGGGGCAGTGGAAGAGTGTGAGGAGTCCTGCCCCTGAGGAGGAAACAGTGGCAGAGACAATGTGTGATCAAATGACCACAGGCTCCATTTCCCAAATCCCCGAGTCACTGGCAGGGTGGAAGTACAGAAAACTAGGAGTGAAGTTGAGCTTAGGAAGAAGGAAGGCATGGGAAGAAAGGTGTTTTTAAGATTTTGTTTTTATCATTACCATATTCTGATTTCATTGGTAATAAATTAAATTAATTTCCCCAGTGGAATCTGTTTTGCCTATGACAGCCACTGGTGAGTAATCTCTCCCTGCCCTTACCTTGACCCACAAGCTATGCATTATACTTTCTCTCCCTGCCCAGCTGAGTAGAACAGTGACAGAGTGGCTTTAGTGGATACCTGGCATCCAGTCAGGGTCAACCCACCACAGCCACAGACCTTAGTATTGCTTGCTATATGATTTGGGATAGCTTCTGCGTTGAAAAGTATGATAATAGAGCATGAGATTCCTGTTGAATTTTACTGTTTGTGTCAGTAAGGGTTTGATACTTTTCTATTTTAAGTTTTATATTTTAATATATGTGTGAGAAAATTGGAGTTAAGGACTGCCATTTTAGTTCCTGACATGCACCACTTGTCTGAGGGTGATCTGGCTTTAAAAAGGGAAGCAGTGCTATGTGTTGCTTGTGTAGGCAAAATTTTGTTACTAAATGTACCTGTGCAGTCCCATTTGATATGCCTAGGATGCCTGCAACATCCATGTGGGACTAGCAGATCCCACAGAAGATGTATAGAAGATTTCTGGACAGGCAGCTGAAGTCTGGGCAGGGTTGTGTGAAGTACTAAAGGAAACAGAGTCACACTGATCATTTTGGTCTGTTGAAAGAAAGGACTGAGACAAGCACAAAAACTTCACTGCTGAAAAACATGAAAAATAGAAAGTTGTATTTTCCCCCTTTAAGTTATAGAAAGGAAAAATTCAGCCAGAATCTTTTTAAAATCCGGCAATGCAAATGATCAAAGGTTTTATTCATACAGGCACTCTCATGCTTAAATTTTAAGCCCATTTGGAGTCATCTTCTCATCAAGTTAAGCCCGTGTACAGGGATTGCCAAGATCACTGTTTTTCCTGCTGTAACTGATGACAGCAGGGTTCCATTTGCGTGTACTAGCCCACTGTTGCCTGTCTAAATGGATGTGATTGTCAAGTCTCTGTTCATAGTGTTTTTAAAGCAGCAGTGAACATTTAGGCAGGCACATGCACAATTGTGTGCTTACTGGTGAGGTCAAACTCTTTATAATATTATCCTAGAGCTGAGAAGAGAGGGGAGAATAAAAGGAGAGGTATAGACAGGGAAAACTGGGGCTGGTAACTTAGTAATAGAATAATAGAGTCTTGATTTCTACAGCCTTCCTTTCATCACCTGTATATGCCTTTTTCCAATTGGAAACAAGTCATTACCTGGTTGCAGAATTCATCACAGCCTGTGGGATAACAACCCATGATAACTTTTTGAAAGTAAAACTGGTTCAAATAATAGTTCCTTGAATTTTAGAGCCTTTGTACTGAATTATATTTTGCCTCACCTACATGATGCAGTGTTGAAGAGGTTAAACAAAAGTTGCCCCTTTTTCAAAACTGTGTTAATTAAAAATGCAAAACCCAAAGAAATCACAGCTGGATAAATAAAAACAGCCCAGATGGTATAGCAACAAACTTCTGGCAGGTCTTGAAGCAGACAGTATTCCTGCATATTTTATTTCCTAGCACAGGCTATCACCAGACCACACCAGTGATGGCTTGGGCAGTGCATCAGAATGGGGGGCACTCAGGCTGTCCTGGTGCTAAAGGCAGCACAGTTTCAGAAACACCTGACTACAGACCTGGTGTTTGTTCAGTGCACAGAGCAAGGCTCCAGATTCCTACTGTAAGTCAACTGTATGTCTCGTCACTGAGAGCAAATTCCTTTTGGTGATGCTCTTTCAAGTGTGCACGTAGGCAAGTTCTACCTTTAATATGTCAATGTGTTATCAAATCCAGTGATACCCTGCTGTGTGTTTGTCAGCTTGATCTGAAATGGACTCTGCCAGGGAATGCAGACCTGGGTTGATGAGCTTTAGATCATGTTCATGTGTGCAGAACTCCAGCAAATTCCAAATCAGGTTGTATTAACTTTTGAAAAGAAATTGGGTAGCACCAATTCTCCGCAGATATGCCTGACCAACTCCTCATATCCTATAGAGTGGGTCTGCCTAAGTACAGGAGGGGAGAAATGGGGAGGTGTTGTTATAACCGTTGCTTCCTTGGTCTGCCAGCTTAATGAAATTCTAGATATTCAATAGCTAAGAATATCTGGACAGAGCTTTTACGAGAAAAAGAAGTCATATCTCAATAACATGGACACATGATGACCAAGACCAGGCTCAGGGCAGTAGAAATAACATTCATGGTTACTTTATACACTATGTCTTTTTAAGAGCCTTTCTCCTTAATTTTTTAGTCCTAAGAAATCATTCAACTTATCTCAACTGTTTTCCCAGCTCCCTGGTAAGAAAACAAGTTCCAGAGTAAGTGGAATAGATTCTACATGGATTAACATCTGAGAATTAAATGATTGGGACAGAAGAAAAGTATGTTATAGGTACGAAAGAGAGAGAGTAATTGAGTAAGGTTAAAATATCGGAAAGCATACAAGGATATAAATTAAAAATAAGTGCATCTAGAAGGATCATTATTCATCTTCTGAGTGGTCTGAGTGGGCTTGCATTTGTCTTTTCAAATGCAGTCTGCTCTTAGTACATGTGATAAACCCAGTGCTAGCACTATACCAAGTTATTGTGCTCATTACATGCCACACAGGCTGTGCAAAAGCAGGGTGGGAAATGTGCAGTTTGTTGTTCTTTTTGTTGGAGCTGTGGGTTGGGTTGTGCTCTCAGACCAGCCCTACTTCAGTGCGTGGTTCTGGCTTGGAGCCCCTTCCAAGGGCTCCCCACAGCTGGCAGGGGCTTCTCTGTAGGCTGGAAGGTTTATACTCCTGTAATGGGGAACAGAGTGACTTGGACTTGAGGTTATTTCTCTAGCCTTTGTGCAGTCCTTCACAGCCTTCATTTACATTTGGCATTATGATGAAAATCAGACCCGTTTATTGCCATATAAGCTTGAAACATATGGCTTTATCCACTGCAGAGACTCTCCTTTAGATGCATAAGAGGAAGAAAACAATGGATTGCTTTTGGTCATGAGGCAAAATGGATATTTAGGCTTTATAATTAAATAAAGCTTTTGGTGAAGGAAAAGGTCCTGAAAGGCAACATGGCTCTTGCAGCCACAAACTTTATTATTGCTACAGCAGAAATTGCCGACATCCATTTTGTCTAGGAATTCTGAGATGGCCTTATTCCAAAGATGGTCTCCTGAGTGATTTGGATTAGACTTTGACTTCATGGCCAGATTTTCATGCAATGCAAGTTGTTGTTGTTTTTCTCCTTCTTTTTGTAATAATATATGTGCTGCTCTGGCAGATGTTTTATTTTCACAATTTTTTTTCAAAATCAACACTACTGAGTGATACTGAGATGCTTTGATGGTGTAATCCTGACTGAAAAAGCCTTCTGGCACACTGGATAAAGACTCGTGATATGCATGCTGCTGTGCTACAATAGATATACCACTGCTCAACCTCCTGTTCAGGTTGAGCCCCCACATACTTTTCTCACGTCTTTTCCCGAGCTTCCCATATGGTTTTGGGAGCTGCTGAGCTTCATGGGCTGACTCCCACCTTCTGTGGGGCAAACGCAGCAGATTGAAGATCCTACTCACACACAGACCCACCCCCCAAGCATGAGCACGAACAGAGACAAACCTGCATTTCAACAAAAAGAAAAAGCAGCTGGCAAGAACATGACAGAATTCTTCCTTCAATAGATTTCTTCCTGCTTTTTTTTCCACCCACCCTTTTCTCTTTGGTTGCTTGTCCCTGGATCATTTCCTGCTCCAGGTGGTGCTTCCTTCTATGTGGAGAATTCGAAGAGTGGAGTGCCAGCACCCTCGCTCCCTCAAGTAATAGCCTACTCAATGTGCAAACATCTGTGTTACTGCCTGGATAGTTAATGGGCTTGAGTGGAATTTCCATTCTCTGGCAGATAGCTTGGTGGGACTGAATACTCATCCTGAAAGGGAATATTTGCTCTACCTTAATCCAGTAGGGAGAGGACTGTCAGTGAGAGGCAGGTGACTTATGATATGTGTTTTAACTAGACGTTAATTCCCATGGCAGTGATGACAATGATTCCTCTCTGGACTGGAAAACCATAGAGACTAGACTCAGTACTGAGCTTAATCTTGGTCTGAGGGAGAGAACAATGAATTATCACTCACTGCAGATTGATCATGGATTTCTAATTAACAAATAGTTAATGACTGAATTTTCATTGCAGTATGTATGTTTTAACTGTACATATATTTTATATATATGTGTATAACAACATACTAGTCTGAAGTATTTCCTTATTTCTCTATTCTTTTCCTCTCCTTTACTTTTCGCTTTGGTCCTAACTCACTTTACTGGTATTTGGTTTTTCCTACTGGAATCGCACTTTGTTCCTCAAGAAATGTATAACAGCATGCACATATGCACTTCTGGAGGGATTTGTCAAGGGATATAAAAAAGGTGGAAAAGATTTTGCAGACTTTTACAAATGTAGATAAGGATCACCTGAATGACAGGGTTGAAAAACAGTCAGGGCCCTTGACAGAGGAAAGCTGGTCCTGCGCTCCTGAGCCAGGATGCAGGGGTGAAGGGCTGTGGTTTTTTATCTGGACAAAAAGCTGGCACTCAGTTTGCCACTGCTCTTAGCTCCTTCTACCACTGGGTCAATTTGTGTCAAGGAACTTTTAACTGCATTAGGAGTTAAAGCAGCAATAAAGGTGGCATTTCAGGAGAGATCTGAGAGGCTGTTACTTGTAGTGGTCTGAGATGGCCATTTCCAGAGTACAATGACAATTTTTTTTCCCAGACTGACACCCCTGCTGAAGAGCCAGAGCTCCATAGTCAGATTACAAAGGCTGGCTGCTCCTTGGAGTGTGCTGGAGTCCTGACTGCCTGTGTAGTTTTTTCCTACTGATAGAATCCCTCCTGCGCACAATGATTCTTATTTATGAAAGAATTAGGGGAAAGTATTTTCCACAGAGCAGTATAGATTCTTTAAAAACATCTGAAAAAATGTTATTCTACTCAGCACTGGACTGAATTTTCACAAGCAGTAGATTAAACTAATTTACTCAGGGAACCACTTATGTGTAAGTACTTAAAATTGCTCTACAAAAAGCAGAAACAGCATAAAGAGGGTGCAATAATGTATCTTCAGATGTAATGCAAACAGTCCATTTGTACAACTATTTCTTTAGCTCAAGAAATTAAATGTAAAATTAGTTGTTCAAGTTCAGAAGTAGCATCAACACCACAGTGACACCAGTTAATTTTATGTTACATTTCACAAACATCAATTTAGTATGAGACTCTCTCACATAATTTTATGTACTGTTTTCTACTGGAATTTCAGTAAGTTAGTGTGTTTTACCACTTAAGAAGATCTATAGTTGCTACAAAATTTTCACTGCTTCTATAAATGCATGAGTGATGGTAACTGCTGCCTGTATTTGCTACCTGGCAAATCTGAGCAGAGAGTTCAGATCACAAGAAAGGAATCAGATTGGTGCTGAACACTCATGGTTTCATTTGAAACAAATATAGCTGAAGGAAGTGAAGAATTTTGAGGAGATTTTCAGCACCTTGTAGCATAGAGCCTTTAATGAACTTACAGTGTAAAGAAGTACAGCCAAAAAGATGGGATAGTCTAGGTTTAGTAAGGGTGGTGCAATTAAAACTCTAAGACAGACTAGTTTAATTATATTTTTTGTATATGTTCTTCACAGGTCGCACAAACACATTTTCACAGTAACTAGAAATTGGTCTGCATAGTTCAAATATATTCAAAGCCATATTTCACACATCATCATTGGTAAGAACTCACAACAGACTGTGTTTATTCCTGTTATTTGACTTTAGTTTGTCCAGATGAACTCTACAGGTAAATCTTACTCATTATCAAAGATCTATGATTCACTGGAAATCATAGACTAATTCTCACCCTGACTTGCACATCATGCAACCTCTTTAATTTATGAACACCGCAGAAGAGGAGAATAGCTTCTGGACTGGCTCCTTTTTGTGAGCCCTCTGACATCTCAATTTCAGCCTTGCAATGAATATCAAATATCCACTTGTCGAGCTATATATAGAGACTGAAGTCATAGCAAAGTTTGGCTTGTGAATGCCTCAAGCTCCTATTTTTTTCACCAGAATTTCGTTTTTCCTTGTATTGACAAAAAAAAGTTTAATAAAATTTACATCTGACTAACCCCGAACTGAAGCAAAAGCTGATTATGCCTTCAAGTCTGCAAAACAATGTCAGTACAGTTGCCCCCTTTAAGAGAAGTTATTGCCATTAATCAGCTGTTGCATGGGCCTGAGGAGCCACTGTGCAGTCCCACAGAAGTTGAGGACTTGCTATATTTCTCAGGCATGGCCAGGTCCATGGTCAGACTTCAGTTCCATGCCTGCCAAATTATTGAGATACAATACTTCATTTTCCATAATTCAGTCTTCACCGTCGCTGGCAAATAGTCATGATTAAAAGTGCATCCCTCTGGCTCTTACTATGATAAATTATCACATTAATGTGTTACTCTGCCTGTATTTGAAATTGTTTACTTATTTTCTTTTGTGTGAGTCACTCTCTCTTTTACAAAATGGACAAGAGACATAGAAGTGGTCTGGTAAGCAGTGACAGAAATCATCCTGTGAAAAACCTGTCTATGAGAGGGCTCAGTGCATGTAGAGATAAGCCTAAGTCCCACAGTGAGGATATGTGCTGAGATTGGAGGATGAGTAGGACACAGCTTGAGCAAACACTTCATTATCCATGAATAATGAATGAAGACACTGGACAAAACTGAGTGCAGTGTTTGAAAGAAAAAAAAAAGAGCTGAACTGTCAATACCTGGTGGTATTTTAAAAGAGCAAAACAGTGTGCAGAGCTGCAGTAGGGACCTAACACCAGCTAACTCCCCTGCTAACCAGCAGCTCAGATACCTTCCTTCTCCAAGCTTAAAAGGGATCAAATTTGACTCTCTAAAGAGGAACAGGGTAGTATGGAGCAGCTGACTAATGGTATCGACTTTTTGAGGTCCTAACATACTTTAAAAATAAACACCAAAACCTTGAAGGGATAAGATCACTACATAATTCTACAGTGAAACTCTTCACAACTTTACAGTTGTGGTACAACTAAATAATTGTGCAGAGTTTTTATCGCTAGCTAATGTAATATAAGTATACATAAACACATATATATAGATAAGTATAATATAATAAGCAATAAACTCATTCCTAGATCCTACTTGAATGTGTTTGCCATAGACTGTCAGAGACTATAGAGAGTATGCAAGAGTTGTTTAAGGATTTCAGGTATAAAGGAAGCAATCATAGGGGCATTGATGGAAATAATTTTATTTTAATTTTCTTAGTCTGTTGTCTTACCTACAAAATAATTTTTCTCAGTTGATGTGAATGGGATTAACTAACATGTGGGTTCTTTAAAATTGTTATTGAGGGTGCATTTTAGAGCTCATGGTTCAGTTGCAAGGTAGACATCAGCCTTTGTGAGACTGTAAAGGGTGATATTTATCTCACTGACAATTATTGTGGGACATAGGACATGACAGGAACTTCGAGAACTTAATAAGAGATGGAATGGAATGAAACTCACATCACCCTTTGAATGCTGTAGAACAACATTAATGCTCCTTAATTAGCCCTTTATCGTAAGTTGATGCCTAAGCCATTAGAGTAAAATCTCAGTGTCTTATATGCCTTAAAAATAAAAGGAAAAATAACTTCATCTAGTGAAAAAAAAAAAAGAAAATAAGAGCATAGAGGTCAATAATCTTTTGAAAGCCCTGATTCTTGTAAGTATGCTTACTGTGGTACAGGCAGGGTAGATGTGAATTATTTATGGGCTGATGGTGCAGCATGGCATATCATTTCACACACCATCAGGCTCAGAAAAATACTCCTAATGAAAAGAAAAAAAAACAAACCAAACCATGCCATTAATAAAAACCAAACAACAATTTGAAATTTGAAAAGTCTGTGCTGAAATCTGCAAAAGACCATTCAAATTAAAGGCTGAAAGTCTGTGTTCTTCATGTGTCACATGGAGCATAAGGCAATACATGTGCTGGGGAAGGTATAGAAATAGCAAACTGATGGACAGGAATGTGGAACAGGGATTTGGGAACAGGATATCCATAAAGGTCTGCTTAAACCTAAGCAGGTGAGTCTTTAGAGGCTAGAGTGGTGTGTTGCTCTTGGAGCAACACAGAGCCCCTAAAGTTAATTTCCAGATGGAAACCTGAAATTGTCTTCTGGAGGGACAAACTTCTCATTCTCCAAGCAGAAGTGGGAGGGCCTAGCCAAGCAACCTTAGGTTTTGGGAATGCCTGCAATGCAACCTAATCACATCTGCAATGACTGTGCCTCACTCTGAAACCAGTTTTAAATGACCTTAATAAACTAATTCAGATCCAAAAATTTTAAATAAAATCACTGTGTAATTGATCACTATGCAGCTCATATTATAAAGGATGGAGCTGCAGAGGACCTATAATCTCATCTTTTTTATCTTGCCTGTTGAACTGTTTTATTATTTGCTTGGTTGATAGCACTGCCTTTTACCAACCTTTTTTAACTTTTCGCATACCAAGAGCCCATGTCAAGTTGTTTAACCTTTGGGCAAGTTCTCTAAACTGGGTGTCTTCTGTCCTCTTTTGGAAAGAATTTTGGAGGGAATTTCAGAAAAACTAGTTGAGTCCTTTTGAACTTTTCTTAAATGCATTACCTCAGAAAATACCCTTCTTGTAGGTAGCAGTGTTTGGCAGGGCTCAACTCTCATGACATGTCAGAAAACATTTTATTGGGCCACACCCTGGCACCACCTTTGCAAAGTGAGTTCACTCATTCTCTGCTGAGAATTTTGATTAAGCATCTTCCAGCACAGAGCAGGCACCATCCCAGGTTTTCCCCAAGGGTGCATTTGCCACAAGACTGCCACTGAATGGGATGTACCATATCCAGGACTGTTGAAGTAAACGTGGAGCAGGGAGTTTCCTCTCTTCTATGCTCATCAGTTGCTGCTGTAATAATAAATAAAATAATCCAGGATATGCCCTTTATCTGACAAGGCAGACACCCAAAGTTAATCGTGTATTCCCATGGGCTTTTAGCATGTTCTGCACTGCTGCAAGGCTGTGCTGCTCTTTAACATCCCACCTCAGCCACGGAAGTGTTCACCCTGAAGGCAGCTCTTTGCAGTAGGGTCTGGTACTAAGCTCTTCTAAGTAAGTGCAGAGCCACTGCCTTTGAGAGTGTTGCTTCATCTAAGATTTATGCAACCATTATGGCTTCTTCCTCCTCTCTCTATCACATTGTTCTTTGCATAAATGTAATAAATACATGAAGTTCACTGGCAATTAAAGGGCTGTTCTCTCATCCCTTTGGATTTCATTTAAGGAAATCCTATGAACAAACAGTAGAAGAGAATGGAACTTGTTTGTTGTGCTAGATTTGTTTAATATCACATGCATTTTATATATGAAGCAGTAAATATCCATCCTTATTCAAAGAGCAACTTTGCTGTTAAAAATGAAATATTTGACTTCTGTTGATTTTTAGCACTAAGCCTTTCCAAAAAATCCAAATATTAAAATTTCAATTTGATATTTTTTGATGTAGAACTTTGACATTGTTCTATCCTGAAAGTATCTTTGATATAATAATGTACTGTAAGCTCTCTTAATAGAACTTTTGTTGGAAACCTAATTTTTTTTTTCAGCAGAACTGTTCACAAAAATACTGACTAAAGCTGGGACACATCACAGACATCTCATGCTCTGATATTGAGCTACTTTTCTTTTTTTCTGGATCATTTTACCGACCATGGGGAAAACAAAAACCAAAAAACAAAGGGAGAAATCTCCAGTTTAACACCTCTTGTAGCAGAAGTAAAGTACCTTCTCATTCCTAGGACAGGAGGGAAATGCCTTCTCCAGTATAACATCTCATGTAGCGCTCTTAAAATCGCGAAGAACTCTTGAAGACCTACTGATATTTAAACTATGAGTTCGTTCTAACTTCTGTTTTTGATACCTTGTTTTCTGAAGAATGCACCTTTGTCATTGTTGCGTTTNTAGTTAGAGAGATGTTGCGTTCCACTGTGGGGAACTGCAGAGAGTGCTTTTAAAAATGGATGGTCGGGAGCGAAATGAAGCCAAATGAGGCGAAAGTTGTATCTGAGAACCATTTATTGATAGCAAAAAGGAGAAGGAAAAGGGGTTGCCCAAGTGAAAGACAGCTAGAAGAGACAAAAAAGAAGAAAGAAAAATGGAAAAGGACTGGGGGAGAGGAGGCAGAGGGGACAGATAGAAAAAGAGGGCGTTACCACCAGCGAGTCAGGGCAGTGCTGTCAGCATCCAGGCAGCGGGGGGTGTGCACACTGCCTGCCTGGGGACAGGCTGGGTCTTAGTGAGCCTACACGGTTCCCGGAGAGCCGCAGCTCCACAGGCGCGGCTCCCGTGGCGACGGCACCGGACACGCGGCGAGTGGGCGCTTGGACAGGAGGACCAGGACCTGGACAGGGTCATGGCGACTGGCTGGATCGGGTGGCCAGGCGGGCAGTGATGGCTGGATGGGCGCAGCAGGGCTGGAAGCAGGCAGCCCAGGCAAGGACGCAGGGCAAAGTGGCAGGGTGGTGGTCAGGGGCACAGGAAGGCAGGACTGGTGTGAGGGCGAACCAGCAAGGGCAGGAGACACAGAAGGCAGGCTGGGGCCAGGGCAAAGAAAGGAGGGAGCAGGCCAGCAAATGAACAGTAACAAGCCCCCTGCGAGCAGCAACGCAGTTGGTTTTTATACCCCCCTGGCCCCTCCCAAAGCCCGCCCGCTAACAGGGATCCATTGGTCCTGTGCAACCTTTCTTTGCCATCCATTGGTGGCGAGCTTTTCACAACCTGACTGGAGAAGCCCCTCCACAGTGTCTCCTACTGACTGCCTCATGGGAGGTGCTGCCAGGCAAAGTCCTTCCAGAGACAAGGCTTCTTCTAGTTGTCTTCTGCACATGACACATATGCAGCCCTCCTCCACAGGCCCCTCGCAACCATTGTTGAGGCATAACAAACCTGAATTGGCTTCTCACAGTCATCATGAAATATCCCTATGATAAATATTTCCCCATCACTCTTTGTGGTAAATGGATAAACCAAAATAGTTTAACTGCTCTACTCTGACCTTTTCTTTCTGTATTTCTGTTTTATGTTCATAGTGATTTAGTGGTTCTACTGACTTTATGAAAAAGTAATTGTTTTCTCCTTCATAATTTTGTTTGCTTAATTGTAATGGAAACATTTTCCCCTCTGTACTGAAGAACACACCTCAAAGAAATGGGTGCTAACAGGGATGATCAGTCACCTTCTTGAATGACAGTGTATGAAAGTCCAAAGATGTTGACTACTTTTTTTCCTTGTCACTTAGTCAGTGTAATCACTTTTTAGTCACATTTTCTACTCCTGATGAGGTGTTGCTCACTGACGTGTTACAATTTGGAAACATCGTTCTTCACTTTGTGTTATTTTTATTTATGCATCTTTTAACTAATTACAGTTTAAATACATAGTCAGATGGAGAGGAGGAAATTTCTTTAAGAAGTCTCAGAATTGCAGAACTAAGCAAGATGGAAGGAACTTCCAGGGGTTTCTAGTTTAACCACATGCTCAAAGCAGATCTTTCAGGGCATTCCCCATTCAGGTTTTGATTATCTCTGAGGATAAAGATTCCTCAGCTTCTCTAAGTTTCTGTTCCTCTATTTGGTCACCTTCAGAGTTAAAAATCTTCACAGGTGTTGTATTGAAGGTTGTGCCTGTTGTTTCTCATCCCTCAGTTGCACTTGACACTTTGATTATAGACAAACCAGCTCAGGTACTTGCAGAAGCAAAGAAGAATCAAATTGTGATGCATTTGAGAGCAAGCAACCATCTCCTTACAAACATCCTGAGTCTCCTTTCAGACTGAATTAACCTATGATCCTGGGCTGAAAATGTTCCAGTGCTGCCATTCCTGTATTAATATTGTATCAGGCCAGTAGTTTCAGGCCATGAGACCATGATCAGCCAGAAAAAATTTCCTGCTGGAACTGGGCACTTATTTTACGCAAAATATTCCCTATTTAAACAAGTAAATAGGTGGTCAATATCCAATCCACTAACACATTGAAAAATTCAGACATATTAGGTGGGTTTTAGATAACTAAATGATTCTTGGTGCTGACTTCCAAATTCTTTTTATTTAGTTATATGAACTGCTCTGTTACAAAAGGAAATAATTTTTTCAGTGTCTTGGAAATTTTGCTTTGCAATTTCTGAGTAGCGGAGGGAAAAAAAGACAGAGATAATATTTCTGGGAGGCAGTTAGTAACCACAGGACATTTCTCCTGAAGGAATCGTGAAGAATGGACAATAGCTACTTTGAGATACATCTCACCAAAGGAACCCTTCTTAGAAACACTGGGCTTGGCTTAGACCAGTACTGGGAAAAAAAACCAAAACAACCAAAAAAAACCTAACAAAGAACAACAACAACAACAAAACCCCAAACAAAACACCAAAACCAAACCAAAAAAAAAAGCCAAACAAAAATGTGTTGCAGAATGAAACCCAGAAAAAAAAGACATTAAGGAATCATGGAAGTAAAAATTAATGTGTGGGAGCCAGAATATGCACAGTCTCTGTGTGGGTGGACAAGCAAGTGTGGATATGCCAACAAGAAAAAGGCTGACATATCGTATTCTGTAAACTTAAGATATAAACAAAATTTCTGAGGTCTGTTGAGGCTTAGCTGCTCTGACCTTGCTCTTACCAAGTGGTGTGGCTAAAAGGGTAATATTTGTGGTTTCCTGTTCCTGTAAAGAGAAAAGAGAAACATGCTCTTACTGCAGCTCAGTTACTACTCAGTGGATGCTTCCACTCTTTTTACCATTATGATCAATGGAAGAAAAATGCTAGCAGGATCCTGCTGACTATTGCTAGATCTCATTTTAGGAGTAGTGTTCTTTATTGTGTGCTATAATCAAGAATCCAATCAACTCCTTGAACTCTGACCTTCTACTTTCTACCTAGGCAATATTCCCTTCCTCAAGCTCTATGCATTGTCTCATCCCTCCTCTCCATGTGCCTCAGTTCCAACATGCACTCAACCCTCCCTTTTCCAGCTTTTCCTTTTGAGCCTGGTTCATCTCAAAGGACCATTGGATTAGTTTCTGCTGAGATCATCTGTCACCTCCTGACCTCTCATAAGACTTTAACACATTCTGCAACTATCTCCAACTGCTTATCTAGGAAATAAAACAATTAAGGGCTGTTTCAACCCTATGGGGTGGTGCAATTTCTTCAGACCTATTCCTGCTCTCCATCCAGGATTAAGAACTGAAATTCCACAGAGCAGCTTCTCAGCCCACCCCCAGAGAACCCAAAGGAGACAGAAGAATACACAAAGAGCTATCCCTATTTACTGTCTCCATCACCACCAACCTCACTGAGCTGCTCTAAACAGTGTTGAACCCTTTAAAATGATAATTACAAACCAGCCCGTTTCATACTTCACACACATTGACAATACAGGGATGAAGTAAGGAATTGTGCCTGCAAGGTAGGGAAATAACTGTCAATAAAGTCAACAAAGTATCCAACCAATGTATTATTCATAGTATTTTAAAAGCAATTGTCAACTGAGACTAACACTAACAATAATAGCACTTATGATCCAAAAGCCATATGAAACTTGTTCAGCTAAAGTTTTAGTTACAAACTTTTAAGTCATCTAGTTGGAAAGAGCTTTGAACATTTTAAAGCAACACAGGGATCATTCATAACTGAGTTCAGTAACCTACGATGTCTCATGGAAACAATCTGACACTCACAATTTTAGTTCAAAATATGGTAAACCCTACTATTTTCTAGACAACCTTGCTTTCAGCTCCTGGACAGAAAACTCATCAGGTAGGAAGGTGAACCATAGCATATCATTCTCAGCTGAAAGCTCCTATGAAAAGTCTACCAAGGGCTTAGAGCAGAATGGTCCAAGAGCGACCATGGAGATCACACTGTGCCTCAGGGATCCCACTATCTCCAGCCTCACTCCCACACCTCAAGAGAACCCAGAGGTTCCACAGCTGCACAGGGCTATGTGCAGGGTCAGAAGTTGTTTGGCTGATATATTTGTATCAGCTGTCTCAACACCCACTCCTCCTCCACCCCTGGGATCAGTGGTTGGATTTGATGGAAAAAATTTCTCTGCCAGATGTGACCCATGGGCCATGTTTTGAACTGTGCTGATTTAGTTTTACAGTGTTTAGAGCCTAGTCCTCTCCTCAGTAAAGACCAATGAAGATTTGGCCAGTTAGGTCAGACTCTGTGCTCCTAGATTTTTGTAACATACCTATCAATAGGAGTGTTTAGAAAGGAGGAATCTTACTGTTATTTTTGTAATAATCCATAGTGGAAATTTTCTAAGTTTCAAACTTACAGACTCTCCACATCCTGTAACTAATTCTAGTAGCTTTAGGGAGTTCCCCAGCTGGGACAAATCCAGGCTCATCTCTGTCTGGAGCATATCCAGGCTTGCTTCTACTGGGGGGCCTTGAAGTTTTCCAGCATCCCTAGCCATGACGCAGACCCATTTGGGACTCCTGCCTTCAGGCTGGCCATACTGTAGCTTACAGAGTTCCCAGGACTTGGGTAGGCCTGCCAGAAACACAGTTTCTGTTGGAATGTTGCCTTGGATTTGGCAAAATTTTATCAAGCCCAAGCTGTTTAGAGTGAAATATTTCACACTCTACCAACTGGAATTTTTCAGCAAACTTTGTTTCAGCAGAAAATTTCTGACCAATTCTATCTATTAACAAAACAGCAGGTCCTTAGGGAATTCTATATAGTGCCGTCAGAGATATTGAAGGGTTAATTCCTATGAAGAATCTAGTGGAACAATATAAGCATCCATTTGGTATCTGGATTTGTTTAATGATCATTGCATCTGCTGTTACAGTCTCCAGAAACAATTAATGTTCAGATTCAATGGACTGTTGCTTCCTTAGTTTTTGCAAAATGAAGTTCTCTTGTTCTGGTGGCTGGCAGCTGCATTTGGAGCCAAGCAAGCCTCCATTTCAAAGGAATCCACCTATGTGGGTGATACCCCAAAGGGCTGTGCTGCCATTCAGAAGGACCTCAACAGGTTTGAGAGATGGGCAGAGAGGAACCTTTTGAAGCTCAACAAAGGAAAATGCAGGGTCCTGCATCTGAGGAGGAATAACCCCAGGCACCAGTACAGGAGGAATAACCCCAGGCACCAGTGCAGTGACCTGGGATGCCGCTCTATGGAGAAGGACCTGGGGGTCCTGGTGGACAACAAACTGTCCTTGAGCCAGCAGTGCCCTTGTGACCAAGAAAGACACCTCCGGAGGGCCTTTAGGATGAGCATTTCCAACACATTGGGGAAGATGATCCTGCCCCTCTACTCAGCTCTGGTGAGGCCACATCTGGAGTGCTGTGTCCAGTTCTGGGCTCCTCAGGAGAAGAGAGACATGGAGCTCCTGAAGAGGGTCCAGTGGATGGTGACAAAGATGATTAAGGAGCTGGAGCATCTCTCTTACATGGAAAGGGTGAGGGAGTTGGCTCTGTTTAGACTTGAAAAGAAACAACTGAGAGGGGACCTTATCAATTTATACAAGTATCTGAAGGCAATGTGCCAAGAGGATGGAGCCAAATAATGGTGCCAAGCAACAGAACAAGACACAAGGGGCAGAAACAAGCAACTAGCAACAGGACGAGGAAATGGCCTCAAGCTGTGCCAGGGGAGGTTCAGGTTGGACATCAGGAAAAATTTTTTGACTGAAAGGATAGTTAAGCATTGTAATGGGCTACCCAGGGAGGAGTCACCATCCCTGGAAGTGTTCAAGAAATGACTGGACTTGGCACTTAGTGCTGTGGTTTACTTGGCATGGTGGTGTTCAATCAAAAGTTTGACTTGATGACCTTGGAGGCCTTTTCCAACCCTAATGATCTATGACGCTATGATTCAGTGAAAGTGATGCACCTGAACATAAGCAATAACTTTCTTACTGAGAGGTTGACTGAGCACTGAAACTGGCTACCTAGAGAGGTGGAAGAGTCTCCTTCCCCAGAGATATTAAAAAAAAAACCCTCTGGACACAATCCTGAGTAACGTGCACTAGGTGATAGTGCTGGAGCAGGGAGGTTGGACTAGATTACCTCCAGCGGTCCCTTCCGACCTGACCCGTTCTGTGATTCCGAGATGGGATGGTGAAAAATGGGCATAATACATGGAATGGGGATGATAGATCAAAGATGGATCGGAAGAGTTATAGGCAAGCTGGTACCTCCCTCAGCCACTGTCTCTAGGTGCTGTCCTCCAAGGAAATTTGAAAGCTCATCTGCTGCCTGATGAGCTACTCCAGGAGCAGTTTTCCACACTTCTCATAAAATGGACTACAACCATGTCCTTAATATCTACAATCTCCTGATGACTGAAAACAACTAGCAATATGCAGATAACAGAATTATAATAAGAAGGAAGCTGTAGAGAACACACTACCCCCAGTTTTACCGATTTTTAATCACTATTTTATAAGTTTTAGGACTGAGTTTGCAGTATAAATAATGGGAAAATGTGGTCTGGACCTAAACCTTACATGTAGGATTCTTGCTAACGTGACAAACATTGAAAGAATATGAAAACATAATAATAAGCTACAGACTATGTTCTGACTGCATTAGAATCAAGCACTATTGTATAGCAAAAATATTTTAAATAGCGTTCTCCTTTTATGGATGACACAAGATCTCTTGATATTTACAGCATATAAAAGGCTAAACAATATACATTAACCATATAATTTGTCTCATCTTTCACCATTTCATTTGTTTTATTGCTCCTATAAAACAAAATTCTCTGGGCAGTTTAGATGAGTGAAGAGCGTGAAATACTGCTGGCCCCATATCTCTCCCTTCCATAGCTGCAATATTCCTCTCTGGAGTGATGGGTCTCAGTATTCCTACGCAATACAGGAGTATTAAATTTTTTTTAGTGGTTTATCAATGTGGTTTTGTAGCAGTCCTCAGAACAAATCAAAGGAAAACAAAATAGAAAAAGAAACTAAGATTATTGGTTTGCAAAATCAGTTAACTGAATTTGAGCTGAGATCTAATAAATGCCATTTATATTTAGGTTTAGGTTTAGAAGGATAGAAAGGTAGTCAAAATGAAATTTGCTGCCTGAAGGGTGAGAAGGAATGTAGCAATCCCCCATTCTGCTACAGGAAAGATAAAACATATGAAACAATTGGGAAGGAGAATGAATTCTGAAATTCCTAGGGTGGTTGGCAGAGGTTACTGTGTGAAGTGATGCAGCTGCTGGAGGTGTTGCTGTCCTAGCTTTCCCAAGAAAAACAAGCAGCAGGACCCCAGTATTTTGCAGTCTGTTGTCCTACGTTATTTCCCTATGCCTAAAGCCAGCTAAGATAGGAAACAGAGCCAGCAATATTTAAATGAATAATGGCAAATAAAACATACCAAATGACAGCAAAAACAAGCACTAATATGTAAAATAGCTGTGGCTATTTCCTCAGTAGAGAAAGGACTAGTGTTGCATTGCAGTGAACATACGCGGAAGAGTGCTGCGTGTTTCTTTGTGCCACGCACTCTGATTTCCAGAGAGAATTCTTGTCATTTTACTTTTTTGGCTGGTAAGACTTCAGTAGAGAGGAGTGATGGAATAGATGTAACAACGTTTTTTTTCCCTAAACCAAATTATTCTTTACAAGGCCCTGCAAAATGAATGGTTCCAGTACTAGGAGTCTGTTCCTGACTCAATTGTTTTAGCTGTATAGGCATAATTTGTGAATATGGCTGTTTCAGAGAATTAATTCAAATAATTTAATTTGGTGGCTAATGCCAAAACTCTTTCTTTCATGATAAAAATTACCTGGAGAAAAGTGATGGCAGAATTTGAATTTCTAAAGGCAGAGCAGTCTATTCTGGGTGCTTTTGCACCTTTGCATGGCAGTCATCAAAAGGCAAATATTTAAGATAAATATTTCAAAAAACGATATGCATATTTTTGTGACAAACCAGTTTTCTTGGAGATACATGTGTATGTAGCTGATGTCACTGTTTTCTGCACATTGCTAAGATTCTAGCTGAATAAAAGGGTTTTGAAGTGGATATACAGAAAAATATATTACAGATAGCATACTTCAAAAAGGCAGCATAGTTCAGTGCCTCTCCAGAAGTGATTTGTTCAGAAAGTTTGAAGCAATGAAACCTTATAAAAGTATAGACTCTTGTTACAAATTCTCCCAGTGTTCCTTGTTAAGTCTAACATGATTTCAAGCCAACTGATTCTGATAATGCCTAACCAGACTTTCTAAGAATTTTATTGTGTGTTTCTAGGTTTGCTTTGTTGCTGTTTTTCCTTCAGTGATGAGATAGTGCCATGCAACAGTTGTGGTCACTGAAATGACAGAAGACCTTCGGATTATTTCAAAACTACATTTCATCCTTATCCAGCATTTTTGTTCAACATTCACAAAAGTTTCTCCTTTGACCAGAAGTATCCACCAAGTTCATCCCCTAGACAGCCATGCCAAGTGTTAAAAAAACCCTCAAGAGCTTTAAATGGAACTTCCACCTTTACACAGGATACCTAGATCATGAAACTATATATCCTTTATTAAAACTATTCTATTATGTGTTCCCACAGGGAAGAGCTTATCTTCTGTGGGAATGGGCGAATGGTGGAGAATTGAACATCTGTTGAGCCATGCTGAAAGCCTGGGTAGCCCTCGGTCTTTCAAAGAATTGTCAAGATCTTTTCCCTGGAAAACAAACAAACAAACAAAACAAAACAAAACACCAAACCAAACCAAAAACAAACAGCTTTCCACACACACACAAAAAAACCCACAAAAAAACCCCCACAGATACGCCCCCCAAAAACAAAACAAAACAAAACAAAACAAAACAAAACAAAACAAAACAAAACAAAACAAAACAAAACAAAACAAAACAAAACAAAACAAAACAAAACAAAACAAAACAAAAAACCAAACAAAAACCCCCCACCAAAATCCCACCAACAGTTGCCTGGAATACAGCCCAATGCATCCTCCATGTGTTTAAATTAAAGCATCCACAGGGCCAGTATTCCAGCAGGGGTACACAGCAGTGTTCACAGTTTGATATGCTCTTAGGCCAATGCAGAAATTACTCTGGATCAGGAATTCAGTCAGGCATTTCCCTGGCCATACTGGGGTATATCAGGTCTAGACATTGACACAGAGGCCAGGTCTGCCTGATAAATTCTGGCTTGCCATAGTTAGGTGTTGTGACGAAGTGTGGTTGTCAGAACTATGGCAATACAAACTGCTAGCATAGACGTGATTTTCTAGAAAAGCTTTCCATGTGCCTAAACAGTGTCTTTGATTTAGGAAAGAGGGCACAAATTCAGCCAGCAAAATCATAGTTTTGCCAGTCTAAAATATATGGCTTCACATTCTTTCTGAGGATATATATCAAGTGGGATAGTAGGAATCTTTCCAAAGGCAGACCTTTCTTCATTTGTAAACATTTTTATTAGAAAATGAGTATGTCTCAAAGATTTGGTTTCTGTCATTTTTCTAAAGTCAGGAAAATTCATTAGATCAACATTTGTTTGAAAAGTTGACTTTCCACCTCCTTTTACCTTCATATATTATCTGTGAAATGTGGATTAGAGTATTTGCCTGCTTGACAGGACTGTTATATATAGGTTTATTGAAAAAAAAGAAAAGATTTTCTCAGGCACCTTGAGCTCACAGAGCTTTTTCTGGAAACAGAAACACTTTTTTTTTTGTTCAAGTTCTATGGGAAAATACACTTTTTGACAAGTATTTTTTTACTCAGAAGCTTCCAAATTTCCAAGCATTTTAAGACAGGAGAACGGTGTAGGTTCAGGAATCTGACATGTCAAGATGATATATAATTTTTTACTTCTTATTATACACAATGTAGAAAAGAACAATCTGTTCCAAACTTGGATAAATATTCAAAGTATTAAATAAGAACACAATGTTACCTTGATTTAGCTACCATCTCTGAAAATCTAGAACTCAATTACTTTCTGACTACAGCCTGACTAAATACTAAAAGAAGAAAGTGAAAGTACACACAGAAGAGTTAGAAAAGTTTCTGTAATTTTCAGTAAAATTTATTTTAAAATCAGGAAAACAGATGTTCAAAAAGCATAGCACATTAAAGAAGAATGTGTTTGCACCCTAAAATAAGAGACCAGAAACTGTAAACCAAGACTTGGTCTTGCCTCTGGCAAACACCAGAGTTTCTGAAATGCAGACCCCTGACAGGTCCTGGTCTTTAAGTGGTTTTAGGTCGTTACCCAGATAGCAGCATCATTATGCTCCTGCCATACAAAAGACTGTACAACTGAGAGATTAGAGATGTAGTTGACCACTTAAGTACTTTGCTGGGTCCTGCTTTATTGGTGTTTTAAAGTGAAAACCCTGAACAGATTAGGTTTTGGTAGAGAATACCCACCAACTAACCAATGAACTGCTGCAGTGCAGGTACCTGTCATTCGTGCTCAGCTTCAGACAGCTGCAGGAGTTACGGCCCGTCCTGTGAGTCATGACATTGCTGCAGTGTGTATTCTTACCTGACCCTTTCATAAGGCAAAATATGCTTATTTTGGTTTAAGCTGTATGAACTGGCCATACTCCAACTCAGCTAAAAAGTATATGCAGTAAGATTTAGGGTGACTGAGCTGATCAACCTAACTTAGTAAGACGCTGCATTTACTCATGGATTCATACTTTATTTCTGTTATATTGGTTTCTACTTTCCCAAAATTTCCTCCAAGCATTCTGTAGATTGGTAGGTAGGAACACTTCTGTTTACTGTGGGTTATGAGTTAGACACTGGAATACAAAGAAAGAGCCTAAGTCCAGCTAAGGCAATTCTGTTTCCTTCGGGAGCTGGTTTTCATGGACATCTAGAAAGGGTAAGACACCAGGGCATGGATTGAACTATTTATGAATACTGACAAAATATTTAGCATATAAAATTCTCAAATCAGAATTTCTATTTTGTGACTTTTTATTCCCTGACCATTATCAGAATGAATTTGTCTTTTTAGGCACTTATTCATGCCTTTGGTCTCTTTTCATTTAAAAGTGCACAAAAAGGTATTTGCATTTGCATCAATTTGATTTACAGATGTTGCCATATAGTAGCATTGTGTCCCTCTTTTGTGCTGAGTAATATCAAAATCATGGGTTTTCACACTCAGAGAACCAAACATTCCTTGTGAATTTAGCTTCCCATCCTATTTGTGAAAATGAAATAGTGAAAATGGTGATTGAAGAGAACAGACTCAAGACCATGTTATAAGCTATTATGTTGTATTTCCTGAACTATATTTCATTGGATGACCTTCAGGACTATTAGCAGAGTGATTTCAAAAGTTTTCAGATTGCTTTAACAGATATGCCATTCAACTGATGTTAACATTTCAGTATATTGAATTTATTGTGATGTAAACACCCTAGAGGTTTTCTCTCATGAAAAAACCTAAAGAACAGATAATCAAATTACATTGGCATGTTGCCACTTTCAGTACCATGACCATGTTACGTCAAGGCATTTGGATGATGGTAGATCTTTTTATGGAAGGTAGATTTCTGTCTATAGTTACAGTAAAAAATGTGTATTTAGGAAGGAAGGAACAAAGTTCTATAGCACTTTACCAAAAGCAATACAGCACTGACATTAGTGTGCCTTTGGATACGCAGAGGATTATCCTTGGCTAAGGGCCAGCACACATCCAGCCTCTCCCTCACTCCCCTTCCTTAGCAGGACAGGGACAAAAATAGGATGGAAAAGCTTGTGTGTTGAGATAAAGTCAGGGAGACCACTTAGCCATTATTTTGGTGGACAAAACAATTTCTTCTATGAGAAATTTAATTTAATTTATTGCTAATTACAGCTGAATCAGGCAGTAAAAAAAACTCCTCAAAATGTAGATAAATGCCTTTCCTCCCCCTTTTTCCAGGCTCATCTCTACTTCACTAGTATTTTAATTCCTTTGATTTGTTTTTTATATTTTTTAATCTTTTCCTTCTGCTTTATTTTAAAGGACATCTTTTTATTTCTTGCTTTTTACCTTACACTTGTTATATTTAAACAGACACAAATACAACCTTAATTCAGCAATCATTTTAGACAAAGTTATTTTATAACATTCTTATTTTCCCTCAGGCATCAAAAATATCAAACCAGAAAAAATAGAAAAGTGTTTGTTCTGTGAAACTTTTTGTTGTTATTTCTAGAACTGGTCTAAAAATAGAAATAATTTTCGGTGAAAAATACTTCTGAATAGTATTCTGCTTTTTAAAGATTCAAACCCTTTTGCAAAACACCATAAAAGTGATAAAAATAGAAAATAAATTCAATGCAAAATGTAACAGATTAGTGTTAAAATTCAGTGAAACCTCTCTGACATGCCGAAGTAATCTCTGTGAAACACCGCTGTGAAATACTGCTTCCAAAGCTGTTCAGAATGTATTTGATATCTACTGCAGAATTTAATTCATAACCCCAAAGCATTGGTAAGTTCAGTGGGATTGTTATTTCACAGCAATTTCAGTTTCAGTAAAGAATAGGTTTTTTTTAGTTTGATGAACTTACCTACGTGAGCTTGCATCATTTGATAATTGATGTGGTTTAAAAGGACCTTTTTAACACTATGGACAATTGTAGAAATCTAAAAAATTAATTTACTTCTAGAGTGTCCTATCAATGGTATATAACAGTGAAAGTTTTATTATCTATAACTTTGCTTTCAAAGTTATGCCAAATACTTCATTTTGTTCCATTGTTACCCTATATTTAGAAATATTTTCTTATATTCAATAGCAAATCCTGCTTTGTTAACCAGTTCTAGGAAATATTTTGAGGTTTACTATCACTGCAGTGACACCTGGTGTTGAAAGCCAAGTTGTTAATAGCTCAAAGGTATAGGAGAATCCATTTCAGAGCATGTATTATCTTAAACCCACCAGCTTCTCTGCCTTTTCGGCACCTGCTAACTTGAAAGAGAAGGAAAGGGAAAGGGGGTAGGAGACGAAAAGCAAGGAAGCAAGGAAGCAAGGAAGCAAGGAAGGAAGCAAGGAAGGAAGCAAGGAAGGAAGGAAGGAAGGAAGGAAGGAAAATAACATTTTCACAAGTATTGAAAGATACTTATCAGTTGCTGCATGGGTAAGGTTTTTCCCTGCCAAAAATAAAAATGAATTGGTTTAATTCTGATGTCCCTTGGTCATGGTCTTATATAGAAAAATATTGTCAGATAACTCTCCTACGTTGAAGACTGATTCAGATATTAGCACAGTTGCCAGGGTTAATTTTTCAACCTCACAATATCAACTTTGCAAATTCACTGGATTTGTAAAAGCTTGAGGTATCTGTGACAATAAATCAAATAGAGAAGTGAAATATCCCTGTGTATTTTTTTTCCTGAGGAGAAACAATGAAGTTAAAAGAAAAATTACAAGGAAAATAAAAGCATTCCTTTGTATGTCTGTGTATGTAGGTATACATGTGTGTTTCTGTTTCAGCTGAAGAAATGTAGTTCTGTGATTGAATATAGAAAAATGCTTCAATAAAGTCTAAGTTGAATATACAATCAATGGATTGAAATCCATATATACAGTTTTCTCTGTAACAGAATTCCTGTGTGCTAGCATACATAAAATATGAGCATCTCTAATAAACAGCAGCTGGAGTACATGGCAAGCTGGATCATTGTGTGGAATATCTTTAAGGTGTTTTTGGCACAACTTCCAGGACTGTCTTGACCAACACTTTCCCAGATGTGTAGGATTATGGGATATATCTTCTGGAATCTCTCAGGAAAGCACTTTAATTCACAGCCACACCTGGGCTGGATATTGCAATCAGCTCCCATTTTCCACTTACAATTTTCCTTCCTCGTTCATTTTAATTTCTCTGTTTTCTCCCTTATCACTTAATATATTTTCCTCATTATTGGCATCTGGGCTGTGTGTTCTAACACAAACACCAAAAGACCAAATCAAGATTAAAAAAAAAAAGAGCAAAAATATTCCCATTTCAGATGGAAGAGCAGATGGAGCTCTTGGCACTTCAGAGGATTCAAATTGACCCTCTGCACCAAGCTCAGGGAAGACAGACTGTCACTGCTGACTGGAAAACACTAAAGAGACCTGTTTTCCCATCGAATATACAGTAGCATTTTCTAATTCTTTAGCTCTAAGCCGTGTATGGCCATGAAAGAGCAGCTGAGGGTTTTTGTTTTTTTTTTAGATTAGACTCTTTCATATCTCATGGATGCTGTTCTCTTACTTTTATGTTGAAATGATTGTCCTGAATTTGGAGATACAAGTTTGATTCTACATTTTCTTATCAGTGCCTGAGAGAGGCTGTGATTAAATGGTGACTACACCCTGGTCTTTCCCCATGCCTTCTTGATAGTTTTAGAAGTTGCATCACAATCATCCAAGGATTAAAACACTCAGAACAGAAAGGGCTAAAAGCTCAGGTGGTGCAAAAGGATTCAGCTCTGCACAGAACAGTTCATGATCTGGCCTGAAATCTCAAAGCTATTATCAGGGAATGACCATCTTTCCCAGGTACTATGTACTGTGGTGATTGCCTATCTTCAGTAATAACACATTAAGACTTTAATGAGCTTTTCTGAATATTTTATGCTATTCCATTGGTTACAGCAATGTTTCATTATTTTTAATATTATGATAATTGATGAAATTAATAATTGGTGCAAACTACTCAATATGAAATGTAATAATTTATTTCTAAATTATATAGCTGCAGTCTGAACATCTTTATTTTTTTTTCTTGAAGAGAACAGAATTAGACTTTAGGTAAAATTTTTCTGAAGAAGTAGGGCAGATACAAGAAGTATAAATCTTAACATAATATATATCCACTTAAAAGGCATCAAAGTTTCAGCTAAATTTAGAAGCTGAAAGACAGACACAAATCAGATTCTTGCAAAATGCTCAGGTGACTCGGATTCTGACAGAGCCTGAGAGACTTCTTGGAGATATCTGCTACTTTGGTATCTCCATCTTATTCCTTATTCTGATCAAACAGTGTCCATTATATCAAATAGGCCAGCACCTGAAGGGAACTTACAGGAAAGATGGGGCAAGACTATTTACAAGGGCATGTAGTGACAGAACAAGGGGGAATGGCTTCAAACAGAAAGAGAATAGCTTTAGATTAGATACTAGGAAAAGATTCTTTAGTGTGAGAATGTGAGACACTGGAATAGGTCGCCCAGGGATGCCCCATCTCTTGAGGTGTTCCAGGCCATGTTGGATGGGGCTCTGAGCAACCTGGTCTAGTGAAAGGTGTCCCAGCCCATGGCAATGGAGTTGGAACTTGATGATGTCCATGGCTCCCTTCCAACCCAAGCCATTCTATGACTCTAGGATTACTTTTGTGCAGTCACATTCAGGAAAAAATCTGTCCAAGAAGTAAAAAGGAGTTTTGAAATTATATTGTATGTGAACAAAGTGGTACCTTTGGTGCTTGGCCAGCCCTCATTTGTATCTCTAAACCAGAGCAGAGGAATGAGCAAGGGAGTAAGCACTTCTACAGGTTCAGAAATAGTAATAAGTTGTCAATATTTTAAAAGGACATTCTGCGACTTGTGCTTCATCAGGAACTGTAGTGATAAGACAAGGGGGAATGGCTTCAAAATGAAAGTGAATAGGTTTACAAGAGATATATAGGTTTACAATGGATATTAGGAAGAAATTCTTCACTGTGAGGGCGCTGGGGCACTGGAACAGGTTTCCAAGAGAAGCCGTGGGTGCCCCAACCCTGGCAGTGTTCAAAGCCAGGTTGGATTGGACTTTGAGAAACCTGATTAGTGGAAGTCCCTGCCCATGGCAGGGGGTAGGAACTATATCATCTTTAAGGTCCCTTCCAATCCAAACCATTCTGTGATTCTATGCTTCTATCCAGTGTGGTAAGAAGCACACTGTGAGGATTTGGGGATTGCCCATGCTGTGAGAATTTTAATTCTTCTGTGACACAATGAACAACTGCAAATGGACACATCAGGACTTGGCAATTATATGACTATTGTTCATGGGCAGGGAATTCTTTTCTTAAAGACTGGCTGACCACAGCAACCGTACTCTGAAACACTCTGTTCAGCATATGTCATTTTGAGGAGTATAACACAGACTGAAGAGATTTTGCTCTCCAGGTATTATCTTCTTAACAAACATATCTTGAGAACTGGGTGCAATCTGCTGTATCAAAGGTATTACTTTTCTGAACAATTCTAAAGAGAAAGTAGACTCTGAAAGATACAATAAGGCTCCTCTCCTCCCTCCATGGAAGGCAACTCTACCCAGGAGATGCCAAGAATCCTCTTTCCAGACATCACAGAACCTTTCATTTTGTCCACTTTCTTTGTTTTCTGTAATGGAAGTCTAATTAATCACTGAGATAATTTTAAGAAGAACTCTGACAAAAAGTCACCAGTTCCACCCTCTGTGCCATTTTTCATTATGTTGTGGTGGATGTATTGCAAAGGAGACTTACATGTGATGGCAGTACTTCCTCTGGCAGGAGCTGCAGAGCCACATCATAGAGACCCTCCTCCAGGAAAGATGCAGATATAATCTAAAATGTGCTGAGATCCCTCATGATTTATTTAAATGCAAAATAAAAAGTCAGAGCTGTACAGAAATATTTCTCATCATATTTTGCTGAAACTAAGATAATAAAGAAAAATCCTTCACTCTAATGAATGCATAGCTAACTGGATTTGGCCCTTTTACTAATATAGTTGTAGTTGTCCCACTCTACCTCAATTTTTTAATTCATTCATTTTTATCATGTACACTTATTTTTCTCTATAAAACTGGAAAAAACAGATTAGCTTCAAAAAACATTTCTCTTTTAAATAGTTATTTTTCTGTTTTAAGGGAGAATAGAAGCATCCGAAATTATGAACATCATTTGCCACTCAAATATATTTTTGTGCCAAGTTTTGGTATAAAGTGAATTTTCAGATGAGTGACAAACCAATAAATATGTAGGCTTACAGTAGCTCTTCTGAGAAACTGAACTTCAAATAGTGTCTTTATAATACTAACAAAAATGTGCTAATTTTTGTGCTTATTTTTCTTTCTTAGTTTGTTCCTGATGGTTAGGAAGTTGATCGTTCATTTTTCTACTGCCATTCACACCAGCTGCTATAAAGCAGCTATAAAAATACTCCCAGTGCAGATCTTGACCGTAGATCACTGTACCTAGACCCAGCTGCAGATGGATGGAGCAGCTGGTCCAGAGAGGTGCTGTTCCTGACTCCCACACACACTTGGTCGTGATGCATGAAGCAGCACAGTTGCTCCCCAGCCACAATTCCCATTCAGTCACAGATTTATGAAGTAATGAGCCGCCTACCAGAAAAAAACAAAACCAGCAGCTCTCCAGCACACTTTAAACAAACACCCAAGAATATTCCATAATTATAAATAACTGCAAATCAGCCATCAGATGAATTGCTAAAACTTTTTTACATAACTTGCTAAATGGGAAGCAAATAGAGTAGAGCAAGGAAAGGCGGAAATATGCCTATGTTGGGAGATAGCAGCATAAAAATTGGTTACTATTTTCAGAATATTTTTCAGGATATTTTCTCTTTTTTTTAACATCAGTGTGATGGTTGATGGGGCTGTTTTGCAATGATTCATGAATATTTCATGTAACCTGGCTATTTAATAATTATAATGTGAACATGCCAGTTTATCCTGACTTCAGCTACAAGATATGGATTCTGTAGTAAATGCCAATATACTATTAAGGGACCATAGGCAGCCTACATCTTGTGAGGATGCAAAGTCCTCGCTCCAAAGCAATTAACATTGTTTTTTACTAGCTCGGGTATAGGGGCCTGGATTGTCAAGGGTTAGTGGCCAAATGGAAATAGTCTTTCCAGAGGGGAGGTGGGAATTTCTTGTGAGGTGTTCCTGCATAGTCCCCTTTTGTGGCATGTGTGCAAAACAGACCTGTGCAATCCACAGATGGAGGTGATGGGGGTTTTGGTAAGGAGGGCATGGAGGGGGCTTGCTGTCTAAATTTATTTTCCTCTTGGTGTTTTGCTTCCAGTTTTAGACTAGTCATTCAAGAAAACTAGTTACTGCAGCTGCCAAACGTGGGGTGCTTTTAAGTTCTTGAGCAGTGTATCTCCCAGCTGTATCCTGATACTGCATTAAGACGCCATGCTGGTGGATGATACGCTTCTCTCCCCATGTCTAATGCCAGGGTTTCATGTAAAAACAACCCACAAACAGACAAAAGAAACCCAGAGCACAATCTGAGCATCAGTGTGCAGTTCCCAGAGATGTGCTGAGGTGCAGATACTGCTCACTTTCACCAGTGACCGTAGTCTTGAATAGACAAGAACTACACTTGTCCATCTAGTTTGATCTGATGGACAAGTGCAGTGAATCTGTAGAAAAATAACTGTACATTACACATTGGACAAAGACTAGAAATGATGGCCGGAGAGTTAAAGTTTTAAAACACTTACTTGAAAAAAGATTTATATAACAATATACCTGCAGTACACCTTTCAGAAACTTAATATTATTTGACTTTACTTCATATTATTTAGTGCTGATAAGAAATATACTCACAACTCTAAAGAACCCAACCTCCTGAATACTATTTGTCCCTACAGAAGTAATACTGAACTGTATTATTTATTTTATTTTCTACCAATTTTTCTTGAAAAATCCACCACAGATCTTAAGGCTTAAAACCAATACAATAACAGTGGCTGATTTTATTTTATGTCAATTACCCTTGAAAGGGCAGGTTCAATGTTTTATGTCTCTCTTCTTCAATGAGCATAAGTAATTCAATGACTTGTCCTGTATCAGCAGGGAAATGGCTACATTATCTAATAGCCTTCTTCCATCTCTAACTTGTAAGATCCTATCAATGTCAATAGTTGAATTGTGTAATAAGGCTAATGTATTTACAGAAAGCCAAGATAATGGAAATAATAAAATCTAGACTGAGGAACTCTCCATTTCTAATAAGATAATATGTTGATTTTTTTTTTTACCAGGCAAAGATTTTCTTTTTTCTTCTCAATAGCTCTCCTCATTGACTTTGTCCTCTTTTTTTTTTGAAGAGCTCGTACATGAATGGGATCCCACAAGAAATTAAGCATAGCCATATATAAACTGATTAGTTAAGCAATGCATGACAGCAAGGGCTTGTATGCACAGACACTGAAGGGAATTTGGGACAGAAGTCCAAACTGTGACCTTCCCAGGTACTAACATTTAGGAAGTGAGAGTATGCACTACCCTAGAGAAACCTGGAATGAAGTTCTCCTCCGACCTTTGTCTTCTCCCACAGAATTAATTGTCCTTGCTCGTTCCATTTACACTTTATTTCACTGAGGTCTATCCAATGCAGTAGCACAGGAAACATAAGGGTTTTAAAACTTGGGCTTATAGGCAGCTTGGGCTACCTATATCTAGGCAGAAGCCAGCTAATTTCATAAGGTGATTACATTCTCAAACTTCTCCTCACAACACAATAGAGCTGTAACCAGCAAGTTTGTTTTAGAAGTGCAATTGTAAAAGTCTACTTTTTGTAGCACTCATGCAAAGTGTACTCTTTGATACAAAGGAAGTCCCACCAATAACTTAACATGGTCATACAAAATTTTAAGACACAAATACAGAAAGCCCTTTCTTGCTTGCTGGGAAGTTTAATTTTATTTCCACCAAAAATGTTTGCTGAGCAAAAAGTGTATATCTAAAGTCCACTTCAAATATCAGGATGTGAATGAAATCTAAAATACGATCAAAAATTCAGTTTGCTGTCCTGTGGCCTCTTAGTTCTCAAGCACAGTGGAACATATCTGTCCACAAACACAACATGCTCCATTTGTTTGTTTTCTGAAGTGTTAGCTCAAACTCTGTGAGTTTTTCTGGAGTTTGTTGTGCTGCTCTGGGTGCTAAAAATGAACCCCAGCATCATTTTCTGTGAAGTTTTTTTTTACTTGAGTTTATTTTAGAAACATGTATTTTAGAGCATTTCATCTAGAGCAAATGGCTCCAGAGGAAATCTTGTTAGCAGGATGGCATTTCTGACCTGCCTTCCCACAGCTCCTGAGCAGTGTGTGTGCTTTTGGGGGTACAGTGTCCATTTCCACTGGCTCTGAAGAAGAATGTCTTTTTGTGCTGTAGTGGCTCACCTGCTTAATAATAGTAAATTGCTATATAATCATTAACTGACCAATATCTGTTAAAGTAAGGCTGAAATAAGGAAAAACAGATGTTGTTTTCTGTGTTTAATGAAAAAGGCTTATGCATCCTCATGCAGTATTGTCTGCCCTTTCTTGGGTTTGGACCTTATGTACCAGACAGAGGTATTTACCATATAATCCATGTATTTGAATGCTGGTTTCAGATTACCCAGAATACATCTGGAAAAGCAAAACAGCAGCCCCTGGCAAATATGACGATGAGCACAACCTTTGAGGAAAGGGAAGCAGGACACCTGAGAGCTGCAGATCCCAGAACACAACTGCTCACATGCCCTGTCATCCCCGGGAGGCATATGAAAACTTCTACACTTAACAAGAAGCTAGAACATTTCACTTTCTTCAAAATTTCACAGCTAGGTAAAGAGGAATAAATATCACTCTATCACCAGTGCACTTTAATTATTTCATTCTGCTGCGGGAACAAAAACGCATCATTAAAAGTTTTCCAGATAGAAGTAGTTTCTGACACATCCAGAGTGAACGGCAGCTCTTCATGGTTGAATAGAATAAGTACTTAACCCGTAGGGCTGATAGTAAATGTGAAATGGTGGGATGATTTCTGCATAAATGGGAAGCACAAGCTAAAACTTCTTTTTTCAGAGAGGACAAATCACTTTAGAGATAGCATTGACATGGCCATAAATCACGATGCAAGGATATCTTTAAAGGTATTTGACCCCATTTTACTGGTATAACTCAGGTGATTTCCCTCTTAAGGCAGATTTTATAGCCTCATTGAAATAATTCTCGTATGGTAATCAAGGCTTCAACAGGGCCATCATTCTCTGTGTGTGACCCAGTCACCACTGGAGGAAGGGTATTACCCCAAAGAGGCAGCAACAGCAGCAAGAATAGCAGCTGCCACAATCTTACTTCAGTGCTGAGAATGTTCCTCTAGTGCAGGAGGGCATTGAGGGATTCAGTCCACTGCTATCATTTCCAGGATTGAACTGCAAAGTCATATAGATATGCTAAAATTAGTGCCTTTACTATCAGAACTGTATTGAAAACCACACCTCCACCCTCTCCCTTATTGTCCTATAGGAAACCAACACCTTTCCTCTCAGGGGAAGTCTATCTACATTATTTTGGCCCTCCTTGTTTTGGGTCAGATCAAAGGTTCATCTAGTTTAGTAACTTGACTTACAGTGAGCAGCCATGGACGCTCAGGAAACAATAAGAGGATGTCATGTATAGAGTGATCCCTGCCTTGCTGTTCACTTCTAGTTTCTGATAATCTAGTTGTACTGACTTTTGTTGAATGAAATACACAACATTTTTCTGTTGTAATGCAAAAAAAAAGCCTTTTATGTTCAGCTTTTTGTTTGCTGGTTTGTTTTTAATCTGCTGAAAACCAATTTCACTGTTTTCCTTCATTGTTCTTTGTCTTATCATGGTCCACAGGTACAAATGTGACAATTTTCCAACTATGCCAGTTGCTCTAATTAAAGATTCAGCCTCTCTTCTTGCAAACCTTGGTCTGCTAATGGCTGCTTTGTAGTTCTTGTGTTCTGAGATATAATGATCAATCTATCCTACATGTATTATTCGAAAAATACATTGTTTTATATACCTTATCATATTTTCTTCCAATAGCTCTTCTCTGGTTGAAGAGTCCAGGTCTAGCCTCAATTCTAATGGAAATGAAGAGAAGGATTTACTGGTACAGCAGCTGAGACTCTTTGTCAAGCTAGTCAAGAACACTTCACCTAAGTATTTATTCTTAGAAAATGTCAGTTTTTAGAAACTTAGTATTTTTCTGGGAACATTCCAGTCTTGAAAAATCTTTAGTAAGAGGTTTGTCTAGTCAGGGTAGGTTTTCTGGCCAAACCAAAAGCAGAAATGAGGGAATAACTCCACAACTTAGCTGCTGGGATGTAACAACATGGAAATGCAAACGTCATTCAACCTATCTTCAGAACCAGAGAGCTTATATAAAGTTAAAGAAATGCTCATGGGATTAAGTAGTTTGCAATTAATCCAGGTCAAAGAAGGAACCAGTAGGATGGTATAGTGAACCCACAAATTTTCACGCTTGTGGTATTACTCTAGACACTCTGACACAATGCATTCCCTTCTCCTTCACCCTACAGCTCTTTTACCAAACATAAAGATTTATGTTACCAAACATAAAGAACCCTCAAATTGTGAAGTAAAAATAAATTACTATCCATTTTCATGTAGTTCTACACGAACTGTGTGTTGCTGCCCGAGAAACACAAAATTGCTCTGAAATTATAACAGAAAGGAAAGTCATTCACCAGAACTGTGAAACTTGCCTTTGTCACTGAGTCGTGGCTTGAGCTCCATCTGGACATCAGGCTCTGCCTGTGTTGAACTTTGCTCCAAGATTTTGCTTTGGAAGAGAGCAGGGTAAGAACAAATTCATCATTTCTCATTCAGGAAGATAAAGACTGAGGCATCTAAGGGTCATTTCTGGTGAAGGCAGTTTTTGGATTGTATACCACAGTTCTCAGATACTCAGCATGTTGCTGCTTGTTTTGCATGAAGTCAGCTGCAGTGTTAGTGAGCATCAGGAATGTCATAGCCAACATTTCATCTCTTGGCTCAGTTAACAATTGCAGAGTAGATGCTGCTGACTGTGAAAAGTAGGGAATGAAGTATTTGTGCCTGGAACTCAGTCCTGAGTAGATGTTTTACTTAACTTTATAAGGTTTCGAGATTTTGTTCTTTTGCCAAGTTTAATACTGATATTATTTCAAAAGTAACAACCAAGACTGATCCTTCCAAGTGCTCAATTTCCTCAGCAGCAGCTGAATTCTACATTAAAAGCTGGTGTGTGCATATAGTGCCAGCCAGAGCAATGCAAAGGTACCACCTAGAGTTGTACAGCAATATTAGCAGTACTGCAGTTCCTATCAGCAAGGCAGACTGATGCATCTCTTCCAGCCCTGGATGTGATGTGGGTAACTCCAGAGCAATAGGTAATGTCTTTAACCCACCAGCCTGAAGGTATAGTGAAAAAGAAATATGTTTTGAAAAACTGTCTCTTTTCTTTTTTTTGCTCCATGTAATTCTCTTTCAGATTGGAATAGTTTTCTTTCCCATTCTACTGCTAGGGAAGCAAGTGAGCTTTCAGTGAGGCTGAACAAGAGTGGAAAAAATCAGTGAAGAATCAGTGTTCTTTACTATTTAAGCACCATGTATGAATACAGCTTGGAACAAATGTACCTCTGCTGACAGGTGGAAGAGATAGACTTGCTTGTGTTGATATAGCTGTATGAGAAAGGAGCTAAATTATCACTTTTCCCTACCATTCAGTATCCATGCTGGGAAGAGAGCTTATTATCTCTATGACAATTACTCTCCTGTGCATTGCAATATGGAGAGTAGCTCAGCTAAAGCGTGTTGTCTCTGCTGAACTAAAAATGACAAATTTCACAAACTCATATTCAATGTCAGCTTCTCCTTTGTTCTTCAGGTTTTGTGATCCGCAAGATTAATCTGCTGGTTAAATCACTTAACAGCTACAGTACTTACAGCTTTATTGTTTTCACATTATCCAGCATATCAAAACCCAAGCCAAAACACAACCACCCAGGCCAAATTTTTGAAAGGGTGTGTCTAGGAACAAGTTTTTCTTTGTGAATAAGGAAGCATTTATATAAGGTTTTGATTAAGAGTGAATACTGTGTAGCCAGTGACAAAAGTATTAATTTTGTAGAGATGCTTAGAGCAAAATGTCTCCTCTTCTGTGCTGTGCTGTTGACTAAAGTGGGGAAAATAGTTTGTAGTCTTATTTTACCTATGCCATATTTTGGTGTCCACAGTTTTCTGTGTTGCAATGGGTTCACAAAAATCCAAAATCAGGTGAAGAAGGCCCCAGAATGATGGATGTTGCAAATATCCCTGAAGAACTATCAAAGATAAAAAATTAATGATATATACACTAAAAAACCTGAAACCCCTCCAGAAAACAAACAAGAAAACAAAAAACCATTAGGAAAGGACTATGTAAAATGATTTTTTTATCAGAATTTTGTAAAATGCTTTTATATCACTAAAAATATTTCTTCAGCATGGAAAAAAGACCCAATTCTTCAAGACCCAGAGATTTAAGGGATTTTTAGGATAATACAACTGATTTTCACTATAAGTTACATAAAACACTTATATTTCCAGTCTTAGTTCAATTTTCTCAGTCTAATTAAAAAATTCACATCTTTATTCTGAAATCAGATGCTTCCATAGAACCAGAGGCTTTGCAGAAGGCCAGGTAAGTTAGATTTCCCAGATTTCCTTTGTCTCAAAAATCAGATATCTTCTCAAAGCAAGTGAACAAGCTAGTACATAAAAATTACCTTAAACTGACATTTTTGTTCAGTTTTCAGTTGCACCTTTCTGTGCTTTCCTTTGCAGTTTGTCCTACAGTCTCTCCTGCTTTTACGGTGAGACCGGCAGCCCCAGCACTGCCTGCAGCTGCCAGATGGAGGGAAGTCCTGGCCCAAGCCCTCTCTCTCCCCCAGACTTCTGCAGAGATCTTGCATTATTTTATTTGCCTGTGACTCCAGTGGTTATCTCTGAAATGGAACTGCCCTTCCTTTAAACAGTGTTGTGAAGAGATTTACAGTGGCGGTCAGTCGCACCCTCAAACTCCCCCACAGAAATAGCTGAGTGCAGGTTTTACATGCACACACCCAGCTTTCTCATGGACATTTTGCAGCTTTTACAAATGCTCTAGAAAGCATGAGAGCATTAGGCAGCTTTTCTTCTCAGGCAGCATGTCCTTCTGTGAGTGTTCATGAGGTCCATACACCTAATCGGGTACCAACCAGTCTCTGGGAAAGGTCCTGGATGGCCTCTAGGAAGGGAAACATGACTGGCGAAAGTTTTCTTCCCATTCTGCAGAAAAGCACTCTGATGCCTCCTGATTGCACTTGCTACCGGCTATTGCCTTTGCAAAAGATGGTAAAACATGAAATTTAAGGCACGTCTACATTAAAAGACACAAAAGAAGCAGAAGGAATAAATGTTGCAAATGTAGCTGTAGGGATAAAGCTGTCCTCGTTCCACTAAACGTGTCTGCAGAAGAACACTTGAGATAAGCTTCATTATCTTTCTATAGACACCTTGCTAACACAGGTGGGAGTCACTTAGGTAGCTAGCAGATGAAGGGTTTGCTCAAGGTCAAGCAGAGTCTGTCAAAGTCACTGTTAACCCAAAAAAAAAGTGTACTGAAAGCCTCCCACAGAAAAGAAAGCTTTTTTCCTCTTTTCAAAATGCCAATTTCCTCAGTGAATGTTTTTTTTTCCTTTTTGTTCAGTTTTTCCATACAAGTCATGAACAAATGTTTGATTTTTTAAATGTGATTTTTTAAGACCCTGCATTTTTCATGTCTTTCCAGTGTTTTGTGTGGACAATATTGCATCCCTCTTAGCTGTAATCGGTGCCAGTTGTGGAATCTGGAAGTACTGATTTCCAGACCCTTGTACTTAAGAATTTTATTTTATGTTTCAATGTTTCAGAAATGCTATGGTTAAAAAATAAAAGGGAAAAAAAAAAAAAAAAAGAAAGGAAAGGAAAAGTAAGAGAAAAGAAAAGAAAGAAAACTCCCAAAATACAGTTCCAAGTGATCTGCATAAAGCAAACAGAAATGTAGATGCTGGATTGTGTCCAGGACTCATGATTTCCTGTGACACAAGACAAAAGTTAGGGCAGCATGCTGCAAAAAGATACCACGCTTTTCCAGCACTGGTAGACTTTCCACATCTGCAGTGCCACAGCTATAGAATTAGTTGTCAGACCCAAATTATCTCTCTTGCAGGCTGTACTGCCCAGGTTTGCAGGGCCATAAATCAAGGCTATAGTCTGGCAATCAGGAGAGGAAAAAGCTTTTAAATAATTTTTTAAAAATCTACTTTTTTAAAAAAGGTAATTCCAATTAACTTTTTTATCTTTCTGATATTTTGTTTGGTAGTTTGGGAGCTTTTTTTCCCCTTCCCCTATTACTTTTTTGTGGTAAGCAGTGGGTTCATTCCATGGGAAATGCTGGAACAGGGACTATAGGGAAAAGACAAGCGTGCCTTCACAGATGACATTTTTAATTAATAGCTGAGGATAGTCTAGGAGCAAAGATAGGCTGGAATGAAAATCTGTATTTAAATATTGTTGAACTGGGACCAGCTCATGCAAAAACTTCAGGTACTGTGCCTCTATAAGCAGGTCAACCTAAACAGCAGAACCGAACTCAAACCTGGTTTGAGCCAGGTCTAAAATAAGCAGCTTGATCTTACATCTTATTCCTTGATACTTATCTTTCTTATCCCCATATTAATGGCCAGACAGTATTTGTGCTCTTTTTTCTTGGTTTTAAATTTTTCTTTTGTAAGAAAAATCAAAAGGTTTCTTTGGAGGAGAAAAAAATATGTGCATTTTAGGGAAGGGGGATCCTGCTTTTCTGAGGATTCACAGTGAAAAAGACAATTTTTGTCAGAGTTGGAAACCTGAACATGAATGCTGGTAGGAAGGCAGTTGAAGTGCTACAGCACCATCTCCTGGAAGTCAGACAGTTCTGAATTTCTAGACCCACTTTAATATGCAGTCACACAGAGAGATGAAATTTAACTTGGGGTTAATTTAATATATTTCCCTTCACAAAAACGTTTTAACAAAAAATGGGGCTAATAAAAAAGATTCCCATGACTTATAATATTTGCAGGTAAATTTTTCCACGTAGGAGTTTACTGCCATCAGGCAGTACTTAGTCCTTAAATTCAAGCATTTGGTACTAAATCATGAGAAAAGGGAGTCATAAAATTTGACAGTAAATGTGGTTAGAGATTGTCCTTCAACAAAAATGTGTTTGGCTAGTTTTAAGTAATTTATTGTGAGATAATAATAAAAATATCTAATTGTGCAAAAAAAATAATAAAAATATCTAACTAATTCTGAAAAAAAGCGCTAAAAGTAGTATTTAAGATTTTAAGATTTTACATTATCAATTTCTGCTGTCCTAGAATCAGCTTTATAACCCAGTAGCATAAATTAGTCTTCAAAAAACAGTGATAGTCAATGTGTAAATGTGTCTTTTAAAAAAAGAAAAAAAAGTGTTAATATCTTTTTGCCGTGAGTATTCTTGATGATTTCCTCCCAAATGCCTACTGAAACTTTTTAGCTGATCATAGCATGTCCAGGCAAGTTTTTTCCCAAAACCAGAGGTTTTCCTCCATGTTAAGAGAGCTGCTCACTCCTGCTGAGGATATGACTTCCTGATTAAACATGTCCTGCTTCTCACCTATTCTGGCTGGGAACATGTCCCCAGTGGGAATAGCCCCAGAGCTTCTCCCAGTTACTGCTGCAATGTCTCCCTGAACTCACGCTGGCTCTCAGGGCACATGGGGTGGTGCAGAGCCAAAGCTGCCGTCCAAAGGGTCCTGACTGAGGCAGTTCACAAACGGTTTGGCAGCTCGGCTCTGTTTTCCAGTTCAGGCGTTTTGTGTTGGGACTAAATCTCCTCTTAGCCTATTTTTGTTCCATCTGCATTTTATCTGCAGAGGGGTAGACCCCGCTTTTAAAAATAGTGGGAAATACTGAGTTTAAAAAGTAGAATTGAGGTGATGTCCAGCAATAATAACTCAGAGAGCCCTGGGAAGTGGTTTCCTTTGCTACAACTCAGTTCAGCAATATTGATAGGCATAACAGGCACTCAACAGAGCTCAATAGGCTTTAAGACAGTTTGCCTGCGTGTACCTCTGCTGAGACATATTTTGGCGCTTTTTATACCGAATTCTTCCCTCTTTTCCGCCTTCTCTCTGCTAGAAGCCGTGTCTTGTTGAGACACATCCAGAAACAGCTTATGTTTTTGCCGTATTCACATTTCTGTTTTAAATTTACAGTGTGAAATGTCTCAGCCAAGTTTGGCAGCTCGGGCAGCTCGCTCCATCCCGCGGCAGCTCCGCTCCTTGCAGCAGCGCTTCCAGGCTCCCCTCGGGCGGCTCCAGCCCGCAGCGCCCGGGCACCGCGCACGGCAGCGCAAGGCTGCGAAAACCCACACCGCCTGCCAAACCTGGGGACAGTGCCGCCTGTTCTTTAATTCCACTGGCACCTCGTCTGGAATGCTGCACGCTCCCTCTGCAGAGGGAGGGAACGCTGCACGTTCCCTCTTGTGGCGCATCCTTGCTGCTCTGGCTCGCTTCCTTGTGCCAAATTGCAATAAAGTCTGGATGCACCCCCTTAGGAACAGGGAACAGTCCCCTGAGAGAGAGCCCTCAGAGTTCCAGAGTGTCTCAGGAGGAAGGGACTTCAAATTCTGCTCCTCTGAGCGTTGCTGATCCCATCTACTTTCACCATGACAGGACCTCAACCTGGGCACACAAAAGGGTAATACAACAGTGCTTTCAACATGGAAAGTAAGCTCCCATGCAAATAAATAATGAAAAAAATCACATTTAAAGATAGCATTTAGCATAGGGCTTTTCCAAAACTATTCCGATCATGAGTGAATCATGGATAAACACTGAGCTGTTTCATATTAAAAAAATAGAACCATAAAAAAATAGGATTTGAAGGAACTTCAAAACTACTGCTCTATGATGAGATCAGTTACACTTTTTAATTATACCCTAACTATGCCTTGTAAGTATAGAGCTATACTATGGATATACTAAATCTCCTAATCACCAATCAAATTCTTCCCCTGTTTCACTAACTTCTACTTTTTTAAAATTTTATTAAGCTTCCACAGTGCCTGACCTGAATGTCTTCTGTACTTCTTCAATTTCTTTGTTGTTCAGTATATCCCTACTGGATGTGAAAAACAGATTATCCTTTTCCTCTTTGCATGAGCTCTTTACATTCTTGAAACCTTTGTTGTTTTGTCTTCCTTCAGATTTCTTTTCTTCAGATTGCCCTCCCCTCCCCTTTAGCTATTTATGACAATATTTCCTTATTCCTCATGCTTTTTAGACCTCTAATTTCAGCTTCCAGACTCTCCAGACAGTCCACTTAATTCTTGCAGTACAGTACTCAGAGCTATGGTACTCAAGAATAGCTGTAGCGGTCCAACTAAGGCCTTAGCAGCAAACAGAAAACTTTTCTTAGCAGCACTTCTGTCCCGCTTTTTGTGGTTTTGGTTTGGTTTGCTTTTTATGTTATCTCCTTTCCTTTTATGTTCTTGTGGTATTCTGTCATCAAATGTACATTGTATTTTATTATTCAAAATTCCAGCATGGATAAAAGCACACCCTCCACTTGGAAATCCAGACTTTTTTGCATGTGAGCTCTTCAAAGTCAAAACACTCTCGTCCTTGAAACACAGACTGGGGTAACGTCAAATGTATTCAAGATTGACTTTGCGATGAGCGTTACGGTCCAACGAGAAGACAGAAACCAAATGGGCTGAGAATTTGGTTCCATTTAGAACATGGCAAAACAAAGTTGGCCTGAGCTTCTATCCATCACACCTGGCTCAGAGGACTTCTAAGCTAAAGAGTCATGCCGGCATCAGCTGTAGGTCACACATTTTTTTACCATTTTTGTGAAATTCCAGGAGAAGGAATGTTGAAACACTGCATATGTTACATATCAAAGCCACCTGGATATATGTTGCTTCAGCTATTGACATTACATCATGACAACTGAAATAGCATTGCATAAATCTCTCTAATACCCTTCATGAAGGCCATCAATAATTTTTAAGTGTTCATAACACTGAAGTGTAAGATAGAGAAGATAGTGTTGCTCCTTTGGGTGTAGGGATGCATTGCACTTAACCACAGCATTTTTTAATAAATCTCAATAATGAGAAAGTACATAGTGACATGGTGATGGTCTTGATTTGTACCTCAGTTACCTCGGACAATTTTAATATCTTATCTTTAAGCAACTTTACTTGTACTGTTTCTCATTCTCTACTTTCTCACAGTTGTAAAATGGACTTACTGCAAGATACAGTTTGAAAATTGCATCCTGATCAGAAATAGATGAGAAACGTGGAAACATATAGCTCTTATTTTCACATCTATATAAGATAGTGAAAATTAAAGTCTTCCCTTAAACAAATAGTTTAATGAACTTTACAGCCCACTATTTGCCTGGTTTAGGAATAGCAGAAAAGGTTTTACACTGTAAATGTTGTAAAAATCATGCAATCTAAAACAGACTGGTAAAGGGCTTTGGGCTGTCTAATAGAGGATACGAGGAAGAATATAATCAGTTGGACATGTAGTGAGGAACAATATTCAAATAAAAATTACATGTCATTATATTTTCAACTTATTTCTCCTTTCTTCTTTGCCTTGAAATTTAGTCTGGGAATTTCTTCCCAGACCAGAAAGCCTTGCTGGCCATGGACAGACCCAAGAGCACTGACAGACCTGAAACCCCAGATGCCACCTGTAGGCCACTGCTGCATCATCTGAGTCAGGGCAGGAGAGGCTGGCCCTGGCTTTTTCTGTGTGCTGCTGCAGATTGCTGTGCCAAGCACCAGGGACAGGTATTTCTCCTCCACAGGTTGGTCTCTTATGCAGCTAAGGGACCAGGAGATGAGAGAAAAGCCAAAAGGATGCTGAAAAAAGAGCACTGCAGCTAATTAGAGGAAAGGTGATGAAAGCCACTGTGAGAACTGAAAGGAAATGTTATACAGGATGTAGTGCTGGAGTTTGGAAAGAGGCTAAATATCCCAGCCTCCACAAGGCTCCAAAGGGAGCAGAGACATTGGGAAACCTCGGCAAACACAACCTCCAGGAGCAGGTATTCCATGCTGGCGCATCCCACCTCACTCCCCTCCTGACCAGGTAACCCACACCTCCACACCTCTCCATGAGTGGGAAGTGTATGAGACCTGTCCCTAGGGAAATGAAGCAGCAGAGCTAGATTGAGGAGCAGGAGGACAAAGAGCCTGTTAGTCACCTCGTGCTGAAGGTGACTGTAAGGAATAGGAATATATATCTATATATGTACTAAATCCAGGCTGCATGCACAGGAAGGTCAACTTAGAGCTACTGGCCCTGCAAATGTGGGGGAATAGACCTGACCACTTAGGGAGAAAAAGTAAAACAAGGAAAGGTGGAGGTGAAAACTGCACATAACCAGATGACAGAAAAAGTAGGGGAAAAAACCAACTTGCCTAAGGAAATTACAAATTAAGGGTCAAAGTAAATGAAGAAAAAAACAGGAGAAGATAGAATTGTAAAATTTAAAAAAAGGACAGTGCATCTCTGCTAAAAACAGTGTTTATTAGGACTGGTGAGAGTTTCAGGGAACCTGAAGAGTGTCCGTGATGCAAAGATGACATACTATGTTACATTAAAGTCATTAAAAATTGCATTAAGCATAGAAGAAAAACAGCAATTTGAAAAAATATAGTCACTGAAACAAGACAGAGAGCAGGAACAGGAGTAGTTGCTTTTAAAAGCTGATATAATGCTGCCATTTTATCAGATTCAGAGAAATCCAGGAACACTTCTATTCCCTTTCTCCTCCTGAGTGGAAAACCAGAAATCTGATAAGATAGGCACGAGAAAAGTGAGGTGTTATCAGAAATTGCACTTAGAATGCAAATGTGTATGAGAGAGGAGAAATTAGACTGAGGATGCAGTAACGCTCTAAAGTTAAAAAAAAACCAAAACAGCAACCATTTCTGGAGTTAAAATTGCCTTTTTTCCCCTGCTCCCTATGAATAAGATATAGCAACAGCTATTCTGGTCCTTTGCCCAAATTTATTCTGAGAACACCGATACCTCTGCAGTAACCAAAGATTTAAATGCCTCTCTCAGACTTAAACAGAACAAAATATACTAATTCTGATCACCAAGGAAAACATGACAGCAGGAGAAAAGCAAGAGAGTGTACTGGACCTTGTTCTGGAAAATCTATCATACCATGGGCATAACTCTGATTTGCTACAGAAAAATAGTCACACAGCAAGCTGGAAAATAAGCTTTGCCACTTTCCTACCATTCATTTTGCAATCTCTCCACATCTTTCTCTAATATCACATCTCCAGCATTTTGATGATGGATGAAAGACCTGTGAGGAATTTTTAGAAACTGAGATTTTAAGAACCTCTTAAAGTACTCTGCTGAGTTTACTGACTGAAATAATAATGATCCTAGTTTTATGCCACATTGCAGTAGTTCTCAGAAGATTTTCTTGCGTAGGTCTGTTCATTTTTTTTTTATATCAACAAATAAGTAACACCTGATTCACAGGCAGCTCTTCTTTGAAAGGACTTTTCTTTTAAAGTATTATATATATTGACATAATAAGAAAATGTAATAGCCATTGACTAATTATAAGTTTGCTCTGAATAGAATTGAAATTAGTATAAAATATCCCAGTACCATTAACCCCAGTGGCTTAAGTCGTACTCGGTTGCAGCTTTCCTTTAGATTCCTTTTCATGTCCCCTGCCAAAAGCTATTGACTTTGTCTTGTTTAGTTTGAGTCTTAAACATGTCGACATATGATTTTCAGAAGAACAAGCAAGGAGTTTTGGTGCTCCCCTGGAAATACTGGTGGCGGGGGGCTGCTGCTGAGCTCAGTGGAGAAGTCAGTCCCAGAAATAAATGGGTGCCTTTGCAACCCACTGTACTTCAGCATAGAGGTTTAGTCCAGACTGTTGTTCTGGTCTTAACTTGTGGCTCAGAGGCAGCAATTGTGAGGGTCAGCGGTGGAGAAACGCTGATTAGTAAAATGTGACTGAAAACCTCCTCAGAACATCAGCTGACAGAGTACCACATTTCGATTCAAATTTCAGTTTCCGCTTTGAAGTATTAAATCAGGGATTTACTTAGAAGCCTCCTTTCCCATAGAAAGGTTGGGATCACTTAAACAGCAACAGATGGAAGCAAGAGAGATCTTCATAAGGCAATTGGAATAAATCAAGCGTTTTCAGGCTATGGAAAAGAAGGTAATAAGGCTGTGTGATTTCTCCCTACTAGAGCTGTCTCAGCAGCCAGCTCTTCCTCCACCTGCCCTCAAGGGGAGCTATGACCAGACTGGGATCCCAACTGTAGATGTTTTTATCTGGGTGACAGTTTGGATTTTCAGGGAATGTGGTTTATAGCAGAATTCAGAGAGCCAGGAAGTGCAATTTCCTAGAAATCAAATGGAGGAATTACAGGAAGAGAGGGTGGGCTGAGAAGTATGAGGGAAAGCAAAAACTTCATAGATGTAGTAGACATGGAGACTCCAAGAACAAAGAAGCTGAGGTCTGCAGAAGCCTCAGCAAAAGAAAAGGAGCACATTTCTCCACAGGGAGAAAGTTGGCTGTGACCTACTATTGCTGGCAGATGGAGCTTCAGCCTCAGCTGGCAATCTATTAGGCTTCAAAAAAAAGTAGTGAACTGTCTTGGCAGTGAGAGGGAAACCAACTGCATTGCTGAAGGAAGAAAAACCACATGCTCTGACGACTTAGTGGTTCATGACCCCTGCTCACAAAAGAAAATGAAAGGTGGCAGTGGTTGGTGACTCACTTCTCTGGCTAACAGAGACATCCATTTGTTGGTATGACCTAATGCTTATGGAGAGGCTTTGCCCAAACCAGAGACATTGCACAAGTTTGTTGCCAAGGCTCATTCAGCCCTCTGACACCTCCGCCACATGGCTCAGTCACTTGAGAGCTAATGCCACTGCTCTAGGAACAAGCAAGGGAAAACCATAAGAAACAGCAGGGATCCTGAAGCGGTGGTGAGAGAATTGGAGCCTCAGCTGGTGTTCTTATCAATCCCATCAGAGAGGGTAAAAGCCCAAGCAAGGACAGACACATCCTGGAGATAAATATATGGCTGTCCAGATGGTGAGGCTTGGAGTACTTGGGTTTCCTGAAGGGGGAGGAGGTATTCATAATAGGGTCATAAGAGGGATGAGAAGGAAATGACTGAATCGGTTGTAGATATGTGTAAAGTATTTTGCCTTATATGATGCAGGATGCACATGTTCACTCTGAGATCTGGAATCTGGAGGGAGACAGACCTGTTGAAATTCTCCAGGGTAATAACAGAAGGAGGAAAGGACATCTTTGGAAAACAAATAAAACAGGATACAGAGAATGCAACCTGGGGTGTGTTCAAATTTATTTTAGCCTTTTCTTTGTTAGGTATCTAATTTAAACTAGTTGTGTGGGCTCATATTGCAATCATACCATTTCACCTGTCCTAGACTGCTATTTTATGATGGAAAAAACTACCTCTGAAGGAGTTTGATTCTCCACATGGACTCTGAAGGAAACCGAGATAACTAAGTACCTAAGATAGGTAAAAAATCAGAATAAAATATTATCTCTTTCACAGATCTGAGTGGAAATCAAATCCCTTCTTGACTTGCTTCTGATCAAAAAGGAAAACATGACTGAAAATGAGGACAGGCAGGTAAATTAAAGGAGAATGACCAGTGAAGTTGTAGAATTGATACATCTTGGAAATGGAGGAGGAGACAACACTGAAAAAACAGGACAGTGAGCTTCAAGAAAAGATATTTTCATAACTCAGTGAACTGAATAGTAAGATCCATTAGGAAATACAACTATAGGAAAGAGTCCAAGGGAGTTGCAGCTGGCAGTTTCTTAAATAAGGCACAAAAAAGATGAATGGCAAAGTAAGTATAAGGAAGAGTGGCCATTGTGGGGCTTGATTTAACATTTTTCAGGAGCATTGCAAACAGAACAGAAGTGAAGTCTTTCACTCCCTCACAAGTTCCTTTCTCCCTTGTCTCTAATTTCCCCTTAGCTGTAATAACAAATAATATTGCTTATAAGTTCCATCTCAGATTCTCCTTGAAAGCAAATGACTGAACATAATAGTGAGATGCTTTAGCTACCTCTTCAGTATTTCACTCTCAATAAATGAATACAAAATACAAACTGACCAAATTCTTAATGACAAGCATGACAAATGACATAAATGTGAAGAGCCAATACCAGAAAGAACAAAACACAAGATAATTTCAATAGAGTTGTCACAAAAAAAGAGCAACATTAAAGCATTCCGCAGTTTTTTCAGTGGTAAGACATACTCTTCTGGTTAATGGAAAAGGAAGGCTAATGACAGATACTGCTGATGGATCTGAGGAGTTTCATGGGTTTTTGGCTTTAGTCTTCACCAGCTGTGATTAGATAGCTAACACAATTAGCATCAATGTCAAAGGATATGAAGTCCACTGGCATAGAAAAAGAGCATCTTGGAGGCTATCTAAACAAGTTACCTGCTTTCAAATAATTTGATACTCTCTTTGAATTCTCCTCAGAGAAATTAGGGCACTGTCTAGGGCAATGCCAGATAATGCAGTCATTATTGAGGATGGCTGGGGTCCAGAAGACTGAAGATATAAAACAGTGTAATGTGTATAAAAAGGAAAAAAGTAGTCCTCAGTCATTTACAGACCAGTGGAGGTTCACTTCAGCTGTATAATGAAACTGGAATAAATACATAGAAAGAAAAGGGCTATAAATATTTGACACATAGACTAGTAAAGAAGAAACACTGTTGAATCCATTGAAAGACCTTTGATGACAGAATAAAGGGGTATGTGGGCAGGAAAGAAGGAACAACCAAGTATGACATAGTTGTGTTTTTTTAAGATTTGACTGTCTTCTATCCCAATTCTATAAGCAGGTTAGGAATATATGGTTAAAAAAAAACAAATGCAACATCAAAATGGGAAGATGCATAAAGATGGGATCTACAAGGTTTTGTGGTTGGTCTGGTAGTCTCCAGACTAATATTTAAATTATTTAAACATTAAATAATTTGGACAGGAGAACAGAAATAAGTTTTTGAAATCTGAGGCTGTACAGTCTTGTAATGGTAAATATAGAAGACAGCAAGAATGAAATTAGAACTCAAAATGACTTTGATAAATTGAATATATTCTTAATGTGAAGAGTGACATTGAGATATTGAATAAATGACATGCAATAAATGGGGCACAATTCAACAAGGCTGTGTGCAAAACATGGCACAGTGAGAGATAAACAAAAGTGAAGTACCAATACATCACTAAATCAAATGGCTACAGGTAAGGCTCTTGAGGCTACAGTGAATAACACAGCACATAAACTGATGGTTCAAATAAAGTGTGACTTCAGCCAGAGGTCCATTCTAAATGTATTTCTGAAAAATAGGACACTTTTGGAGAGGGTCCAAAGATCACTGACTGAACAAAAATCTGAAGACCTGGAAGACCAAGCAAGGAGACTTGAACTCATTGTTTTGGGATTTCTGTTGGGGCTTCTTTAAATGCAATTAGAAGTGAGGGAGAGACTTAAAAGCAGTTTTCAGCTACATCAAAGTTTACTGAAAAGAGGGAAGAAAGTTTTGGCGTTAGTTGTTTTGAATTTTTTTCATGAACACTGGAGACAGAACAAGTACTGGGGATTTAAACTGCAACAGCAGAAACTTTCACAAAGTCTTCTCACTGTAAGGAGAAGGAAATTCCAGATTGTTTTGTCAAAGATGATTACAATCCTCAAAGTTTGTTGACCAAGTTAGGCAAACCGGTATTATACACAGTAACGAGGGAGGGAGAGAAGGAGGAATTTTGCATTAGGTTTAGGCATTTTGGGTTACTTCCTTTAGGCTATTTCCTACATACTGTCTTTGAATCCATAATCTTAGAGCATAAAAATTATTCAGAGCAATATTAACCCCTTTTTGGTGCTTCAATCCTGTTGTCCTGTTGCTAGAAATGGTATCCATTTTGAGAAAGATAAACGTGGAGAAGAGAATATAAGAGTCATGACACTGGGATTACAAACTGCTCTGGAAGGGTGAAAGATCTGTGATGGACATCACTGCTACTCCTTTGAGAAACTTCATCTCACTTGCAGATGAGACTCACTGTACAGCATAAAGTTATTCCAAATGAACTGAGCCATCCACAGGCTTAAATTTAGGGAGTTATTTTTAGATATCCTTGGTTTAGACTACAAAGTATCTCAAAGGCTCAGAAGAAAAGTTGTCTTGCTGACAGATTCATATTCTGGAGTATGGCACAAAATTAGTCCATTTGATGGGTGAAAAAGACACAAACAGCCATTCTTTATCACCCAGGTAGAGAGAGCATTCTTTCATTTTCATTTAAATCAGTAGGCTATGACTGAAAGTTTTACCCACAGGCAGTTCTGCTTGAAATCTTTGACATCAGTCAAAAACCCTTTTAATCTCGGGGAATAAAAGTAGAAGGCTATACTGAGCTTTAATAAAATTAAAAGGAAAAGAAAAAAGAGACACAACATGAAAATAATTCTTTTCAGCTCTTGGTTTAGTGAATTTTTATCATAAATTCTAATGAAAAACATATGTGACAAGTCCCTAAAATTGTTTATTTTCAGGTTGTGTGCTAGAGACAAAAAGAATTTGTGTTGCTTTCTTGATTTAATAAAGGCTGATATCTTGTTCTGTGTGAGAAGTAAATAAACACAGGTGGTCTCCTTTATGATTAAAATAAACCAACTTGAATTTCCATTCTAATTATCATGGAACTGTCTTATATCTCTCTGGTCTTTAATGCATATCTTAATCCTATGGTTTCATCCTTACTAAGGCCAACTTTAATTTTTCTTATGCATGTATAGGAAAAAAAAATTTCATGATGACTGTGTTGATTTTGCTTACGTACCCCAAGAAAAAGATACTTTTAAAAGAAGTAACAGAAAAAAAAACACCCATGAGACTTTTTTTTTCATAAAGAATCTCTAATTTTATAAAATTCTTTCTAACACCTAGCTGACCTCATTCATTTTTATTTATTTGCTAGCTGAGGAGGAAAACTCAAATAAAAATAAACCTTCAGCAGCCCTGTTAGGTAGTGGATAATGTTTTTTTAATTTCACATGAAACATGGGAGTTATAGGCCTTGTTGGCCTACTTGGTGAACGGTTATCATCAATTCTACCTAAAGCAAATTTAACATTCAGGAACTAATGAAAAAGAAAATCTGTTCAATTAAAGTCAGAGGATTTTTTAAAAGTATGTATTTAGCTATATGCACTGGAAGTTTAAAGAAACAGATTTTAGAAAACTTTTAGGGGATAAAGATTCTCATACATCTGTCCTATGAAAACACATAAGGCTTAATCTAGGGTAAGTTCATCCAGCTTTTACAATGTCATAAGAAAAATGGTCCCTACCATTGCTGTTCATTGCAGCTGAGAATGTCTTGCTTTTTGAGAGTGGTATGTAAGGCCAGGACTGAATACTGGTTCACTTAAATGTTGTTTCTTCCTTTGCAGAGCTGAAAAACCAGACCTCAGCTACTCTTCTCCCTGGTAAGGATTCTGAGTGCAAATAATCAATGCCAGTAAAAGCAAGGTAACAGAACTAGCTGAGCTGAAAATTGACTTTGAGGTTTTTTTACTCATGGGACCAGCATAATAGTTAAGACCATGGATTAGTCTGACTGAGTGAACTTTGTGCAGTTTGCAGTACAAAGGGACTGGAATTGAAAGGAAAACATGAGGATGATACAATCTTTATAATATTTCTATTGGATAAAATACTCTGAAAAAGAAAAAAAA
>VZRQ01010294.1:273131-358388 GCA_013397975.1 Machaerirhynchus nigripectus | reverse complement strand
AGAAAAAAGAAGGAAAAGAAAAGTCTGTAATAACATTTCCTTTAAGAGAGGCAGGTGGGACCCATTTTCTTGTCACAGTTTCAGTTGTAATAGGTTTTTCTTATGTTTCTTATGTTTGAACCTATGTTTTGGGGCTCTTACTTGAATTAAGCAAACTTTCACAAAAAAGTTCGGGGACAAGATACAAGTATTTTGTGTTTTGCATGCAAGACTGTGTGCTGGTCTAGACTGGATCAAAATGAGACCTAATTTCAAGCAAGGCCCCATTCATGTGCTTCACCTGCCTCATCCTGAAGCCATCACCACTTTCCCACATACCTGCCCCTGTGGGATATTCCCCGGGGGAACACCTTACCCCTCACTGCCCCACACCAGCTCAGCGGGTACTGCAGAGCACAGTGACAAATTCGGGGGAAAGCATTCCCGCCAGGGCAATCTTGGAGTGCACACAGCCCACCCCATGGCTGTGGCACAAATGCAAAAGCAATACTTGATGGGCCCAGGATTACTCAGCAAACCAGTATGAGCTCCCCTCATATGGCCAAAGGAACTGTGCAAAGACAGGAAGGACACAAGGACTGTGATCTCCTGGACCTGCCTGCTGGAGCAAAGGACTGGAATGGTGCTGGGAGACAGGAGAGATAAAAGAGGAAGGCTTCTACAAATGAGAGAGAGTGTGGGAAATAGTGTTCAATGGATTTATGGGTCTTTATTTTTACTTCTTTATTGGAAATCTAAAAAAAAATTCTTCTGTGAACAAGTTGCTGCAGAGGGCTGGATGTGGAACTAGTGACGTCAGCCCTCCGGACAACCCCTGCAATCACAGCTACGGTGACACGCAGCTACTGAGCTGGTCCAGGCCATCTGTGGTGGCAGCTGAAGCAGAGAGTTGAGATGCACGGTTGTAACTTATGGAGAAAGCTTCAGAGCTCCCTGAGACCCCTCCCTGTTCTAGTGGCAACCCTAACCACTGCAACCACAAGCTTTTCTGACTTGAGCACTCAGTAGCATCCTCTCAACTAAAAGGAAAGTGGATTCAATTCATAATGCAAACTGTCGGCTGAAGCCTCCTGGAGTTAAGTAAGGAACTCACGAGTGTTGGAACATTTTAGGCTTTGTCCTCTAGAACAAAGTTGTTAAACTATGACCTCATGGTGCCTCTATCGTGGCCTAGATCCAAAGGCAATTGAAGTCAACTCCTATTGACTTCAGCGGGCTTTGGAACAAGCCCTCTTCCACTTCAACACAAGGCTATTTTTAATTAATCAAGACAGCCTCACTGGAATCCATTTTGGCCTTAAAAATGGAGTGTACTGTTGCCCTGGAACTGAAAGTCTCATCATGATGCTTGGCTATGATATCAGGATGGAAGGAGAGATAAAAGCCCTTTTCTTGCATCAAGCTGCTCCTGCTGGAGCTGCTCTTTTCTTGTTTCTTGTTGCTAAAATAGCAGTGCTATTATTTGCATTTACTGGTCTCATCTTTCGGGATTTGGAAATCCCTTCTAGGGCAGGCAACCTGCAAGCACACACACATTCCCCCAGGCCCCCCAACCACACAGGCACACACCAGTCATATGTGCTCATCGCTGCCTATATTTCTGCAGACATATTTTAACTTCATTGTCTACAATTCACTGATTGTCTAGTCAAAATATTGGGGTTTTTACTTATGTATAATCCAGGACAGATTTCCCAGAAGAATCTGCTATCTTATTGCTATACACAAGCACTTTTTCCATTTCTTAAACATGCAGCAGAACAATTTTCTTACTATTTTTTGGGCTTAAGGGAGTTTTTTTATTTCCATGAGTTTTCATAATGTGTTGTCCTGCCTTAAACAATCAATTTTGTAGTAACATAAACAGGAGATACTGGTTAAAAAAAAAGGAAAAAAGAGGGAAAAAATGAGGGATTTCATTTGCTGCTATGCTACTAGAGAGCAGTTTCCTCCACAGCATAAAACAGAAAATCAAATCAAACTGGATTTTTCAACCATATTTCCATCACATTATGATGTGTTAAAGGCAATGATAGTTTGTATTTCAGACTGTAATTAATCATAGATGTTGGCTGTCGTATGTAAAAAAGAAGAAAAGCCCATGTCATAAGTAAAACATAAAACTGAAGAATGACCTCTGACTTGGTATTTCAAAATGCGAATAACTTCTTAGGTTATTATATTTTATAATATTTGTGTCATAAGAAACCAAAGAATCATAGAATAAGCTGAGTTGGAAGGGACCCACAAGGATCACCAAGTGGTGCTGCTACCACTGCCATGGGGAGAATGTTCCAGTGCCCAACCACCCTCTGGGTGAAGAACCTTTGCCTGATATGCCACCTAAACCTCCCCGACTCAGCTTCATGACGTTTTATTTTTCTGAATCAGAATGAGAACAATCTTCAACATGTTACAATTTCTTATTCAAAATGAATTACAATTTTCAGCTGCCTCTGAACCATAAGAGGAGTAGAAGTTCAGAAGAACTGTGTTTCAAGCCAAAGGTCTTTCTCTTCCTTGATATTAATAGAATTCATAAAAGGAAATATTATGAGCTTTCACTGAGCTTTGTGGATGTAAGTCACCACAGAAATGGAAAGAGTTGTTATTAAAAAGAAAAACAGTGATTTCTGGTCCTGAGCCAAAATGAGCCAGGATATGGAAAGAGTCACATCCAAAGCCCTCTGGAGTTAATCAAAGTCTTTCCATTGCTTGCTGTGGAATTTTATTCAAATTGTGAATTTCTCATGGTGACATCTGTGCGTCCTTCATTGATGGATGTGGTGAAACAGTGCTGGAGATGATCACAGATAGATGCCATTGCTGCAAACTGACAATTTCCTGGCTTTGTGTAGCATTTCTTCAGTTTTTCATGCCATTCTTTGGATGTCATCATTCATCTGTTTCCCATGGCTCTTTTCTGTTTCCTACTTTGTTTTAATTCTCTCCTTTTTTTTTTTTTTTCTCTTTCACAAGATAAAGTAATAACACATACAATCAGATGTAAAACATCACTCTGGAATATGACCAGTCATACTCTATTCTTTCTGTTTTACTCTATAGCATTTGTTTCTCTGCCTTTTTTCTTCCACACAATACAATACAAAACAGGTAAGAAGGGTGGAAATGAAGTACAGTATTGCATTTGTGACAATCTGAGGAATAGCACCAGCACTCCTTTCCCATGTGAGATGAAATTACAACTCATGTTTTCGTGCCACTTCTCCCTATGTAAGTTCTGATGTCATCTTACTTTAGAAATATGCAGGAAAAATGAAAGTGCAGTTGTTTCCTTGCTTTCCATTTCATAGGAAAACACATTGATATGGTTTTGTTCCATTGCTTTGGGAGTAGGGGAGAGTTTAGGTCCAGCTGAGGTCTCCTAAACACGTGCAAAGTTGTGTGAATCCAACCTGCGTAAGGCTTGCATGAGTACTACTGAGCTGGACTACTGCTCCTCAGTGCATGTATTGTTCTGCAATACAATTGTCCAGCTCATAGCTAGCCCAAATGGACTCAGAAAGTGTCTAATACACACCTGGGGAACAGTATGTTGTCAATATGTGGGAATATTATCTCCACTTTGATCTACACAGACTGGGAGCAGGAACAACTTGGTTTTGTGCACTGAGGATGTGTAGGTCTAGAAAGGGTCTCTAGATATGGCAGGTTTTTAAAGATGATTTCACTCCAGTAAAACAATAAGAAAACAAAGAGGGTAGAGATTTAGTCTATTGACTTCCCAAATAAGTCTGACTTGGCAAACATTACTGCCTGCTATTTCTTTCCCTTCATAAAAAGCTTTCTTTAAGCACTGCAGCTGGTACCTGCAAAGACAGCAAGACTTGTCTCCAACCAAGGTAGTATTTAATTTTATTTTAAATCTAGTCAGCCTGGCAGAGCTGGTGTGCCAAACTGTCCCACTGTTTGGTTATCAAAAGAACATGTTATTGCATGTATCTGCATCAGATCTTACCTTCGGGACAAGCAAACTTGGTTTGACATAGGCCTTTGAAACAAGGCTTTCCTTTACCATTGTCCTTTCCTAAGTACCTTTTTCTCTGTCTGTTGTTTCTTGAGCTCTCGTTAGTCCCAAACTTATGTTGAAACTATTTCAAAGTCAGATATTTTTCCCTCTTACTGTCTTTTCTCAAAGCCTCTATAAAACGGAGCCTATTGAGCAGGGTGGTCTGTCCTTTCATTTTAGCTGTTGGAAGGGCAAGGAAAGCCTCTTGCATTTGTTAAGCAAGACTTCTTTGTTCACAAACAGCCTCTAAATACTGATATGGATACTCACATCCTGGTAATCATGCAAAGCAGCAGCTGGGACAAACTCAGGCTGCCTTTTCCATGTGCTGTCTTGAGTATTTGCTTCCAGGGACTGAGATTTTAATATCATTCCTATGTTATCAAATACCTTAGTGGGCCATAGTGGGCCATAGTGACATGCCCAAGTGTCTGAGCATAGGTCTGAACTTTCCTGAAAATTTGGAGTAGGTATTCCTTGAATTGTTACAGAAAACACAAGGTCTCACTGTGTATTTTAAACCATTAAACAGCAAAGTTCAGAGGTGTTTTGCGAGGTCCCAATCCATCACCAGAACATCCATCACCAGAACATCCTTCTTCCTATGAAATCTTTTTCCAATCTCTTATTAAAACTTTCATCACAGAGAAATCTGAAAATCTTTAGCCTGTTCTTGGGCTTCACTAACTCTTCAATTAGTAAACCTTTGTTTCACTTCATTGTCCTTTTTTGCAGGCTAAAGCCACTGTTTACTCATCCACTACAGATAGAACATGGTTCAATCATTCAGCATGTTGCTCGGAGGAAATAAAGCAGCTCATGTATTGCAGGATAGCCTGATATAGTGGGGAAATGATAAAAAACCCCTGCCAGGTGAATTTCAAAATAATCTTTGATTTAGCCATGTAAAGTACCTATTTTAAAATTACTCCATAACTATTGGTTAGTAACTTGGAAGAGTTATAGCTGCCTTCCTGTACATGAAGAGGGCCTACAAGACAGCTGGAGAGGGACTTCTTACAAGGGTTTGTGGTAACAGGACAAGGGGGAATGGCTTCAAACCAAGAATAGGTTTATATTAGGCATTAGCAAGAAATTCTTTACTGTGAGAATGGTGAGGCACTGGAGCAGGTTGCCCAGAAAAGCTGTGGATGCCCCATCCCTGAAGGTGTTCCAGGCCAGGACAGCTGAGGTTCTGAGCCACCTGTATAGTGGACGGTGTCCTGCCTGTGGCAGGGGGGTTGGACCTGGATTATTTTAAGGTCCTTTCCAACCCAAACCACTTGATGACTCTGTGATTCTGTAAGATTACCATCTAGATTTTCAGGGGCTGCATACCTGCAGATGAAAATAATTGGCTGAGGGGTGACCAGCCTTCAGGTGGAAACTCAACACCTATCTGGATTTTAAATGAAATGCCCAAACAGAAAGAGCTGAAGAAATCTCTTCTGTTTTTCATACTGGCATGTATCTTGCCTGTGCAGCCAGGAGCTGGGGAGTACTCTCCAGAAATCTCATTTGCTCAGCTCAGATTCTGGTCGGGGACATTGCAGAACCTTTCTTAAATGCCACATATACTTTAGTACCCTTGGAGGCCACTAATTGTAGAATCCCCAAATCAAGTGACTAAAATATAAACTATTTTATTTTTCATTCTGATCCCCAGAACCTTGTCACTTTGAGTTAGGAAGGGACTTAGAGCACAAAATAAAAGATTTTAAAAAAAAGAGGAATAGATATTTCATCCTAGGTCTTACTATTCCAGAAATAACATCATTGGTCATGACCTTCAGATTTAGGAGATCATGCTTTCAAACAAAAGTGAATATAAGACACAAGCATGAGACTTGATTTCAGCCAAAATACATTAAGAGGTAAGGCTTGCCAAAAATATGATAATGGCAACAGTAAGGGAATTTAGTTTGACCTGCATTTCTTGAGCTTTATTTTCATTATAAAATATTATTTTGGAATATCAAACTGCCCAGAAACACATAAATACTTGTGTTAAGCAAGTCTTAGATAGTCACACCATACAAAGAATTATTATTTAGCATTTTTCAATAAGAAAAGATCAAAGCATTCATCCATCATTGGGATTTTTGAATGTAACACACCCATCTATTTTTAAATTTTTGAATTGTTCTAGAAACAAAGATCAGGCAGAGACAATAAACCAGAGGGGACTATAGACTACATATAAATATTCAAAGTGAAGACATATGGCTTCTGGCCCCAGTTTTCTGCAGTTATGCTGGAAGAGAGAAGAGAATGGAAAGAAGGAATATTACCCAAAATTATATTGATTTAAAATGTGAATGTCCTGATATAGATGTTCTTATATACAGGCTACACCTGGATATATGGAACTGTGAACTGCTATATGGAAAAGGCACTCCTGCAGACCTGGTAGATATGAACAACTATAAACAGAAGGGTCACCAAGATGGCCCCATGTGTTTTAGGTGAGTTTAGGCAAGTGTCCCCCACAGATAACTCAGATGACTGTTTCTAGTTACAGTTCAGAACAGGCACAAAATATTAACCATTTGCCATTTTTACTCTTAATCAAATTCACTTTGAGTTTTCCATGTGTGGCTGTATCAAGTTCACCATTTTAATTTCTCTACTATCAAGTACTTCCCTCAGGAATTCAATTGCTGAAATAGAGCATGTGCAAATGCATGTTTGCATTTCCCCAAAAGATTTCTGGACTTTTCTTTTTCACAGAAATAACACTTGAAAACAGCAACTCTATCCTGTCAGCTCAGAAACCAAAACAAGAACCAACCTCTGTCGCGGGCAGTCAGGAACACAACCCTCAAACCAGCTCCACAAAAACAAACACACAGAACCCCTCAGAAATAAATTTATCTCAGGAAGTTTAAGCAGCTAAAACTTACTCATCTCAGACTGCCATTTTACAGTGACTACAGTGATACTTCCAAGGAGCTGCTAAATGTACATTTGGAAAAGTATCCCACAAGCTCCAGTGTTGGTTCTCAGGAAGAGAACTTTCTGTCAGGCTTGCCTGGGCTATGGGAAACCAACCCCATGGTTCTTCAACATCAGTGGACTGAAAGAGGGAGTGTTTAAACCCATCTCACTCTTCTTAGATACGAACCTAGAGACAAGTCTAAAACTTGCATAACTTGTGAGATAAGCCTCCTCTGGAGAGAACTGTTTCTTTCTGTTGGATATAATGGGAGGCTTTGCTGTCTAGCTCTATAATTCATAGACATCCAGTTTGGGTGAGATAAAAAAATGCGAGAATCAGTGTGAGAAACTCAGTTTTGGGCTCCTCATTACTGCTCTGTGAAAGGAATGAATGAATAATTTTGCAGAATATAGTAATTAAGCCCACCAAATGTAAATGCTGGAAATTTGCATGTATGCATGTAAAAGGAAGAGTGAAAGATTTTGAAGAAATAAAGCTGCCTTGTAAAACTCTATTTCTTTTGGACACATTTTCACTGTTGCTATTTATATCCCAGTCCCCAGACTAAAGTGGGATGGAAATTTGCTGTGTTACTACAAGGTTTTGTTGCATGTTTTGCCACCACTACGAGAGCCATCACTGCTGTTTGATGCAGATTCCTTTACTCCTTTTCAAAATCAGAAGTTTCTCCAGGATACTTAATAATTTGGCTGTTTGATAGAAAAAAAAGTAAAAGCAAGAGAAGATGCTGAATAATATAAAACAAGTGACTTCCGTGGTTACCTTTTGGGTTGATTTCTCAACTGGTCTTAGAATTTGCCTCCGAAACTGAATACAACAAGATGTTCTTAAAAAGGAAGGATGCGAAAATCAGGGTCAGAAATTTTGCAAAGGTGGAATGCAGGCATATTTCTTTGGAGGGACATCAGGTTGTATCAGCAAGGAGAGCATAGGCTGCCCCCTAAAAGTCTAGTCTTCTACAAAAGACAGCAGTTTCCAGCCCTGTCTCCTGAGGGGTTTGAACCTTTCAGCAGTGGCCCATTGTTTGGCTGAGAATGGTGTCTCTGGCTCCCATCAACTTCCTACTAGGATGCTTAACCTCTAACTTGGGCAGGAAAAATACTGACTGGAAAAATACCCTTGACAGGGTGCCAGTCCCTGATTTCAGTCCACCTTCTGCCAAGGTCAAATTCCTTTCAATTTCCAAACTCTTTTCATTTATTATTATTCTCTGTGGTTGAGAAGAGTTTCCCATGGACACCTTTGGAACTGCTTCATCATTTTTTATACTGATCTAACTGTCATTAAATGTTAAGCTGTAACATGCTAAAATTACAGTATTAAAAGGTTTGGCCCTTGAACTTGCCCCATATGAAGATGAAAAGTGACTCTCTTCAGTGACCCTGGTTGAAGTGCTGAATGAAGGCAAGTCTGTGCTCAGCCAGGTGGGAATGCTGCTGCTGTCAAGGGAAGTGTCCTGCCAGCAGTCCTGGCTTGAGCAGATTTGCATAGCAGAAGTAAAATAACTCTGATAAGCACTCTTCTGCATAGATGGTTTATTAAACACAGTAGAAATAGTTTTTTACACAGGTATTCTATGAAATAAAGTATGTATATTTTTTCACATAAACGTTTTACACTTGCTTGATTTGCACATGGTTCTTTTTCTCCTTTCACTTGTATTTGCCTGATGGGCTTATGCAATGGTTTTATTTTGTTTTTAATTACACTGCTGTGTTTCCTTTTTTTATTAAGTACAGCATCCTCTTACACTCTCCTGGACAATTGTCCCCTAATTCTTTATGCTTTTGTCCTTGCCCCCACATGAATCTTCTTTGCCAAGTTTTCAGCTGATACAACATTGTTCATATCCAGGAAATTACTGAGCTCCTACTGCTTTCCCGCTTCTGTTTAACCATGGATTAAACAGACAGCCTCTCTTCAGCTGCCTGCAAGGTCTCACTGTTTTGCTAGCTGGGACCACATTTTTCAGAAGTGACAATTTGGGAGCATTTTGGGAGAAAGGGTTTACTGGTACGCATCAGGACTCTTGATTGCTGCCTGCTTGCTAGTCTATATGGAACAAAACCTGGGTCTCATTATCTCCATACAGAAAAGAAACAGTAATGTAAAACAATATCCAAAATAAATGGCAATAGTAATTTGTGGAACTATATGAAATCCCAGCATAATCTATAATTATAACTCTATAATCTATAATCCCAGTATAATCTACGATAGAAATCCTCCAGTATAATCTATAACCAGTGCTGGCTGCAGGCAGTACAGATTCAAAACACTGAAAGAGAGCCACAGTAAGAGAGCCACAAGGAAAGCATTACTCCTCAGAGTAATTGTAGACTAGTAATCTGGTTATTTCCTTGTCTCTTACTCACTCTCCCTTAGCCTCACAAATTTCTTCAGAAAGCTGATACTAAAGTGATATCACATACCATATCTTCATCTGCATCTTGGGGAGCTGTCTACACCCCCAAATATTTCTGCTGAACTGAGTAACTTTCCATCTTCAAAAAATATGGCTAGCAGAGTTCACCTCTTTGATGCTCCATCTGTGGACCCAAGGAATCAGGAAAGGTGCCTGGACTTGTCTCTTACATCTGGTAAGTGCATCAATTCCCCAACACTCCGCGTGGAGGACAGGTCAAGATGTTCAGTGCTTGTTGCTGCTTTTCCCACATGTTCTTTCTCAGTTGTTGCAGTGAGTTAGCTGTTGTTCTGACAGAAATTAGTCACAATATTCAGAGGTTATTTATGCAATACCACTGATCCCTTATGCCAAAGTCTGGGAGGGCATTTGCTTCTGGAATTTCCAGTCATCAGCACTGTTGTGCAATAACTCTAGAAATTGTGTTGAGACCCAGAGGTAAGTGTGGAGAAACTTAGGGTCAAAGTGCCTTCCAAGTAGCTCTCACTGCATGCAGAAGCTTGAACAACAGTGATGTTCACAAGCTGCAGGACTGCCTAACTTCTGGGGGATTATCAGCCTAGATAAAGATCACTTTCACTCTCCACGAAGTCAAAAACTTCACTAAGTCAATGCACAGTGACATCTGAATATAGGTTGTTGGGGTTTTTTTCCCCCCAGATAGATATAGTTTTTCATACCAATAAAAAAACCATTTCTCTTTCTCATTAAAAAAAAAGAAAAGAAAATATTCCATTTAGTCAATGGTAGGTTGTTTCTGTGTACCTTACACCTGGAACATGTAATTCCGACTGACTTGACAGAAAGGAACTAAGCTGCATTCAAATTTTTTTTGTACAAAACAAAGAATAAAATACAACACCTCGTATTTATTATTTATTTTAAAAATCCTACTTTTGGAGCTTCTGCTTGTGTTTGTTTCAGGATTTTTTTAAACATATTGGTTCTTGTTATCATAATGAATGAAAATTTGCAGACATGGATGCTTATCGTTCAAAAGCCAAAAAGATGGACATAGATAATCCAGAACTTCCTTTTTCTTTATGATAATGCCTTTACACCTCCCATGATTTTCCAGACACTGCCTCATAAGTGGGTCATTCACACATCACATGGGGACTATTTCTGCATTATGCAGAACAGAGGCTGAAGGAATCTGCTGCAAGGTATCTCAGTCTGCTCCGCGGACATTCACAGGATGCACAGTATGTCTGCAGGTGGAAGTGCAAAATAGACTTACTGGTAGAGATTTGCAGGTTTGCCAGAGCTGGCAAACTGGAGCTGCTTTCCAGGTGTAAGAATGCTATCTAATGGTTAAAAATTGAATGTGGTCCTCTGTATATAAAGACTATACAATATACGACTCTTTAGCAATGCAGAGAAGAGAAAAATGAAGAATTTAGTACTTGACTTTGAATGAGAAAGTGAAACACCTGTTAGCCTGGAAAGTCTAACTGAATTTTTATTGAGTTCCCTTTGTGTACCACCAAGGTATCTTTCAGGTTAAGGCATCACCATATCAAAGCAGGTACTGAGCTTTTCTCAGATGAAACACATCCTCATATCTGATTAATAAATCATAAATCAAATCTTTTTAGGGAAATTGTTAACAGTAATTGTTGTTGAGCCATTCCTGTTAAAAAGAGCACATTTTGTTTTACTCACAGAGTTTCCTAAAGTTTCACAAGATGTCTCCTTAATCACTTACTACTTCTTCCTGCTTTTCACTTTGAATATTCCTTTGTCTCATTTCTCTGTAATAATACAAAGTCATAATTTTCATTGGCAGCTTGCTACATATTCAAATTATTGACCAAAAGATCTTTACCAGGGAAAGAAGAATCCTTAGTAGAAAAGAGCACCTCTGATATTGCTTTTTCAAAAATAAATCAGAAGGCCAGGCTAAATCAAGCATAAGTAGAGGCCATCTTGCCTGGATTATAATTAATTTTGAATTCCTCCTGTTGCCATGACACCATGCATGAAAAGAAATAAGCCAGGCATTGTGCAGTACTCAAGAGCTCATTGAAATTTTGGGGTTCACTTCTTATGTTTAAAATAGGAAGAAAATAGTGAAACAAAAGCCAGCAGTAACATGAGAGAGGTTTTCCTCTCTGTGGAGGGGGAGAGGGATACATGCCAGGCACCTTTCGAAATTTTGCTTGTTGAAGGAAATAATAATGAATTTGAGATATTTGTCTAAATTTCCTGATTCTACTCCTGACAAATCAAGTGATTATCACCTTTTCTAATCTTTGTGGACTACTTTAATTTAATATTCCTCTGTGACCACCCCCTCCCAGCTGCTTCAGGGGCAGCAATTAGCCCGAGCACCACACACAACCCACACACTCTTCACACAGACCTTATGTTGAGCCTTCAGTAGCTCTTCAGAGAAGCTGGGAGAGAATGAGTTCTTCAGGCAAAAAAACCTATTGTAGGTTTACAAAGGACATACAGGACACTCTAGAGTGGGATTAAATTTTTTCTGAACCTCATGTTCTAACTGCTTTTACAGCTTTTAAAGAGATGATGATACTTTCTTGTTAACAGAAAAAGGTTTTTTTCTCCCTACCAACACGCAGAGTGCTCTTTGTATCCAGGAGCTTTGTTTGTTGTGCTTCACATGTGGTTGTTGAACACTCAGAAACATAAAGCTCTATAAAACCACTTCCACTGGGGCATTGTTAGTTGTTTTATTGGCAAATTCCACCTGACACAGCCTCCTGAGCAAGACCAGTAACTGTTCCTTGAAGAAACAGTGCAGTTGTCTCTGTGGGGCTGCTGCCCACGCCTGTTTGGAGATGGTCATCTCCGAGCAGAGACAATCATAACCATTGCTAGGGAGCACTCCATGGTGCTGTGAGCTGCATGAAAAGGGCAGGCAGGCGACTCTCAGCTGCTTTGCTGGCACTGGATAGCAGCTAGAGCTCTTCTGCAAGCTTCATATTCGAGTTGGATTAAGGAAAGTCATAGTCCATCCAGCCAAGGGCAGTATTATAACCTTACCAGCTGACAGGCTGCCCATCCGAGTTTGCCGTCAAAGACTTTAAAGACTGTAAGTACTGACTGTCCTGAAAGGTCATTAAGGTATCCTGAGATTTAAAACAGATGTTGCTGTAACTTCAAGCATTTCTCAGCTTCCTTTCCCTCACAGCCACCGCTTTTCCCTGCAGCTTCTGGCCAGACCCTGTGGCTCAGAAGGCACTTTCTCAGGCTTAATGTTAAAAGCTGTGAAAGAGAGATGGTTGCACCCAACAGAACTCTTTAGGTTTAAGGAGCCCTGGCATGTCCCTAGGACAAAAGATGTTGCTTGTAGGCACTCTAGCTTTTCACATTCAGTTTATTTCCACAACACAATGCCAGAGAAAATACCTGGGTTAATCCTCCCTGAGTCAGAGGGTCAGCTCTCACATAAGGCACTTGCATTTTAACCCAGTCACAACCTTCCTCTGCCTCCCTTACTAAGTCTTAGTTGTAAGGAAATGCTAGTAATTGACTGCAGATCCTGCAATGCAGCACATCCTGAGATCCCAAGTGAAAGGACAGAAATTGCTGGTGAGGATGATGGCACTGAGCACCTATGTGCATTTTAGTCACAGCACAGATAGAGGTGACAGAGAGAAAGGTGCAGTTTCTCAGAGCCTCTCCCTTCTGCTGCTCTGGGTCTCGCTGCTTTCTGATTCCAGTTGTGGGAAAGAGAAAGAGACCACCCTACCCCCCCACCCCCCGATTTGCATATTTCAAGGACTATTCTTCAACACTCTGCACCTAGAAACACTACCCTGCTGCTGGGAAGCCAGGAAAAGCTGCAAGGAACACTGAAAGGCTGGAGGCATCCTGCACTGTGAAGATTCTCAGTCTGTAGCCCCCTCACTGGTACTGAAGGCTGGGAAAATTTGCTGAACAAAATGCGTGGATATGGTGGGAGTAATGTGTTAGTGGTCTGGTAAGAGACACTCTGCTATCCCAATCCTCTGCACTATTTCACATAAGAAAATTTCAAGGTTCTGGAAAGAAAAGACAGATTCAGCTCAAAAACATGCTCCAAGCACATTCCTAACCGGCTGTAATTGGAATGAATCAGAAGTTTCCTGGGAGTCCCTGGAATTTTGTCAGGGAGATGGTGGCAGCCAGGACTGCACATTTTATCTTTCTTTAAAAAAGTTAGTTTGTGTTAGTATTGGCAGGATCCTGAAACAAACCTCTAGGCAACAAAAACCACAAGAAATCAACTTTTTACTTTGCTCTACTCAGATGCACTTGGTGGCTGGGCAGCGGTAGGAAGACACGTGCACTTTGGAATGTATATAAATAGGGAGGTAAAGGCAGAAGGACTCACAGCAACCTCCCCTGTTGCATCTTGCCTCCCCTGTCAAATATGTTGACTGCTGAATGGGTGGTTGGAGTTATTGTTTGGACAGTTGCATTGTTTCTGCTGAACATCTGCATTAAGGAACACAGATACAGCAGCAGGCGTGGGTAGGAAGGGAGAAGAGAATAATTTGGCTGACCTACAATATCCGTCCATTATAAAATATAGAGAAGATGCAGTGTTATTAGCCAAATCTTACTCTGTTTGTAACCAACTGATTTTTAGTGTTCCCCCTTCACCCAGTGAAGTCAGTGTTTTTCGAACTTGAGCATTTTGAAAGAGACCCCTGGTTTGCACCTCTCATATTACATTTGTAGACTGAAACATCTCCATATCAGCTTTTGAAATTTCAAACACTTGAGCTTTTTCCCCGTCAGAAAAGGTTTATACGCTCTCAGAGAACAGGAGCAATAATGTATGCTAATATCAGAGACTAGAACAGCCCCAGCGGAGTCTGCAGGCCCATCATAATGTTATTTTTAGCCCTATCTTTACAATTAGCTCTGCAGAGGCTTTGAAACACAGACTTTACAAGCTCGAGGTAGAAGTCGGGTTTGCAGGGATTTCTCCTGCAAGGCAGCCCACGCCGAGCCCAGGCGATCGGCGGCTGCTCCCTGCTGGCTCGCGGCAGCACCGCTCACTGCCCGAACACCCTTCCTGGGGGCTTTGCTGAGGCAGCTGGAACAGTTTATCCCTATTCCAACCCAGGAATCCCTCACTCGACCTGTACCCCTTGTAGCAGTTACATGAGACTTCAGCAAAATGAGTCCACTAATAATTACTAAGGCATAAAAACAAAGAAACGCTGCACTCTGCTCATCTGCCAAGGCAATTTTAAATGCAATTTTGCTCAAGCTCATGCATTTCTCCCATGGCTAACCCCTGAAGTGAAAGTGGCACTCTCAAAATACAGTAAGACCTCAGAATTTTGAGGCAGCCCAAGCATTTCTGCCACCCACCAAAACATAATCTTGAGAGAGCAAGGAGGAAAAATAAAATATGTGCTTGTTTGCAATTGTTCTCAAGAACAACACACAGCAGTGAGATCTCAGGAATGGCTGAACCAACATCTTTAAGTTAGACTGGTATGAGCAGGTCAGGCCTACAGAACCTGCTAAATTATTGCATTTCCTACAAAATTATGCATTCGAACTTCTTCTTCCTCTAGTCATATACGAGTACATAGACTAGAAGACACTTGACATTTAAGGAGATGCTGTGCATAAAAATAAACACATATAAAAATAGACACACATATCTAGATTCAGATTTTAGAATTTTGCACTGAGTTAGGACACCTACAATTTACTCCCAGGGGCTCTCTTTATTGGGCTTACAGTGTCAATTTCATTTTTGGCTTTAAAATCCAAACAAAAAACCCAAGGAATACTGGATTATATTCACAGCACACACAACTTGACATTGTTCTCTCTGTCACACACCACAAAAAAACTGGAGTCTAGTCTTTTAAGTGCATTTCCATTGCTTGCATATATGAGTTGGTTTGAATGATTTACAGCATCTAAACATTTTGTATATGTGACACAAGTTAGTCATCACACACAGAGTCATGTGGAAACACAGAGTAACCTAGCTCTTATTTGCACCACTGAGTTCTGCCCTGGTATCTGAAAGCAGTCCTTGCGGTAAGGCACTCTGAGACTCAGTTGTCCTCAGTTTTAGCCATGTAAAAGTTATATGCCTGGACAAGGACAGTTTAGACTTCTGTCATCAAAGTATGTGGGAAAAAAACACACCTGAGAAGCAGCTTGAGAGGCTAAAAAAGCTAATTTGTCTAGACAACAACCTTAGTAAAAGCAGCACAGGATGGGGAGGGAAATGTCCCAAAGACTTGGGAAACATGTCTTTGCACTGACTACCATCAGTTAAGGCCAGACACACAAATGTCAAGATACCTCATACTTAAAGTGATGTCAGATACTAGGCTGAATCTTGGTTCCCCCAGAGCACAGAACCTGGGTAGCAAAGCTTCCTTGTATAAAATAGCCTTACCTGTCATTTTCAAAATCAGCAGAAGCTTCATTGGTTTCAATATATCCTGCGTAAATCAACTCTTGGTACAGATGCAGTGCTGACAGGTCAAGTACCCACGGCACAAAATCTCTTATGAGGAACTTCCTAGCTGATCTTCAGTTAAAAAAAAAAGAAGAAAGGTGCTTTGTGGATGCTGTGGATGCATTGTGCTCACAAGATGGTAGTGGCAATTTACACGTGTGTGTACACAATACACAATTGTGTGTGTACACAATTCCATTAGTACCACTGTAACTAGCAGAATGCTAGAACTAGCACAAGGGTTTTGCACTGTGCAATTCTATTTTCTCAATCTTTCAGTTCTTACAGGACAGTTACTGACATGATTTTGACCAGAACTGTTCCATCCAGTGCCCAGGTAACACTTCAGGAGTTATTCTGGGGCTGGGGTCCCTCCTAACAGAGCTTACTACTATGGATGTGGTTCAGCTCTGGCAACTGAATGATCCTGGGCACTGTTTACTAGAACATACATGTGCTAGAAATTTGCCACCTAAGAATTCAACTTAAATTTTCTCATTTTAGACAGCTGTTAGTCCACTTAATTTCTGCAGTCTTTGATTCTCTGATGACAGACTGCTGTGCAGAAACCCAGTCACACAGCTGAAAGGCATGGGTTATAAAATTCTTCTACAGCAAAGGAAGCTGAACCTGGTAGACAAACAGAGAGACTGCCAAGGAGCTAAAGGTCACTAAACTACATGGTTACTGTATGTGACTAAGAAATAATCCTACTCTCCAAGAGAAAACTGCAACACCAAACATACCTTAACTGGAAGCAGCACAGTGTGGGAGTAGCAGAAACAAGCAGAAAGATCACTTTGTTACCAATACCTGCTCCTAGAAGAGGCCAGAACCCCTTGTGGCTTTTAGAGACTATTTTCTGCCCAATTAATTGAACAAAATATCTAACTTGATCTTACCCTTATGGAGAAAATTCATTATGCTCCATGAAAATGAAAGAAGAAATGACTTAGTAGCAGCTATTATGCAGCCTTTTCTAAAGCTGTCAGGTATAAAGCACATAGATGCATATTTATACACACCGTTTTCTTGAAGAAATTGTGCCTGTGCTTTGTTTATGGGTATAGACAAATTGTACCCTAACAAGTGAGAAATAAACTGTGGGGATTAAAGCAAAGTCTACACTCTCAGTTGCAGTTCAGGCAAAATGCAAAGTGCTTGCTGATGGAGTCAAGAATGAGAAGTCATTACCACTGTCAGAGAGTTAAATACGCTCAGTTATTCAGGAGACTGGGCTTTGCCTTTAAGTTTCACTTCCACACCACCAGACTGAGGGGAGCACAAGCTGCTTGCAGCCACCTGCACCAGACCTAAACCCGTGGCTGCAGGACACACACACACCTCAGAGTGATCCTTGGGGCAGCGTGTTCACCTGGCTAGAGCATCCACCCATGGACTGCAACAGGCGCCAGGCCAAGGACCCAGCTGTGCACCAAATTAGCTCTAGAGATACCCAGACTGCCTCTTGCAGCTAAGCTGGGAGATGCTGAGTTAGCAACCAAAATGATGCCCAGAAGTGTGGCAGGAGGTCTCCAGGCTGCAGGCTGTGCTTGCTCCAAAGGACTGAGAGGCAGAAAAGCACAGGGAAAAGTCACTATGAAGAATCACAGGAAACACATTCATTTAAAATATCTATTGAAATTACAAATTAAACTCTCCAATATGATTCAAAGTACAAAACACCACATTAAAAGGCATTCAACAGCTCCTTTATACATCACAGTGTTAGTGGCACAAAATGCACTTACATTTCAAATACATCAACAGAACTATTTTTACACTGGTCAAATACATTATTTATACATATGCATGACTCCTTCACGCTTATCCCTATACAAGTTTAAAATACATCATAATGAAATGATCAAGAAAGGTTCAGTTACGTACCATGTACCTGTACCTAATGTTCCTGGAATTCTTATAAGATATACACAAATCAAAGCAATAATGAAGACCACAGGGCTCTAAACACAAACAGCATGCCTTACTTAGTACAAGTGCATTAGCAATTAAGGGCTGATGCAGGCTTTTTTGATGTCCTTAATATCACTGTCATCAACGACTGTAATTTACTTGTTTTCCTCAGGCTTTTAGATTATGTACATGAAATGTACAAACTTTGGTTTCAAAAAAGCAAACCTGCACAAAGGTATATGCATGCTGCACCTCACTAGAATGATAATGGCCTGCATTAAAAATATTTATTTCTATACAGTAAAAGGCCTACAGATGAAATGCACAGAACTTTTTTAAATCTTCCTGCCCATAACAATTTTTTAAAAAAAGAACTTAATATTTTTCTGACCTATGGATATTTTATCCTGTCAGCTCCATAAATGAGGGCTTTTCACTAATCTTGATTGTTTTCTGCATGTCAGAAGCTCAGCTGTAAACTGAGAGTTGATCCAGTAAGCTGTTATTTGGGATTTTGCCTAATTTATGCACCAGAGTATCTGAGGAAAGATCATGCTTCTTAGAATGTAGGGGACAGTATCCTAAGTTCTTGACATGCTAAAGTCAGTAGTAGGAGGCTTCAGGATGAATGCCAACATGAATAAAACTGAAATATTAACATAAAACTACAATAATCTTTTATACATAATTGTTCATCACAAACTTTCAAGAGCCTCAAACCCAATGAATTTGCCCTCACAGCCCTCCTGAGATAAACACTGGTCCATTCACTTACAAGATGGTTAAATTGGGATAAAAGGCAGTAAGTGACTTGTCCAGTGTCTCAGGGGAAAACCCAACACTACCACCACTGAAGATGAAGTGGGCTGTGCTCCTGATCTCTCTCAGGACTGGCTTCAGCCCATCTAATGGCCAGCCTAGGGAGATGCACAGCCTCTGGAGCTGGGACTCCACACTCGCTAGACATGACACCACATGACACCCCAGAAGAACAAGCAGATGATGTACTGTTACAAACTCCATTAAACAGCATTTACTAACAGGCCATTCACTCAAGAGCTGGACTTGATCCTTGTGGGTCCTTTCAACTCAGAATATTCTATGATTCTGTGTGAATATATACCCCGTAAATAATAGCATAACCATAAAAATGCAACAGAAATCATGCTGTGATACTTATTTTTCTGGTTCAAACCTAAAAAGCCATAGCTGTTGTAACAGATTTCCATTTGAAAAGAAGAAACAAACATTCTCTTTCCCATGGCAGGGGTTTTAAATGTCAGAGTTTAAAATTATGTATTTACAATTCAGTTGTGGGGTATTAAATGTCACAGTATCAACATAAGCTGTAACATAAAAGCACCCTGAACTTAATACATCACCACCAAAAGTTGCTACTTTGGAACCAAATCAGCATTAAAAATAATAAAAATAGTAGTAATAAAATTAACAATAATAAAACCAAAAAATCCCCGAGAATACAGACGGAATGACATTTAGCAAACCTGAAAAGACTAGGTAGGTATTTGGTAAATATTTGTAGGTATACAGTCTGTTCCAACAGCCAGGATGTGAAACAAGAGCTGTGTCTTTAAAATCGCCAGTAGAAATTCAAGTATGTTGAGATCAGAGAAATACTGACACAGTTTTCTGATTATACATAATGTTACCTGTGAGTATTAATTATAAATTATCATTTTAAAATTTCTATATTTGCAAATAACTTATTTCTCTTTCCTTTTTCTTTTAAATCTGAAAATGCATTAATTTTGACATCGATTATTAACTGGCCGCACAGCACTTTGGGAAAGTCAATTTTTGCTGTATTTCCACATAAAATCTCTAAGAAAGGCACAGAGAAAATAAACCTCCTTATACCGGGGCACTCCATACTGTTCACAGGCCACTGAACCTCTCCTGTTTACTATGATCCCAGTAGGAGAACTGGTCATCAGTCACAGCCACAATACAGCAAAATCCCTCAGTGCCCCCCGGTAGAAAATTAATAACCCATGAAGTCTTTACATCCTATAGTCCAGGGCTTTTTTCTCCAGTTAAACAGAACTACAGGGCCAAGGAGGCAGGACATAGTTCAAGCTTACCTGTGGGAAGCTCTCCTTTGCAGAAGGGTTTCCATTAATTCTGCACAATGAAGCTGTGACTCAGGACAGCTCAGGTGTGTGGCTTGGGATCCTTCTGGGAGATGGACTAAGCTGATGCCAGAGCCAGAGGGAAAGAAGCACTTCCCTGCCTGCTGAAGTCAGCAGTGCTTCACACCCCCTGGGAGCTGGCAAACAGGGATCAAATGCACTACCCAGACTTCCCTATGGATATTTTTAACAATTAAGCAATTTTTAGTAATAAAGATAGCTAAAATACTAAAAACACTCAGATAACAAAAGATCTGAACTGTGCATTGCCATAAACAATCTGAAGATACCACAAGGAGTTCAGATTTGCTGGAGACCAGCTATCCTTTTTATTCACATTACAGAGGCTGAACTCATTAAAATCACGCCAAGTGAGTGAAATGCAGATAATCTCCAGCTCCTAGAGCTAAAATCTCTGGTTATATACAGCTTGAATTTGGATAGCACTGAACTTGGAAGATAAGGGAGGAGAAAAGACTTATAAAAAGAAATTGTCCCTTTTCAAAACTGTGCCCTACAATATTTTTATTGAACAGATAGACAGTGTAAAACAAAAGATAATAAGGATAATTTTTTTATGGTTGAGCTATGAAAACATATTCCCAGCGTGTAACAGCAGCCAGAAGCAGATGCATTTAAGGATCTTAAGATATTTTCAGTGTAAAGTTATCTTGGCTTCAAGATACTCACCCATCTCAGTACACTGCTGACACACAGAAATAAATGATGATGAAAAAATGCAGCAAAACTTCAGTCCACAAGCCGTTCAAAATAATGTTTTCCTTCAGTACTACAGACACACACTGTTTCAGGTGCTTCATATTTCATGGCAAGAAGTTATTAGTTGAATTCTTGTAGGCTTTAAAATCAGAGCAAAATGGTTTTCAGCAAAGTATTTTTAAAGAGAAACCTCAACGATGTAGCATGTTGAATAGCACACTTTACTACCCTGAAAACACAGCACTGAATTCTGCAAAACTATCAAGTGATTAGTCCTGAAATAAAAACTTGTCACAGTATTGTTATTAACACAATACACCACATATCATACAATATTAACTCTGAAAATGGGCTAAGTAGTTTAAATGTAAAGTACAATTCCCACAAATATCCCACGCATTTTCATATTAACTACAGGGATAACCATGATGTATTTTTATATTTAAAAGGGAAGACTCATTGATAACCCAAGAGTCTACTAAATAGTAATGTTAGTCCTGTATTTTTTGATAATTGTCCTAAAGACAGAAGCAAGCTATCCTGAATTTCCAAAATATTTCAATAGCACTGCTATTTACACATTTGGTTTAAATAGGATTATACATATATATATCTCTATGTATCTATAAAAAGATTAAGATACCTGGATTAGAAGTTACATAGCCCTATAAGTGTAGCAGAACCCTAAACAACAGCAAAAAATAACAATTCAGAAAAACACTAGTGGTCCAGGGGTAATCAATACCATCAATGTATTTTTAAAAGAAACTTGATTAAATAGCAGGTTTGTGTCACCACTCAAACTTTCAGTTTCATCAATTAATTTTAAAATGTAGCTTTTAACCAAACAAATTCCTTATAAGACTTTATAAAATTCGTGGAAGGCAGTAGGACCAACTTGTCCCTCTGATCCTCCCAAAATTTCAAGAAAGGCATAGGACAGCCTATATGCACCTTGCTAATTTTGTTATACTTGGAAAAATAGGTACTAAAAAGGACATTGTGATGGCTTTAACAAAAACAGATGTGCAATAAAGTCACAGAAGTTGACCGTCTGATTTAAATGATAGGCAACTTAAACATAAGACACCAAATTTGGAAGCAAACAGATATGCAGGAGTTTGTATGCTTTTTCAGCTTGGTTCGCTGAAGTCATTCAGTACAGTTCCCAGTCCACCAGCAGGGCAGCACCAACCTTTTGTATTATATTCAGCAGTATCACCTCTTCATTTCAGATAGCTACGCAGGTCTGTGGTCTCCCTTTAGCACCAAACTTGCCTTCTATTACCCTCCTTGTTTATTATCAAGTGATCTGTACAACAGTAGTAACAACAGTTCCTGGAATCAAGACTGTGTCAATGGAAAGCAGAATGGGGCATGTAAGGCTACAGCAATGTAAGTCCAAGAGGGAAATATAACAGCAACAGTAAAATCAAAACACGTTGTGATGAGTCCCATCTTCTCCCAGTCTAGGTAGGTAGAGGATCATCATCTCCTTTATTACATTTGCACTTGCAGCACAGAACAAATGGTGTAGCAAGTAGAAGGAAAGGGGAGGCCACCAAAAGTAGAAGACCAAATCCTGCAAAAATGCCAACTACCTGTAAGAGAAAGGGATAGCACTGAGTCAGGGATGGCATTGCCTAAATTCTGTCTCTGCTGACACCATTGCATCATCTGTGTCCATGAAGAAGACCTAGCAAATGCCACTGACCTTATCAGAGCCAGGACTCCCCCACATGTATACTACAGTCAGTTCCTGTGATCAGCAAATGTGAGTGAAAGCAGAGTGTGAATTTTCATGTTTTATGGCTCCAGTCTAACTGTGCCACTCAACTGGTTTATCATACAAAGTGATGCAGATGGCTATTTGCCTTTTTGAGTTTTCCTAGACCTCAAATAATGAGCAAATCACTTTTTTCCTTGATCAAACCTAAATACTAAATATTGGAATCAAGGCTACAAGAAAGTTAAGACTTCCACTTTCAGGTGCTCCCTTTTTTCCTAGATAAAGCTTCAAGAAGAATTAGTCAAGGTGTTGGTGGTGTTCAGAGAATCTGGGAATACTTCCACAAATGTCCCACCAGCCTGCCCACTACCTTGGGAATTTCAATCACACATTACAAACACTATGGGCTATAGGAGGACTTTGTACATACAATGGCTTTTTGCAGTCAGACCTGAGCTCAGCCGGCTGCTTCAGGGAACAAGATCTAACTCTAAGTGCATCCTTTTCATTGACATTTATTGATTACCTCCTTCCCAGCACGAGCAGAGGCCCATACACTTACCCATCCGGTCAATGTGACAAAATAGTAATTTCTACAGAGCATGAATTTGGAAAATTATTTAAAAAACATTCAAGTTGAGTTTCATTGCCTGAAAAAGTTTCCCATTTGCCATATGCAACTCTAAGAGTGACGCTGCAACAATATGCCCAAAAATTATTTGAGAAAATAATTTAGATTTATTCACATGAGAGTGTCTGTGAATAATTTTGAATAATGAGGGCAAGAGTGGAATGCTAATGCAATAGAAAAACCTGACAGCAGAAGGCAAAACGAAATAGAATGCAGAACTCATTAAGGATTCTTCTAGTCAGGGCTGGATACGCCTCTCCAATTAGCTGGCAAATATTAAATGAGCCATGGCATAGATGGGACGATGCAGTAGCACTTTTGCTGGCCACGGATAATTTGGTGCTGATGATGCTGCGCACGGCGTGGGCTGTGCCGCCGCGGCACTGCGGCGGTGGGAGCGCCGCGCAGCCGCGGGAGGTGGCGCTGTGGGACAGCGCTGCCGGCGCGCTCCCACCCGCCCCGATCGGCACTCCGGCTCCTGCTGCCCGGCCACGGGCAGCTCGAACCGCTTGCTCTAACCATTTTATTTCTTCCCAGCAGCAATTTCTTTTTCAGCTTCAGACGTGGGCACGTTTCATAACTCACTTTCTTTTTTTTGGTGGTGCTGAAAATCTGATGCAACTTCTACTAATCTTTGCATTTATTTCCCAGAAACCAAAGTTAAATTCTCATCTTTAAAAAACATGAGCTGCAACTATTGCCATGCTGCTCTTTGCAGCCCAGGCTGAGTGCACTGGTCAGACACAGCCAAGCTAGAAGCTGGCAGTTTAGTGGACCAGACTGACTACTGGTAATTAATATAAAACATCTATTTACACCTTCCTTTCAGCCTCAATATTCCATCAAAGAAATCATCAAGTTTCATTTATTTTGTTTTGCTGGTTTTGGTTTTTGGTGTGGTTTTGTGTGTGAGTGTGGGGAGGTTTGTTTATTTTCAAGTCAAACTGCCTGCTGAGTATTATTTACTTTTTACTTGGTTCTTTGTCTTCTGAAGAAATTGCTGCCCTACTAGGCATCAAGCCATCTTCTCTGGCCAAAACAAATATTTTTTTAAACCCACAAACAGCAAACCAAAGACTCACCTCAATTTGCTTTGGATAAATCTAAGAAGAAACTTAACAACTTACTCAAAGTTAGCATAAGGAAACAATTGCAGCATTGATTTGGCTTCAGTGGGTTTAGCAGAATTATATCCTGACTAGTAGTAAATTATCACCTTCTTTCTCAACAATGACCAGATCATCAAGCATTCCATATATCAAACATATTTACACAAAGTGCAGTGGCTTAGAGCATATTCCATTAATCACCTCATACTACAGGTTTATCAAGTAAGATTAGCGTACCCACACACTTCCTGAGATACCATTGGCTAATCCAAGCAAAACCCAGTCCATAGCTCAGACCCAGTGGTGTGGGTGGAAGGAGAGGGGTGAGATTCTTCTCCTTTTATTTCAGTTTAGCTGTTTATCCAGACTTGATGATTATTCTATAGACTTGGGGTTTTTGCTCACATGGAAAGAAACCTGTACTTCAAGAAAAGTACCTCATCTGAAGCTAAGGTAGTTTTTTCCAGGCACACAGTTAATTTAGGAAGAGATGACTCAGATACACAGATGTCCCCGTATCTCTGGTGACTGTAAAGGCGGTAGATTGGACCAAGTCACACATGAGCATTTACACTGCATGCATCCAAGTGCTGCACAGAGCTCTTTTATTACCAGCATTCCTGCTGACTCTAGCAACACTGAATCTAGAGTACAAGAAGTATTCCCACACTCTCTGCAACTGTCAGTTTGAATTTGTGTTTGAAACTACTGACAAACCTTCAGGGTTACTTTCTATCCAACAGGATAGAGTCAGACAGAGTCCATAGCAAGATAATGACTACATTCAGGTTAATTCCTTTCCAGTTCTGGATCCAGAGCTAAAAATGCCTTGCAGGAAGAGCTTCCTTGTAAATAATATTGACGGTGGCAACCTAGTTCATCCTCCAAGTTCAGTGAGAACATACCTGGACTGGCACTGAACTGGCTCTGCAAACGTATCTTTTCTGGTTCTCAGTGGCGTTTTGCCAAGGATTGTCTTCTCTAGGAGAACTAACTGTTCCACTCCAAGCTACTGCCCTCTTTTTATCTGCTACAAAAATCAGTTACCATTTGGCACAGAATTTTACTCTAAGGTGTTAAAATGAGGCACTATGACAGTAGTAGACCTGTAGAGAGCTTTTAAAGATCTGAGCTTTACCTGTGTCCTGTGCCAGATAACAGATGCCCTGGAGTGCCCCAGCTTGTTTCGACAAGGTCCTTTGTCATAATGTATAAGGAGAAAATCATCCTACAAAATATTAAATTTAAGGCAGGCAATAAACAGAAGTTCTTCAAGTTACAAAATAACTATATCCTGACAACTTAAACCCAGGAATCACACAGGAAAATAAAAGCAAGCAGATATGGCCATGTCCAAGCTTTCCAAAGTGCTTTGTTTACAGTTAGGTGTCTCCACAAACAGGTTTGTTTGTCATGTGTTGTAGATATATAACAAATTCTTCTCCCAAAGGGTCTCAAGCTGCATATTTAAATGCTAGCAAGAGAATCCAAGAAGATAAGCCAACCATTACATGCATTTTACACACATAGAGAAAGAGCAAAGGAAAATCACTACTTGTACTGCAGACTTCCCAAAGCTGGTTCCTTTACCTAGCTGAAGAACAGAAAGACAATACAAATTTTTGAGATATTGTGTCCCTATCAGTCCTGTCAGCCTCTCACAAACCAGTCAAGATAGCAGGCCTAGTTATAAGTGAGCACTAGTTTTTTTCTCTATGAGAGCATGTGAGAAGCCTGTGACTTCAGGACTGTTAGTAAAGTGTTCAAATGGGACAACCAGAGGATTTGAATAGTCGGAGCAGCTTTCAGGAACCTAATTTCCTTTACTATTGTTAACAATGTTATAAAGTAAAACCAATGACATGGAAACAGATGTTGTGTATTGTATATACTCTGATCTGTAGGCATGATAACAGGCTGATTTTAAAAAAATATAAACATATGACAGCAGCAGCTTATAGACCAATAAATTCCTGGTCTTGGGAGAACATTGTATTCTTTCTCCTATGTCAGATCTATTTCTTGTCCCACCGAATACAATGAATGGTAAACAAATCTGACTGCTAGTGTCTACCACATCTAGTTTTTTAAACTTCCTCAGACTAAAAGCATTGCTAGTCTCATACTGTAATGCCTTCAAGAAAGGCAACATTTAAAAGTCAGTACTGGAAAAAAAAAGCAACACCCCTGCCCATGTTAGGTGCCACGTAAAGATCGTGAACAGATTACTGTCATAAAATTTTACTATTTAATTATTAGTTACTGACTCAGAACAAATGCTAAGTTCACACAGGTCAGACAAGTAAAACAGAAGATACAAATCCTATCAAATTCCCAGCATCAGCTCTGGTGAATTATGGCCAGAAGCTAGTGAACTATTTATTTAATTGATTAAAGAGATAGCTGGAGGGGAAAGCAATGAACTTCTAAGCTTCTGAGCACCAGAGTGCATTGCATGTACTCACATCAAGAGATTCCAGACAGTACCAGCAAAAGGCATGTTTGCAATTCTTACACATCATTTGGGCACAGCCTTCATCTCGTTCAATGTAAACTTTACACTTTGGACAGCGTTTGATTGGAGCATCATCATCTTCCATTTTAAAAACGGAACTGTGGGAGAGAGTGAGCAACTAGTAAAATGTGTGGCCACGTCAGTTTAGAGAAGAATGTCTAAGAACTGTGCTACGAAGGCAAGCCTGCTTTTCTGTTTAAAAAAAGAGAAATTTAATAGAGATCCAGGTATTCAAGTGAGTTTTATTATTCAGATATTATGGCAATACATTACTCTTCAAACATATCTGTAGAAAAAGACATTTAATGACTACAGTGTCTACATAAAAGTTAGGGTATTTACTTTACCATGTAAAAACCAGCTGGTTTTGTTATCTGGTGATACTAATAGATATTAAACAGTTTTCTCCAGTAATGTATCAGATGAGCAGCAGCTAGTTCATACCTAAATGTTTTGTACATCTAGATTATTTTCCTTTTCTCCCCTTTCTTTCTCAGATGAAGAAACAATCCCTTGATTGCACAAAAACCCCAGACCACGTTCCCTCGGACTGGGGCACCAGGGATAGATTACTTGTCTGTGTCTTCCTTGAGGATTCTCCCTAGGAGTTTCCCTCCAAATCAGGAACTCTAAGGTTTTGGTGCATGTCGTTCTTTCATTCTTTCGGTTCAACTTTGTTAACAGAGTCCTAACAAGTCACTGTTCATGAGTTAGGGTCAGCACTGACTGTTCTTGCACAAATGTGCAGAACCACAAGTGTCCCCTCATATAATGGGAACAACACAGAGGAATGTTGAAACAGTGGAACAACTTTTATTTCCCTTGAGTAGCTTTCCACTGTATGCAGGTTTTATGCTAACAACTAAAATGTACCTTAAATGACAATTCCTGCAGCTACTGCCAGTGTGAAATACAAGAATGACTGATGGGGAATCAACAATTTGCTGAAAACAGGACTGATGATCAATTGATTGATTTGCCCAATAGCAGGATAAAAGGACACACACTAATTATGAACACTAGGGGTACTAGAGAAAAATGCTTTGTGTGCATAAAATGTATACGAAACTCCAAATGCTGCTAACAGGCACATTATGCTCCAGAATAATGAAAAAACGATTTTTACTTTTACTCAGTGGAGTAAAAAAATGAAGACTGAAATGAAAACTAAAACAACCAAAACACTAAGCAAGAATAGATTAACTTTGTTACCTTGCCATGAAATTTAGCAACCTTCAGTTCTTGTCAAGCACACACAAAAGCATGTGCAAAAGTTAGTGTATTTGATCAGGATATCATCATGACAGCATCCTAGCTAGTCATCTGTTACAGCAAAGCTTGAAAGACAAGTTATGAGTAACCAAATCCAAGGCTGGGCAGGGCTTTAATGATGCCTTGGAGTGCAATACAATCTTTGAAAAAGCCCAAACATGAAGTGGAATACATTCAAAATGGCCTTTCTTATTCAGTGGCTGCAGTCTGCCACCAGAGACCGCTTGAAACAGAACTTAAGATCATAGGCCAAATGTGCAGCAGAGGGGATGATTGACAGGGTATCCTAAAAATCACTGTCTGGCATGATGTTACCAACTCTCACACTGTCCAGGAGAGCAGCAGTAACAAGATCATCTCTCAAGGGAAGCTGATGAGCTGCCTGGATGTCATATTTTTCCCACTGGGGCAAAAGGCCAAAGGCTCAAACAGCTCCTTTGTGCTTTGCTGGGAATGGCAGCAAAGAGTGAGGAGCCAAGAGCCTATTCAGTTGTAGAAAACAGCACTAAAAGAACAGGAATGACTAAGTGAAGGAAACAGCTTTAGAACAAAACATCAGGAAAACGCCTCTTTACTATTCATAATCCGATTTGTTCAACGACTGAGTGTTTAGCTTCTAAATACTTGATCTTTTGCAATATCTTACCTTGTTTCTCCTGGAAGAAAAGAGATTGGCATGTTCTCTTGGCAGCCTTGACCCGGATGCCAATTAGATTTGCAAGCAGAGCAGAACTCAATGTCGCACACTTTGCACTGCACCAGTTGAGGGTCCTGTGGGCTTGATTCCTGGAGCTGGCAAACTGCCTGGCAAGTAGAGGATGGACACCAAGTCCGGCATGGATCCAAAAGCACTTCTGCAAAGGGACATAAAAGAACCAAATTCAAAGGCGGATACAAGATCAGCCTTCCATAACAGCGCATTCCAGCTGAGGTTGACTGGCAGGGCATTTGAAGACACAAATTTTCAAAAGGAGCTTTTTAATTTATGCAACCTACTTTGACATAAATTTGGCCAGCTTTGCAAACAGGCACCAAAGCAAAGTGAGTTCCACGAGTCTCAATTAACTGCCCACTTTCATTCACTGAACTAAACTTGGTCTGAGAATGAGATATATTATTTTTCAGTTGTACTTGAAGTTAAATACAGCGTATACTATGCAGTAAAACCCACCAGAAAGTGTTTTTACAATGCCTTGCCCAGTAGGAACCTATTTCAAGTTGACTTCTACCCTAATGTAACCACATGATTAACAACAGCATAAAATACAGTTTCTTGAAGGCTCCTTACAGTAAGTCATTTCATGTTTCAAAGCCTACTGAAGGCAATAAAAACCTACCAGTGACTGCAATGATTTCTAGGCTGGGTCCTGCCCTCAGCAAAACCTTACCGTAAGTTCTCTATGGCTCCAGCATTCCACATCTCCATAGGCACACAGTCAGCTTATGTTCTTAACATGTTTGTATCATTACACACAGAACTGCTCATTAATTCTCTACCAAATGCCATCCCAAGAGATAATGTTGGTTCTGTGAAAGAGGTCAGTATTCCTCTCCAGCCCCTACAGTACTAGTAGTCAACTTAAACAGCAAAGCTCAAAATAGAAGTCACTCCTTCCCTTAGTTATTTAGGAATATAATACATAGCAATTTTCTTTCCTTAGTTTATTCCCAGAGTGCTGCAGTTCTGGGAATCATGCAGGCAAGAACACAAGCAATTACTTCTAAGGTTTTAGGGTTTTCCTTTCTGATGACCAAGCAATTAACGCACAATGCTACTGCAAGAACATGTACAGAGATTCTGATTTATAGGATCACTCTGGAACAAACCCATTCTCACAGCCTTCAATGGGTGGTGTTACATGTGTTACCTCTTTCAAACTGTAGCTTCTTATACCTTTGCATGATTTCTGATGCAACCATGCACTCAATCTGTTGAAAGAAGGAAAAGAAGAAAAAGTTCCAGTTAGGAACAGAAAAATCTAAGTAATTTTAAACAAACAGAGACGGAGTATTTGACCTTTGAAGAATTAATAAAAACATATGTTGTCAACAATGGAAGCTGTAACATAAAAAGCAAGACACATTTAAACATCCTGCAAGGAAAATAAAACACCGTGTTTGCAGGAAAAGTGTACCTCATTTTCTTGCAGATGACCTCGCTTTGGGCAGGCAGCATCAGGGCAGCTGATAGCTGTTTCTAGGCCTTCTTTGATCAGTAGTTCCACATACTGTTTTAGGCACTGTAAGAGAGCCAAACACTGAGTTAACTATTCTGCCAAGGATAAATCAGTCAGTATTTTAACAGCTTTCGTCTAAAAATCTGAAGAAGTCAAATTTTGAAAAAACAGGTACTACTGCATCCCTTTTACAGCCATGAGCCACACTCATAGCTTTTGCCACAGTTACACCTTTAAGCAGAAAACAGCAAGTTCATTTCCCCATCAAATCATAGAAACATTTAGGTTGACAAAGACCTCTACAATCACTTAAACCAAAATGAACCAAATAACTCTTCATCAATTTAAAATATGCAGCAAATTAAAAAATAACAATGGGGGAAAGCACAAATCAAACAGGAAGCAGAGGGGGCAAAAATAATAAAACACCTCCATGATGCAATTAGATTAACTACACTCTAAAGATCATTGCATAACTGGAAGCCACAACATATCTTAGTAAGCAGTAATTCCCCATAGACAGACATCTGTCAAGCATACTAGAGCACAAAGGGAGTTGTGTATCTTGCCATCTATTCTTGGAAAATAACTATCTGAACTTCATGGTTAAAGAAGTAACTTTTCCATAGAAAGGAAAAATGTGAGAATTAGGACTCCCTGAAGAGCCACAGTTTCCATGGGGACCAAATAATAAATACTGGTAATACTAATACTTTTCTCCCCTAGCAACCACAGCACTTTACCCAACTCGTAACTGAAAATGCAGCCTCTAACACAGCAGTGCACAGTGCGGCTGTCAAGAAAGCAGAGAAGAAAAGTGGGTATTTCTGACCAAGGGCAAATTAAGATCAAACCTTGTTATTCTTGAAGAGCAACAACCCCCCTCCTACCTCCATCCTTCCTACATCAAGCTGACAGCTAAGGCATAGGTGTCTGTCAGGAAGGCAAGGGAGTGATGAAGAGACCCGGCTCTCTGCTGATACCAGGCAACTTCTACCCGCCCAACACTACACAGAAGGAGCAAATGAGGGTCTGCTTCCCAGTGGATGGGGCACCCTGTGATGTTCTCACCCTGCCCGTGAGCTCAGCTGGCATAAGCAAAATGCAGACAATTACAGAACAAGGTCCCCAACTCTCTGTTAGCAGATGTGTGAATAAAGAGTGAGGCTAGACCAACAGCAGAGAGAAATGAAGATATGAAACCAGCTCAGCATACAGCTGTGTGGGAGGCGAGAATGATTACACACTCTGCAGCAAACTGGCAAAACAAGGATTTCGGTTACCATTTCCAGACATTTGAAAAAGGTATGCAGCTGCTGACTCACCACCAGCCTGGAAGGCAAAGGGCTGCGTTGACCATGCCAAGGCTGGTGTGCCTAACTTCAGGTCAGAGCACAAAACTGCTTCTCCCAAACTGCTTCTTCCTTCAGGCTGTGCCATCACGTAGCCCATCAACAAGCACCTTCCAGCCTAACCCTCAGGCATGTGGCTTGTAGCTGGTGAAGTTCAGACTTCATAACCTCTTCTCTTTCTCTTCTGCCTCTTGATTTGTCTATTCAGCTCCTTTCAGACACCTCTATTAAAAAATTATTCTAGATTTTACCTCTTGCAGCTTGATTGCAGCAAAGACTTTACTTCCTGCCCACGCAATCTCTGTTGCTCTGGTCCACAGCACTTCTGGTGGCAACTTGCCACCACCTTGACAGCACAACAAATCATTTCTGTTAGACCCCCCTTTCCCTGTGTCTCCCATGCATTAGAGAAAGCAGGTCAATTTTTTGGCAAAGAAAAACACAGATCAGATAATTGATATTTATAAAACTTTTAATTGTGCAAAGAAATCCATGTGTGACAGACTACACACAGTCTTTGTCTTCCTCAGCAAGGATTTAATGAGGACAACTGTTCACTTAGTAGATGTTTGACTTGTAGAAGGTTTCCAGGCCTTCACTTGAAGCTCTGCAGGGAGGGTGGTGCAACACTTCAAAAGAGCCAGTACCAGAAACCACCAGGCTGAGCCCTGCAAGACCCAGGCCCTAGGTTGTGTGCCTTGGCAAGCTGTGATTTCAGCTGCAGTGAGGTATTAGTGCTCCTATAATGACACTGCTGGCTCTTCCCTTTCCTCTCCATTTGCAGATGCCAAGTGTGTATTAAAATGAAAATGCATACATTTTTAATGCCAGCACTTAGCACTTACAGAAAGTACTTTTCAAGCTGAATGAGCTTTGCTATCATTAATCATTAATGTGGCTAATTCTCCTCCTCAACCTGTTTAGGATCACTGCCAAAGCCTATTCAATTTGCTTCCCTTTCCTCCCGTTTTCCAAGAAACGACAGTTCATCCCTGTCATGAGCAGTGTCCATGGCCTTTCCCTTCCCTTGATGGGGCACTGGCCCCTGCCTTCTCAAAATAAGCACAGCCAAGTGCACTTCTCATGCTTCACCTTCTGACAAATGCCTCAAGGCTACAAAGTATTGCTGGAAAACAGGCAGAGGATAAAACAGGAAATCAGCTCAAGACTCCCTTGAGACTTCTTGGGTGGAGAAAGAGTAACCCAAAGCAGTTGCAGGAGAATTTGATGCACAGGGTACCTGTGGCTTCTCTTGAGAGCAGACACAAAATGTGCAACTTGTACCAGACTGGCCACAGTACCAGAAATGCAGCAGCATGCAAGCAAAACAACAAAGCACGATCAGGTATTCCATCATATACTATGAAAAATTCATTGTAGAACAATTACAAAAAGATGACAAATTTTTGCTAATTTTCTATGTAACTTGACTCAATGCTGGAAGAAAGTATCTTCATAGTCCTTCCTTTAGGGCAATAAAGTACTATATAGCAGGAACAAAAAATGTGTAAGTCACCCGAAACAACAGTCGAAGTGAACTGTATTACATAACTTTTCTCAGAGAAAACAGGAGCCAAAATTAGATACCTAAGGGCTGAGACTGGAGTAAGGTCACAAGAGTACACTGACCTGTACAAAACGAATATGCTGAGGAACATCTTTATTATTCCTCTAATGGATGTGTCTCAGAAGAGACCAGTTAGTACCCCTGAGCACTACTGCTGTATTGTTCCCTGTGCATCCCTGCTCTGTCCTCTTTCCATCACTGTTGTCCTTTCTGATGTGTGGATAACTTTTTCTGTCACATGGTAATCCATGAATCCTACTGGCATTTGCTGTCCCCATGACAAAGGGCAGGAGCACATCCACTTTGAGGAGTTTTAGCCCAGATCCATTTCCTCACAAAGATCAACTGAGAGCCCAGTTCAGCAGCAGTTTTACTATAAGCTGCCTATATAAATTGGGAACACTTTTTCCTGTTGCCTCAGAGACAGATGACTAATAAAGGCATGACTTCCTTTCTGAAGCTGCCAAGCACAGTACAGTATTTAAAGCTCAGCAAGATGTGTTGTACTTCTAACTTTTATACATCAAGGATTGTGCCATGGAGAAAGGTATGTATAGTGACCACTGATGTGCCATAGTTTTAGAGCTACGTATCTTTTTGTCTAATATTCTTAAGATCAATATACCTATACAGGAGTCAAAATGATTATTTTTTGCCTGATTTCAAAACCATAACACATAATCTTGCTCTGCTGCATTAAGCTCTAACAAACCTGCACAGGCCACAGCAAAGTTTATATAGAAAGAATTTAAATTTTTGGCTTTTCCTTTTCTTTTAGAAGAATTCCAGGTACAATCATGCTTACTTCTGATGTTGGTGCTTTGATTTATTTCTCCTGACATCAAACCCAAAATAAACCCCATCATAATTCCAAAAAAGGAATTGTGACTTTCATTGTTTACATGGGGGGCAACACTTATCTACCATCTGCTTTGACAGAAAAAGTGTGTTCACTTGGTGCCTGAAGTCATTTTACAATGCAAAATGCACATAATTACAAACACTTGGTGATGGTTTGGGAAAATTATAACTAATAACATATTATTGCTACTATTGCAGCCAACAAGAAATGGTTTTTCAAGATGTCACCTTTTATTTTTGAGTTAGGCAAACAAAAATATTATCCTGCATTATTTTCTTAGCAGCTGATAGGTGGAATTTGTCAAAATGTAGACTTCTGACTACACTAATGCTGCAGATGCAAGTGCCAAATCACATGACAAGAGCCAAGTATATCATCATCGTACCACTTGATTTATTTCTTAAAACTTCACATGTATTTTAGTGCTGGCACTAGGCCACAGTCATCACCAAATTAAGTGTGCTCTACATGCAGAATCATCATGTGCTGGTATTGGAAAACAATTTTTAAAAAACCAAACACATGCACCAATAAAATTGAAAGGGAAAAAAATAAAAACAAGAAATCTAGCATTTACCAATCATTTTCTAAAAAAGAAAGGGAATTAGTTTTTTACAATACATTTAATAACAATAAATATTAAAAGTAGGCAAAGGCACTTGCTATTGTGCACAAATTTTAACCTTAGAAATAACCCTATACTTTGGGCAGACAATCACTAAGCGCTTACACTGCACTTCAGAAACACATAGAAGGACATGCTTTTTCAGCAAGGGAGACTTTCTAAAGCTCAAGCTGAAAATGCTTTCAAATAGGATGATTATTAACATGTAGACTAAATTGCCAGTCTCAAATTCTATATCATCTGAAAACCAGGATTAGATGAACATCTAAAGATATACATCCATAAATACACACACATAATTACATAAACTTGCATTCAACCACATGAGCACTCAGGAAACGCTGGTTGGTATTTTGTGATCCACTTTACAAGTGACATAAGGGTAGGTGCATGCAAAGATCCCTTTGGGCCTTACATTCTAGGAAAGAATATGAAAGGATATTGAGTGAGAAGAACTTACTTCATAGTGTCTTGTAGCTACAAATCTACAGTTTGGTCTACGAGACGCTTTTATGCTAATAGGATACTAAACCAAAGCCCAAAATTCATGTGATGGGGATACATAGATGACCAAAACTACTACTGCATCAACTGATTTTGATAGTATTTTGTAGTATTTTTATGCTATACATACAAGGAATTTTTCTTTACATTGCTTTAAAATGAATACTAAGAAGGTGGTATCTTTTCCTTCCATAAGACAGTACAATACCAAGGTTATTCTACTGCTCTGTGCTAACTCCCCTAAGCCAGTTCTGCAGTCAGTCTGGTGAATAGGTATTTATACTGGTAGACACACTGCCAGTAAATCTTTCAGGTAATGTGACGTAATGTGCTATTTTAGCTTCATATTTTAACAGTGCAGTGATGCAGTGTGCCATACTCACTGGGGCAGGGGGAGACTGTGCGTGTGAGAGTGAGTGAATTTTTTTCACTACAAAAAAATCTGAGTGTCTATGTCTCAGGTGAAGACTAATACTCTTGGAATAATAGCTTCCCTCCCTTTTGTTCAAGTAGCAAATTCACTCTGGTAGAGAGCTTTTACCTGAGTAAAACATCATTTTCTAGAAATACTTTCCATTTAGAAAAACCTGTACAATGAAAAAAACTCCCCTAAAATAAGCAGCCTACACCTCAGGTGTTCTCTGAAGAAGAGGGAAGAATGACACAATGAGGCTAGAGCCTTCCCTATTCCTGAAAAAGAGATTCTTGTAGCCATATATAACTATTATATGCTACCTTTTAAAATATTTTTGGTGCATACATCTAAAAGCAACAGGAATGCTCATCTGGTAATAGGACAAATCACAGAATCATAGCATGGTTTAGGTTGGGACAGACCTTAAAGATCGTCTAGTTCCAACCCTTTTGCCATAGGCAGGGACACTTTCTACCAGCCCAGGTTACTCAGAGCTCTATCCAAACAGGCCTTGAACACTTCCAGGGATGGGGAATTCACAACTTCTCTGGATAACCTGTAGAGTTCCTCACCACCATTATCGTAAAGAATTCCATCCTAGTATCTAAACCTACTCTTTTTCAGTTCGAAGCCATTCCCACTTATCCAGTCACCACATGCCTTTATAAAAAGTCCCTCCCATTTTCTTGTACAGCCTCCTGGTTGGACTCCCTTAAGCAAACCCTATTATAAAGTTACCTGTCCCTGCCCTCCCTTCAATCCTGACCCACAAGCTCTTGGTTGGCTTCTTATCCATCCCCAAGTGCAGCTTCCCACCCTCCACCTGGTTATTGACATAACGGGTGTCACCTCCATTTCTTCTGCCTGTCCTTCCTAAAGAACCTGTATCCTTCCATTCCAACACTCCAGTCATAGGAGCCATATTATTTTAAACTTAGTTTTTCATAGAAAAATAAAACTACTTTCTGAGAAATTTCCATGGTATACTTACAGCGCACAAGCAAACATGCGGGAAAAGAAAAAGAATGGGAGGTTCCTCAGAGAACTTTTAAGCTTCTTTCAAATTTACTACATGGACTTTTTGTGTTAAGTAGTTACAATCCTGCCGCAAATGTATTGTTGTTTAATAACAGGCTCAACTTGGAACCACTCTTGCACTGCTGCTCCAGTGTGCCCAGTTCTCTACAGCAGATCTATAATCTATCTTTTTAGTATCACCCTAATCCTACTTAGTTGACGAGTGACTTACTGTAAAATACCTATGCACACTTAATCAGAGATCTGTTTGAGGCATACACGTGATCATGGGAGTGGTTTTATTTCTTTACTAGATAAACTGTTGGCTATACTGACCGAATCTGCAAGCACAAGCCATATTCAACTTCACAAACCACCTTGATCTGAGATAGATGCACGTTCCAAGTGTTTAATGTTTGTGGTAATACTTTGAACTTAAGTAATTTCAACTTCTATAGACATCTTTTCACAAACAATTATCAACTTGCAAAGAAATCTTCACTATTCCAACTCAAATTTTTATTAACCCTAATTTATCATTTTAAGAATAAATCACAGGAAGAAAAAATCCACTTATCTTGACATGCAGTACTTCAAATCTGAAAGCAGTAGCAGAGAACTGTCTTACGTGTTTACCATTTATATCCTTTGTTTTGTTACAGAGACAAAAATTCTGCTACACAAGCATATCAACCCTTGACTCCAAGACAAGCATGTGCAAGGCACTCCAGAGCTCCGCAACAGGGAAATATCTAGAGCCTTATGCTGTGAACAAGAACGTACACACTGAGAGAGACTTTGGCCAGGACCAGAGATGTATCAGCTGTGATGTTATCTATGTTTTCCCCAAAGTGGCAAGCAACTTGGAAGACCTCTGTTTGACAGGTTTCCTGCCTCTACCTTCCTGATACTTGGCCTCTTTTTAAAGATTTTTTTTCTTTTATGAAATTGCCAAGGGTAAATCCCTCTTTCTCCCACCATGCTGTCAATGTTTAAAGACTCCATCAGCTGTTCTGTAGCCCTGTTATAGACTACATTGTCAGTCTAAATGCAATCACACCATCTTGCCTGTGGATGATGACCAAACAGGATGATGGCTGGGAAAGATAAACACAACCCATGTGCTTCCATATTTGAGGACTAATCATCCGAGCATTCTTTCCTGAGCTGTAAAAATTATTCTTGTCCAAGAGTCCTTGCCCTCCCAGCCACTGGAGGTATCTTTGTATGGGGACTGACCTCATCCTGGCCGGAGCAGGAACTCACCCATTGCAAATGCTGCTGAGGTTAGTGCAATGATGGCTGTTGATTCATCCTGTGGACAGCACAGGAGATGTTGCTGCTTTGGTTCTACCTCTGTCCAAACACCTTCTGACAGCAAACCCAAATATCACAGCAGTCCCCAGTACACACTTCTTAATCAATGCAAACAACAACTTGCAGATAAGATGTTCATATTAGGATGAGGTGCATCACCTCATCCGAGTGCAGCCTCCAAACCCACCACATAAGACTGTCAGTTTGAGTACAGGGAACAGCACCACCAGGCCCATCGGTCAACAAATGATGGAAGTAAGGCAAGAAGAACTGTATGTACTATCAAGAATGCAGAAAGAGGAGGCCTGATGACTACTTCAGCTTGAGAAATATCAGGACATGACAAATAGCCTTTGAGACACAGCAATCAATGGCTGCAGAAACTGCAAGCAGGACCATGCAACCAGGACTAAATGCACTGGAAAAACAAGTACCTTGTTCCAGCTGAGTATCTTGAAAGACAAAGAAAAGGAAACACAGACTTACAGCTGCCTAGCCTTTGAAATGGGGGACCTGGTTTTTTTTTTCAACATACACACTTATTTAAGGCTGTTTACTGTAAAATTTATAGAAGTTGAACAATTTTTCTTCAGAGAAATCAATCATATCAGTAGACAGCAGAAAATGGCCAAATGAGACAAGGATAGTACCTTGTAATGTAGGCATATCTTCATCTTTGAGTAGGTATTCCAAGTGGATGTACATGTAAACTGTTTTCATTATGGATTTTTATCCCTCCGTTACCTTGCGTAAAATTTTTGTTCTCACCTATTCAGGGCTGCAATTGGTAAGAACCCACAGAGTAAACTTTACGAAAATAAATTTATTTTCAAATGTCAACATATGTGGGATGAAACTCAAATATTCAGAAGGCAAAAGCACCACCAAAAAAAAGTAAAAAAAAAAAAAAGTCTTTCTTAATATGTTTGAGAAAAGTTGATTCTATTTCAGAACAGAAATAGCAATTCTGAGTGGGAGGAAAGAACACCTGCAGCAAACAAAGGGCCCTTCCTTTTCACATGCAAAACCCTGTGCAAACAAAAATGAACTAGTTTTCCCAACACCCTGATGAAGACAGATAACATTAATCTCATTTAGTGACAGCACACAGGAGAGGAAAGCTGGAGGCTCTGGATCAAGTTTAGTTTTCACACAGGGTTCTGTGGTTCCTGCTTATTAAAGCAGGGAGTTCTATCATCCCAGCACTTACACGACAAGTGAGAACCCAGCCAGCCATGTAAACTGCTATGCAAACACACAGTGACCTCTAACCATGATGCCTCTACTGACACATCACCTGTCAAGATCAGTATCAGTTCTGTGCTAAGGCTGGGGTATGGGAGCTCAATCAGCAAGCTCTAAGCTTTGCTGGTGGGAAACAGGGAAACATAACAGCTGCTAAGAAGGACCTTGAACTCTATAAAAATCTCACAAGCCATTAGGTTTCCCCCTCCCTCATGTCTTCAAGCAAGTAGGGCATCTCCGTTGATAAAGGTGAGGAACAGCCTGGTGTCAGCACGGTGCTGCCCTGCCTAGGTAGGCTTCTCTTGGCAAGCAGGGACAAAATACACAGGATGAGGACAGCAGCCGAGCCCACCTGTTTCCATCCACACTGCTCTTGGTGTCTGCCTTGCCCTGGGGGAGGGAGATGCTGATGAGGCACTCTGCCTCATTTGGAGTGAGGGATAACACTAAGTAAATCACACTTTTCTGTCCTTCAACTCAGAGAAGCTCCATATGCTTCCAGTCAAGCATGACAACAAGAGAAAAAAAAAAGGGATGCCTGATACCAGTTATAGGCAGGATATTTGCTTTGCTGATCTTCAGTCTATAAGGAAGCACAAACAGGGGAATGATTAGGCAAATTCAGTAATCCTGTTTAAAAAGGGCTAGTGATAGCCAGAGTCTGTAACTATCCTGCTGTCAAGCTACTCAGAATAGAATACAACACACTTAGAGGGACACCTAAAGGGCCAGGTAAGATTAACCAGCTGGCTCAAGGGCTTAAGGTAGAGCTTAGGGGCAAGAATCAGAGTATGTGTATCTACTAAGCAGTGATAGTTTCAAACACCAAAGTTGATCCACATATGTATATCTGACCAAAAAGAAAGCACAAACAAGCAGCAGAAGGTAGGTCTTAACATTAGTTTTGTTGCTTTTTAACTGTAGGTGGCCCTCTCTTTCGCGTATCTGACTTCAGTTTCTCCTTCTATCAATAACAAGGTAGCCTACAAAGGAGTAATAAAACTTTTTCATCAAAGACAAGTTTTTTGTCATGCTTCATATTTCTTCTAGACATTTGCTTGCTTGACTGCCTACTCGACAGATTTTTTTTTTTAAATTTGAGAAAAGTAAGCAACGAATCTGCTGGTACCAGAATTATCAGTACTACATAACATCTTGAAGGGAACTGAACAACCTAATGTGACGTCAAAAGGAGCTTAGCTTGTCTTGAGTAATAGTGGCATCACTGTACTTGCAACACATTGACACATCTGTGTGTTTTATATATATATAAAAATTATACAGTATTTATGTACACAGAAGTACATGTAAATCCTGAACCAGAACACATTCAAGCAACTAACTGCTTGATTTCCATGCAAGCATATCAACTGGAAAAAAGCTATTGTAACTTCAGCACATATACAACTGGTAATACATCGAAGGAACATCCTGTCCTTTAAGACACATGAGAATTTCATCACAGTTACAAAATAATCAGAATTTCAGACAGGAATTGGATTAAATTGCTCCCTGCTTATCTCCCATGGTCCCCTTAAAAAAATAAAGGCTAAGTAGTAAGTGAAAAAATCAAGTGCAGCAAATAATACACAAAAAAATTAAAGGAACAAAAATGGTGTTCTCCGCTTTACTCTCCTTTTCCTTCTCTAAATGTAAAGCTTTCTAAAGAAAACATGCAAAATCAATTACTTCTGAGGCAAGCAACTGCTAAGTGACTATCTAAAAATTTAAGATTACTAGCTATGTACTGTGCACTATTTAAGTGGGGAAAAATAATTTATTAAAAAGATATTTAGGCTTTTCGTCCAAAATTAATATTACACTTAATATTGGTCCCACTGTTAACACGATTCTAAAGAGAGACACTGGTTTGCCCCTTGATACAACTCCGGAAAACAAAAAGCTAACAGCAGGTATCTTGTTTTTCTCTCTAATCTTTAGACTTTTGTTCTGCTGGTACCTCAAGCAATCCAACAACAGATTTGCTTGAGGTACCAGAGAAAATACATTCTTACAACATTCTTAATGGATGAGATATACAAAACTTGAGCTCACAGCATTGTCTGGGCATTAATGATCATAACGATAAAAACAGTAACGGAGCATTGTACTAACTGGCAAAATAAAACTATGGGAAATTGTAGTGCCTATGCCTTATCAGCAGAGGAGTGGCAGTCTGCTCTATTTAATCCATGCACAGCTCTGCCAAAAAGCAAATGGAAACAGCATCCCCATTCTATCTTTCTGAATAGCAATGCTATTCAGTGTCAGGAAGAGACAATCCTTCATGGGATCTTTACTACATCTCTTCTATGATTATAAAGAGTAAAGAATTGCAGACAAATATAGGATTGAGAGACCTGTATATTGATCCAAATGCTGCCAACATACCAGCAGTACTGCACTTGAAAGGTCTCTTTATAATACATACTCATGTTGTTTCAGCTTGCTGTGATTTAGACAGAAGGGCTAGAGCTACTGGTAAAAGCTGCGGCAAAAGCAGTATTCACACTTGTATGGACATCCCTTTTTCTTTTTTGCTCATGTTCCTGGAAAGGCCATCAGTTATCTCTGTTCATTTACTAAAAGGAATTAGCTCATTCCTAATAAAGGAAGCTGGAACAAAACTACATACTGGTCAAACAAGAACAAAGCAAGAGATGAACTGGGTCTACTGTACATAGACTCCACACAAAATCTTAAGTCAAAAGGCTACTCTTTTTTCTTGTTGGTTTCAAAGAACTTTAATTTGGCCATTTACAAAGCACAATTGATATGCAGTGTCTCTGGTGTTGCTGGAGGAACACCAGTGAAGGATTCTGAGTACAGCTGTCACACTTTTCCTTAACAACTGTCAATAGTCCAAACAATCTTGCCAGACTCATGGGAGTATTTTCTTTAGCAATTTATCAACTTTCAGGCTAGCCCAAAGGTAGAGATGAAAGCCTTGGGTTTCAGATGAAGGCCTGGGCTGTAACAGGTTTATAGCTATTGCCTCTTGCATTTACTGGGACTGATTCTTAATACTTCCCTCACCATCAAAGAAAGCAAGGGCAGTATTTCCTGTGAATTCACAGGAAAGCTTGAGGATAAGTAATTTTTTCAGGGCACTCAAATGTCACTGTAGTAAAGCCTTTAAGTGCAAACAAGAGGCAGACACCAATTTCTTTAAACAGGACAAAGCTGAATGAACTATTCAAGACAATCAAATACAAGTAGTAAAAGTGGCTGATGATTCCACCTGAACAGAGTTCAAAACACAAACTCCATGTCACCAGTCAGATTACTTTGTCAGCTGCTCAGAACAGGTTATCGGTAAAGGTTACATATCTGATGTCTGTAACTGGTTATATCTTTCAGAACAGCAGTAAGTCAGCAACCATGTTCTACCAAGAAACAGAAGATCAGGGATGGCGGCAGACATCAGAAGGAACAAAGTGAAAAGGAAAAAAAAAAAGTATTTGGTAACCCAGTCTTTCTGCTGCCATGGAAATGGTACTGAAAACTGACATTTAACTATTCTCTGCATTCAAGCAACAGGGAGAAACACAACACTCAGCTGCAAGTACCAGAACAGCAGAAAACAGTCTTCATGAAGCCTATTATTTTATATACTTTTGCATGCTTGAGCAAACACTTCTTTCACAGTAGATCCACCTTGTTCGATTGGCTGCCTCCTATCTTCAATAACCACCAGGAAAAAGAAAATCTATTAAAAATTGGTAGTATTTACATGGAGAAAAAGAAAATAAACTAACTAAAATCCTTAACCTTAAATATTGGAAACACATACCCAAAAAGCTTTGCTGGAAATGACTTTCAAATTTAAAAAAAAGTCACCCAATCCCACGTCCAAGTCTATAACACCATATTATAAACTCCTGGGAAATTGAAGTCTGAGCATCACGCGTCCCAGAAGTATCACGCATCCCAGAAGTTATATACTTACTGATAATACTCCAATTTTTCCTCTGCTGAACTATCATTACAAGGTTTTTGGTATAAATGCACCCATTGCAAAATTTAATTTAAAATTTTAATTTAAATTCAGTATTATGGATGAAAACTTACTAGTAATTTCCTCTGTTCCTAAACTAGCAATATCCATTAACTGTGATTATGATGTTGTCAAAAACTACACTTATGTTCCCCAGTGTTTTGTACTTAACTGACAAGATTCTTGTTATTCTAAGTAAGCATTTGTACAATATGGTAATGCAAGACAGTTATGTGACTGTAATTATGATACAGTGAAATTAGAATCTGTAATACATTAAATACTTTTCTAGTTACAAGCATGTGCATGGCTATGCTGGGTACTATTGAAAGGCATTTAAAGAACAATGCAATCATCAGGCACTGTCAACATGGGACCATAAAGAGAAAGTCTGTTTAACTAATTTGATAACCTTCTATGACAAAGTCACCTGCTTTGAATTAAGGATTAGGCAGTGGATGTAGTTTCTCTGGATTTTAGTACAACTTTTGGTACTGACTCTCTCAGCATCCTTCTGCACAAGCTGTCCAGCTGTGAAATGAGCTCTGAGTGAAAAATTGGGCTCAAAGGTTGTAGTGAATGGGACTACATTTATCTGGCAACCAGTCACCAGCGCTGTTCCTCAGAGCTCAGTTCTGGTGTCAGTTGTGTTCAATATGTTTATCAACTGTTTGGATGCAAGAGCTGAATGCACCATTAGCAAGTTTGATGTTGATATGAAACTGGGAGCTGCTGCTGATTCTTTTGAGGGACATGATGCCTTGCAGAGGGATCTAGATAAATTGGAGCAGGGAAATGATTAAATTTAACAAGTTGAATTGCCGTATTCTGCACCTGGTATTGAGTAACACCAGGCACAAGTATGAATTAGGAGAGGAGTGGCTGGAGATCAGCCCTGCAGACAGGGATCTGGGGATGTTGGATGACAGCAGGCTCCATGTGAGTCAGCAGTGCCCCAGCAGCCAGGAGGGCAAAGCCCATCACAGATCACCAAACCCAGCATCGCCAGCCGGTCAAAAGGGGCGCTTGTCCTGCTGTGCTCAGAGTTGGTGCAGCCTCACCTCCAGCACTGGGTGCACTTCTGGGCCCCACCATTTCAGAAGGATGTGAAGGTCCTTGGATACATCTCCAGAGGACAACAAAGCTGGTGGAAAGGCTAGAAGCAGTGTCCTGTGAGGAGCAGCTGAGAACCTTAGGTTTGTCTAGTTTAGAGAGAATGAGTGAGGACCTCATTGCTCTCTAAAGCTTCTTGAGGAAGGAAAGCAGAAAGGGAGATGCTGAGCTCTTCTCCCTAGTATCCATTGACAAGACTTGTGGGAATGGTTCAAAGCTGCACCAGGGAAGATTCAGACTGGACACCAGGAAGCACTTCTTTACAGAGAGGGTGACCAAACACTGGAACAGGCTTCCTAGAGAGGTGGTTGCTGCCCCAAGCCTGTCAGTGTTTAAGAGGTATTTGGACAATGTTGTTAACACCATGCTTTAGCTTTTGATGAGCCATGAAGTGGCTGGGACCAGGGAGCTGGACCACAGATCATTCAGTTGAAGTGATCCCTTTAAACTGAAAGGCTCTATTCTCTTCTAAAGTTAAAAAAAAAAAGAAAACAAAAACCTAACAGGAAAAAAACCCACCTATGCACCCAACAAAAACTCAACCACTCACAAAACCACCCCCAAATTCAAGTCACTGATAGATAAAAGGGAAAGTGTGAATAACCTTGGTAAGGAGGCAACGATACAGTATCCTGAAGTGCTAAATAATTTATTTTGTATTACAGGAAAACAAAAGTTTACTTGCCAGTATTTGTCAAGTACACAGCAACAGCATTTATTTCCACTGCAAGATCAATACTTCGGGGTGAATCCCACCCAGAAAAAACACACTATTTCTGCAGTTAAAACTATGTCTTGTTTTTTATGTCTAATAAAGAACACAAACTCACCAGGGTACAGAAGATGCATTGGCATTGTGCTATTGTTGTCATCTGCTCCACAGGGTATTCACCAAGGCAGAGCTTACAGGACACTAATGGGTCAAGTACCAAGTCCCAGGTAGGCCTGTATCTTGCTGTAGTCATTGCAGAGCAGTCTGTAGAACAGCATAAAAAGCAAAGATACTCCATTATTTTCTTATATTGATACTCAGTACATTTCTGCCTTTGGAAATCACAGTGTCAGCTACTGCCTGTTGGGTTCATTTTTCCAATGACCTAACTAACCAGCAATAGTTAACTTCACAGTGCCAGCATTTGCATTCCCTTTTACATCCCCTGCCTGATAGAACTTGCGTGCAGAAAGCAGAAGAAAAAAAAAACCCACACATAATACACTAAATGTATGAGAGCAAGCAGGAATACCCTTAGGTCACAGGCTTTTGCTGCACATTACAAATGCAAAAATCTTGTTTCCAATTCCTGTGATTTTCATTACTAGTTACAAGCTTTCTCTCACCAACATTAAAATTTACTCATGACATTCCTTAACCTCAGCTACCCAGGCAAGACTCAAAAGGTCTTTCATAAGCCAGGCATTTATTATGCCCTTTTCCAGCATGATGATATTTCAACACACAGAGCTAGATATTTTTGCTCCCAAGAGCTTGAGAGATCAATCAGTTTGCTGTTAATTTTAGCAAGAGCAATGAATTTTGAGTACAGTACAAGTTCTAGCCTGCATTTTTCCTCCAACCCTTTTGATATGCTGAGATCAGAACTTTGTTGTAGCAACAACCAACTGGGGCAAATAAGAGCACAAAGTGAGCTATAAGAAGAGGCTATAATAACCTATATATCACCCTCAAGACAGTGATATGATAGGATCATGCAGAGCATCTTTATCCTAGGCTTCAGAGCCCAGATGGAGCGTTGTCAACTGATTAGGCAGGAAGAAAACCTTGCACATAAGAAATGTATTCCCACAAAGAGAAAAGCTAATTTATGAATTCTACATGAAGAAAAACAAAACAAAAACCCACACACTCCCCCAAAACATCTCGGGTAACTTATGGAGTACATCAAATCTTAACAACTATTTACTAGCAACGTTTTATCACTGTGATATTGACCTTCCAAAGCGTAGGAAATTCACATCCCAAGCTGCTGAGAGGTTCACGTTATCATGCCTTCCTCCTTCCCAAAATTAAGTGGTTCCTTAACATCATCACACCAGCAGATATGTTACTTGAATCATAATGACATGTTTTTCAGGTTTTGTTTTCCTTTTTTTTTCCTCCTTTCCCCCCCATTCCTCCACTAGCCCTCGCAGGAACTGCTTATTTTCAAGTCGGATCTGTGAACTTTGCAAGACCTCCAGAACTGCAACGAACTACTTTAATGCTTACTAGACTAGATTTCAGCAGATGTCCAAGAAAAACGTGCTTTTTCCCCCCCCAGAAATCACATGCAGACTTCACAAACATTTCTTTGAAGTACAAGTCTTTGATATTCAATTAATTGTGGTCATGACTCCATCAAGGTCTCTAACATTTCTGAAACAAAGTGAAGATTTTGTCAACCCTCCTATTCAGTCCAACTCATTAGAAGACGCTTTTTGTAAGGTACGTAAGAGCCACCAAAGGACATTTTTCTAGTGCAGTCAACAGGGAGACTGAACAGGCAAAAGAAAGGTTAAGCAACCCCATCTCCAGGGCTGCTCTAGATCACTTCCTCTGAAAGCCCACACACAAACTCCACACATTTTCAAAGGAAAGAGATGGAACAGCCCCACAGAACAGCACACAAATAGTGGCTCCACAAAATACAACTTGTGCTGTGCATTCTTTTCCTAGACCTTAACATGAAAGCCTGACATTGTGATATGAATGAAACCCCATGACTTTTAAGGCTACTGGACTGCTTCTTTACTTCACCACTACTTTTTCATTTCACACAAATTACCAGCAAAGCAAATTTTCTTCTTCCAAACTTTGGTTTATCTGACATTTACAGATGGATTCATGAGAATTTGAGAAGTAGTGACCAAACACATCTGAACTGTCTGCTATTAGTTATTTGCTTGTCCTGCCTAGTTTATTACATATCAGATGCTTATGGTAGCAAGTAGATAAAACTAGGAAATAAACATAACAGATTTATGTTAAGGATGCACTTGCATACATCAGGCAGACCAAAATCACAGCAAATTTTGCTTTTAAGATGTAGAATCTGACACAATTCAGACTAAAGCTGACCCAATATGTGACATGGCTCAATCCAGAAAAAAAAAATTAAATATACATATAATCAGTGTGGGTCAATAAGTGACAACAGAGGGAAAATATCAAGCTTTCAGCCCCAAGGCTTACCCTTGTTTTCTAGGACATTCAACAGAGGCTTACTGGTATCACTGTGGTAATTCCACTCTTGCAGCACAACCATACCTCAATAACACCTCACTAGGAAATATTTCTCCTCTTTGTCTTCTGCAAAGCAAGAATGAATCCAAGTAAAATGCCTTTTAAGTTGGCTTTCAAGAGACCAGCAGAAATCAGCTGCCCCAAACACCTGGCATGTAATCCATGCTGAATTCAGCCACGGTGATAACCGAGCAAAATCTGAATTCAGCCTCAAATGGTAGCAGAGCCATTCCTGCTCACCCCCCTCCTTGCCAAACACCTTTTAATAGAGAAATTTTACATTCATTATGGGGCAAGGGGACGACACAGTGACACTGGTGCCATTAAAGCAAGGACCAAGAAATATGCCTAGAAGAACTTCTAAAAAAAGCCTCCACACCCCACTGGATCATCTCTCCTGGGTAATCCTGTAAAGGAACAGAGAATGAAACTTTTCAAAGCATGGACTAGATCTTCTTTCATGATCATCTAGCACACTGCTGCAACTAAATAATAAGCGTCTATGTTTACATCACAATGCTTAAAAAAGCCTTAAAAAAAGGCATAAAACCAAACAAAAAACTCCTAAGAGAAAAGCAAAAAAATAAACACCTTCTGTCAAAACCAGATTAAAACTCCTACTGTTCCACAACTGTGGCCTCATGGATTCAGATTGTATTCTCATGCTTTGTAGTGATGTGCAATGCTTCAGGAAGAATGCTAAGTAACTGCAAGAAAAACAAGGTAACAAAAAGGATTTCTAGAGAAACAAGATACTGAAAAACATCTTGGTATGTCATTGTGTTGAAGGACAGCACCAATTACACAAACAGCCAGTAGAAAATTCTGTTTAAATAGCCATGGTTTGGCTATTTATTAGGAGGTCCCAAGAAATACAGCTAGTGATGCTATAGAACTACAGCGTAACAGACGTTAGCACACTAAATATATAGTTTGCTGGAGATTGTGTTGCTTGCCAAACTCAGTCCAAACATCGATACTGATTGCAGATACAACAAATCAGAGGCACAGAAAATTAGAAGATAAGTTGGTCATTAGTTCAGACTGCCAATTCTACTGCAATTAAGGTCAGTCTCATTTACATATTTTTGCTGTGGCCTGTATCCAGTGACATTGAATTTGTAAGATATATGGTAAGACAGCACATGATTTTCTGAAACAGCATCCCAAAGCAAGCTGGAAGTCAGAAGCATAGGAAATAGCTTTAGTAAGAGTTTGTTCAGAGCAGTCTTGTCATAAATAATTAACAACCTGACTAATGACTTTTTAATTCTGCAATCATGTGCACGTCCACACTGAAAGGGAACCTCTGCACAAAGAGAGAGAAGCGACTGAAGTCTTCTTGCTGTAATAACACATTAATATATATGAATGCAACTCTTAGGCATTCCCGGAGACGCGCATGGAGTGAAAAGGAAACTTTCATTCTTTCTGAAGAACCATTATTTCTAGAATGATTCAAGTGAACATGAACTGTAATTCTGAACAGTAATCCCTCAGTTTTCGGTCCACCTACACAGACTACATTTTCTAGTGAGAACAAGTGGCTGATGACCTCTGGTAAGTCAAGAATAGAACAATTCTTCCTTTTTAGGCCTCAAAGAGTTGCAGAAAACGTTGAAACAAATACTGTGAAAACTTCTGTGAAAGCAGGAAATAATGCAACTTTCTTACATACAAGTCATTCAAGAAATCATAAAAGAGATTTTTCTTATCGCATGCTAGTCAAGTGTATAACGGCATTGTACAGTTAAACTGCAACTGCATCATCAACACTTAGGACATGTGATTACCTGTGTGAGAAGACTGATTAGAAAATAGAGTTGAATAAAAGTCATATGCAGGCACATTAGTCACATTAACTGGTGAGTCTTTTCCACTAACCAAAACTCAAAATAGAGATTTCAGCAGAATCTCAAATTAAGCTTTAGGTCAGGGACGGGTTTAATTTCTAAATTAACGGCTTCAGTCCCCTCTCCTACCAGACAGACAGTTAATCAGGAACACTTAAGACATCTGCCTTAAGGAGTTAACTTAATCTGAATTTACTGACATGATGAAAAGCAGCTCTTTTAGAAATCAAAGGAAGGGACTTAAATGGGATTTAAAATTTGCTCTCGATCCTCTTTGTCAAAATAACTCCAATTAAAATAATACAGGCTACTAGATGAAATCAGACATCTGCTATAGTACAGTTTTAGTACTGTGTATATGTATTTATAGATATAAGAAGTATGTAATTCAGACTACACTTCCTCCTATATAAAATCAAACATCTCTCAGTACAACTGTATGCATTTATTTAACATAGGAAGTACGTTTATATACTCTGTATTTATACAATTAATATTTATAAATATATAAAAATATAAATCTATACAAAAATCTACAGATTTTTACTTAAGTGGAAGAAGCCCACAGATGTCTGAAGTGGAGTCATCCATAGAAGGGCTACTACACTGTATCTTAGAAGTGCCTGCCACATCCTTTAAGTGAATATTCTTGACTTTGGCCTAAACAGTTCTGAGCCTTCCCCCGCAGCCACAGCTGTGGCTCACTGCACACCACCCCACAGCTATGGCCCACACCCTCATGCCAGCAGGGGTGAGTACTCCCTTGATCCAGGTACGGGTATTCAGCAACAGTCCTGGAGCTTGCATTATTTGCTACCGCTCTGTCAGAGCTGGAACTTGATGCCTTTTTTCATTATTCCTAGGCTTTTCCAGAGATCCTCAGATCATAGGAAAGAAGCCTACATGACATAATTGACCACTTTGCAACTGTTTCTTGTTGGTGTCACTAGTTTTTATTATGCAACTATAGCACAGATAAGGTCATTTTAAAGTCACTTTACAAAACAAATTAATTATTACACCCACCCACCAGGCGGATTTTACAATAACACAAACTGGCAGGCAGACTTAGTATCTCTAACTTACAGTCACAGTTAGTTACTGGCATCTATCACTGCAGTAACTGTCTCCAAGTCTTCATCCTCACAGAATTGCTTGGGAGGTAAAGCAGAATCACTCTCACGGATAGGTGTCAGTCGCACTAACACAAGACTGATTTACATGAATGTTTAGAGATGACTAACTTCAGAGCTTTGATGCCTGCCTTCCTTAGGTTCCTAAATCCTGTCAACCTGTCAAATGCCTACCTAACTCTCCAGGCTTAACTCATAATCTGATCCACAATCAACTGCACAAGTCCAGCAGATAGGTATCACCCTTTGAATTCCAGATAACCCAAGCCACTCAAGCCACATTCTTTCTTCCAGCAGTATATCAGGCTGCTGTTTATAGGCATAACTCTTTCCAACATGTAAGAAGCTTCAGCTTATACAGAGTAGTGCAGTTACATCCCTACACAGGCTAACCACTAAACTCCAACCTCTCCAGGTTCTTATCTTCAACCTATTCCAGGGCCCAAGCCCAGAAGAGATAAAAGACCATGTGTAAGTTTAGAACACTCTCAGCAACTTCAGTCTACTGGACAATATAGCACGTGGGAAACAAGCTCTGAGTTGAAGCAATTATTCCAGGGACTTCAGTCCACTCATGAACAGCCACCATGTTTCTTCGCCTTAACCTCCCTGACTGATAAAATCCTATATTGTAAATATATAAAATGTGTATACATATATACACACATATGGAAATATGTGTATAAATATAGATGTATAAATATATACATGTACAAAGATTAAATTGAAATATTGCAATGCCAGGAAAAAAAAGAATGTCTGTTTTTTCACTGATAAAAGGTATCTGAACTGTAACACTGAGTACAAAACAAAATAAATCTAGTGAACTGCTTCAGGGACAAATCACTGTTAGTGCATGTTAAAATAAAGAAAAAACCCAAAACCACACCAATTTCATTGGGCTAAATACCTGGTTAAGTTTTTTTCTTGTTTCTTTTCTAGAGAAATTAGAGTATTATATAAGGCAACCACCCCTGCCAAAACCCTGCAATGTGGTTTGATTACTGTACAGACCACGAAAGATTGTAAAGATTAGAGAAGCAATGGACAGTTTCTAGATCTATGGATATGAGGATACTGCCTATCAAATACATGGGTGGGTAGAGAGAAGATATAATGGAGACAAACACAGAACACAACAGATTGTTAAAACTCCTCCTTCAAAAGTATACTACAAATAGGCATGCCGTAAGCTGTCCATGCAGAAGTGCCCCTGAGAGCTGGATCCTTGCACATATTCCAAAAAATACAGCCACTGAATCTGACAGAGCCAAAGACTTTCCTGACCTTGCATTTTCCTATGTTTGTCACCAGCACTGGTGCCACTGTGGCTTCTTGTAGCACTGCCAAACAGCAGCAACCTGAAATAAACTGGGTGAGGCTGTTATTCAGATCCTGTAGGCAAGAGTGAAAACATTTCAAAGAAAAAAAAGAAAATCACTTACTTCCATCTGAAAGAAACTGCAGATGGGAAAGGCAAGCAGGCAGAAGGGAAAGAACTAGAAGAGTCAAAGGTAAGAAAAAAGAAATTTAATAAAGATAAAAATGGTTTCATAAGTAAGACAATAGAAAGACATAGGAAAGATGGGAGAAATCTGGACAAAATAGCTGAAATAGATCATCTTCCTGGCTCTTCCCAGAAGCAGTGTATTTTGTTACACAGAGTAAAATAACAATTGAAGTGGAATCCCACTGCAATATGGCCCAAACATTCAATATTCCCAAAAGATGACATCAACACAAGGACAAGTGTGTAAATACTAAAGAACATTGCTCAGAATTCTTGTGTCTAATCAATGTTTGCTATCCAAGAGATTATAAAAGCCTTGGAGCAGCAGATGACCTCAGGCAAAAGCTGAGAAGTCCCTGCATCATGCCACTTCCCAGCACTGGAGCCCCAGATCCTCAGTACACCTCAGAGAACTCTCGAGAGTCAGAGGCACAAAGCCTAAGATAATTTGAAACAGCAAGGTCAAGACGATACACATTTTAAAAGCATCCTCATCTCTGCTGGATGGGAAAACTCCATCCCACATAACACAGGAGAAAAGCCTGGACACTGCAGAACTGGTTTATCAACTGGATCTGAAACTGGAACTAGTGCATTACACTTTGGTCTACAGAGAACAAGCCTGCCCTTCTCAATTTCTTGCTTCAAGAGTCAGGAACCTATTACAGCCTTATAAGAAACTTTCATAAACTTTATCACAGTGAACCACTACCTTTGAATACTGGGGCCAACACCAAGGCAACCATCTGTGAATTACTGTGGCAATGACTAAACCCATACAAAGTGTGGAAGGCCACAGATTAAATCACTAACTGTCAAAATGTTTAAGCTCTGAGTATTTTAGAAAAGGGACTATCAGCTGCACACAGAAGAGGTCTTAAAGTGAGGCAAGATGAAGCCAACCTAAAAGAGACTGATCTTAAAGTCAGTTGTAACAAGCACAACTGCAAAGCCCCCTGAACACTATCTGGCAGTCAGAAGTGGCTCGATACCGAGTAGTGTCCTAGCTTGTAAAGGCCACAGTGAAAAGAAGGGCACAGACGGCTCTCTAGTGAAACATCTTATTTTATTATTTTCCAGAAATTCCGAGACCACCCACTCAAAAACAACTGCTTTGCTATGTCTTTCCTCCCCATCACTTACATTTCCCCATGTTTTTATTTTCTCTTCCCCAACTCTTTTCCCCTCCACCCCTTTCCTTGTTTCCTCCTATTCTTTCCCTCCTCTCTGCTTACAAGAACTGATGAATTAATGCACTCTGGGCTGTCTCCACAACAGCAATAAATCAGTAAGGAGCAGTTTGAAGCTTTGACATACCACAAGCTTTTTTCTTCTCCAGAGTTGACTCAGAAAAGTAAGAGCTATGTTTACACAAAGTCCAAATAACACCAAGTTTGAGCTCTGTAGGAGTTTCTTTCTTGGGGGGAAAGAAAAAAGCCTTAGAAGCTTAAATCTAGAGACCACACTTAAAGCCATGCAAAGTTACTGGGAAACTGAAAATATGAGCAAGGGCAATGGAGCCCTAGTTCTGACTGAGACATCTGGACCACCTCTCAAAAGGACATCAAAACTGTTTTTTCAGTTGCACCTATGACAAAATGCATGCTCAGGGCATGCTGTATTTCCATGGTGCTTTGCAACTCTTAGATGAGGAAGAGAGTACAGGGGATTGAAAAACCCACTGCAGACACTCTCAAGGTGTCACTTGCATACTAACAGTGGAGCTCAGGTTTGAACAACAGCCCCCGTGTTAGTTGTAAGACAACACATATCTAATTACCATCCCTTCCAATGCTAGATCTGAAATGCAAACCAGATATGCTGCTGGCTGAAAGCAGTATTCAGAGTGGGGTGAAGTCTGGTTAAGGCTGTTAACTGTAGCTCTTTGTTCTTTTGACTCAGTAACAACCACAAAATTCCAGGTAGATATGGGTAAGAGGCAGCATCTTTCACAGCTCTCAGTGTGGACAAGTTCCTGGTCTCATGTCCCAGATCCACCCCTCAGAGATTAGAATGAAGGTTTCCTTTGTTCTGAAGCGTTATCTTCCACAAACATTATTAAGAGGAAGATGAACCAAGATAGCACATGACAGCAATAGGAGTAGAAAGAATCTATTGCCAAAAAACAGGAAAAGAGATTCTTCAGAGAGTAAATCTTTATAGGTGTGTTTTGTGTGCTCATTACAATCATATGGAAAGTTACTTTTACTTTTTCCAAAACTATGCCTAAGATCAGCTACTCTAGCAAGAAGTCAGAGAGCTTCTCTCCCAAACCACCAGCTGCTATTATACCATTTCACCCTGTGAATTAGATGTCATGGCATACACACTCATTCACCATGGTGGTGTGGCACACCAGACTAAACATAAGGAAAAACTTAGGATGGGATTTAGACTGCCCAAGATAGTTATCCTACTGCTGGTGCCTACAGAAGCAGATTTTCAGTTAACTGCCTATACTACTTATTCAGAGAGAGAAAGGAAAGTGATTCTGAAGACCTTCAGAGGAAGACAGTGTGTCTAATACCAGACACCTCAACCAAAGGGAAAAAACCCATCCAAACAGGAAAAAGAAAACAAACCACCACACATGTTTCTGTAAGAATTCTGTCTCCTAATAATAAACCAAATGCCTTGAGCTGTGCAACAGGCTGAATTACATATCAGTACATTTTTCCCTCTCTCAAAAACTGATAGAGCCTGCTCAGTACATCCTGCAGACAGGATCTAGTCTCATCAACCTTAGTTACTACTCACTGTTTTTCTTACCAGTAGTACTAAATTTAAAAATAGATAACAAAATATTTTTATCATTATTCATATGATCTGATGCTTTATGTGATAAAAATTAGAGCTATCAGCTAGGACATTTTACAACAAATCTCTGGCCTGACAAACTTGATGATTCTGGATTCAAATCTCCCTTTTTGCAACTGATTATTCCCCTGCATCATCCTAGAAGTTGTCTTTTTATCTCCTTTCCTATACTTATTACTGTTGTTCTAATTTCTTCCTGCTTGAAGCAGCCTGCCTTCTTCCCATCATACCATCTGAGCACAATCCAGTTCTTCACTCTCACTGTCCTACTAGACAGCTGGCTTGGAACAAGCGTTCCTTTTGTCTCTTGGAAAGGGGCATTTTGCCTTTAAGCACAATGTTACAAAATTTAATTATACCTTGGTCATTGTTAATATCTCAGCCATGCTAGCTTGGTAAATAAAGTGGTGTTTGTTTCCACGTTTCATCTCGCACATCAAAATTCCACATTCCAACTATGTATCTCCGTGTCCTGGTGTGACAGCCAGCACACGCCTGTGCACAGACGTGTCACTCACATGGGCTAGGGAACTTAAAGACAGATGTTTAATTCAGAACAGTGCTTGGATTAGGGGCAGATGTTTAATTTGGTCTAGTTTCTCTCTGTCTTCTAAGTGACGGTCTGGTCAAGTCATTCAGCGCAGGCCTTGCAAGATCTTCAACAAACACAATCAAGACAAATTTCTTATGTCAGTGAACTACTAAGATTGCATGCACCAAAAAAAAGAAAATCTGATGATTAGAACATCTGAGTTATAAGGAACAACTGATAACCTCTTCTGTCCCAAATTTACTGCATAACTGAGCAGCTCACACAGCTTAGTCAGACAGACACATCAGCTGGTACCGACTGCACCACACGGGCTGAGCAGAGGATGGGTGGATGAGTAGTGTATTAGCTGCCTGAATACACGTTTTCCTTCACTTCCCCCTCTGCAGAGAATCAGCATTTGACAGTATTTCAGAGGTATAATGTATCAGCCTCAACATCAGCCCCAGCTCTAATCCTTCACAGTAATATTACTGTTGCATAGTAATTCTTCCTGCTTCATTGCTGTTTTTTCCTCCCTCCCCACCTTAAAACATTTGCAGTACAACACACACACACAACCCTTGTTTACTGCAGAAAGCAGCAGCATGTGGCAGAGACCGTGCCTAACGCCCCTGCAACCACACAGGCAGAGATACCAAAACCAAAGGCTGAAGAACTGAGGGCACGTAGAGACAACTGAAAGCATACCAGGGAAGAAACAAAAGAACACAGAATCACGCCAGTGATGGAAATGCTCCCTTCAGGGCTCCCCTTGTTTAGGTAACAAATACAGTAAGCTACAGACCTTTTGATTTCAGGAACACATGCACAGGAATGCTATTGGGATTTCTTCTGTACTACTTTGTACACTCGAGCACAGTTCAAAAATCAATAGGTGTTGGTCTCTGGTTTATTACTCCTAGTTTACATTTAGCTTTCTCCTTTTACTCATTACTAATTATAGTAAATTAAGATTAAAAATTAAGTTTTGGTGCTTGAACTATAGTTTCCTTCCTCATTTACAACAAAATGTTAAAAACTAGCTACTGGAAGTTCTACAGTGGCAAATCACTTTCCCTGCCAATTAATTCATTTAGTAAGGGCAAGAGGAAGAAGGCAGAAACTGATGCACAGAAAGTTCCACCTGACTATAAGGAAGAACTTCTTTACTGTGGAGGTAACTGCCCAGGAACAGGTTCCCAGAGAGATTGTGGAGTATCCCTTACTGAAGATATTCAAGAACTGTCTGGACACAGTCCTGTGCCATGTGCTGCAGGATGACCCTGCTTGAGCAGGGTGGTTGGACTGGATTATCTACTGTGGTCCCTTCCAACCTGACCCATTCTGTGATGCATACCTTTAGGATTTTTAACCTTTACTATTAAGCGACTTGGCTTTTGAGTTACACAAACAGAACAGATGTTAAAATTATTCAAGGAATGTACCAATAGAACAAGCTATCAAAAAAAATTTAAATAAAGCTTTTCTAACATGGCATCAACAAAAGCAATTTGAATTGCAATAAAAATATAAATAAAAAAGGATGCTGCCTTACATGTCACTGTATTGCTACAAAGAGAAAGCTGAGGGTATTTAATAAACATACAAAATATATGTTTCTTTTCCAGGTTAAGTAAAGGTGGCCTGTCCACCTGGTCAAATCCGAATTTAAAGCCCAAATATGGGCAAGACGTGAGATGACGGATGAACCCCTCCCACCCAAAACCAATTCCACTATCCAACTACCACAGAGGGAAGGGGCCTTCATTTATTCAAAGATAGATACAATCAGGCTTTGCTTGAGAAAATATGTACAATGTCAACTGAAGAGAAGAGCGCTCTGGATGCCAGGGCCCGGGCGATTCTCTCTTGCCTCGTTTTAGAGAGACCCAGGGCCTGGAGCAACTCGCAGTTCTTCTCGTACCATTTTCCTGCGCTCCCAAGGGAAAACCCAAGAGCTCTATGACTGCTGCATTCGTTAGTTCACAAATCTGAGGGAGAAGGCGTTGATATTTTTTTGCCTTCTCGGCAGCAGCCTCCTTTAAAGATGAGTTGCTGTGCTCGTATCTTACTGTCACATCCACTACGAATGCCTTCGTTTCTTTAACAAGGATCAAATCTGGCTTAAATAGTTCATTATGCTCGTCCTTCAGGTGTGGTTCCTGAAACACTGTCCAACCCTCCCTCTTAGCCTCGCAACTAAGGGTTTCACAGATGGAATTATGCCTTTTAATCCTGGCATCTTGAGTAATTGGACAGTTCCCGATGACATGAGCAGTTGATTCATAATCAGCGCCGCAGCGTCTGCAGGATCTAACGCAGACATCCTGCCTACCCCTTGCCAGAAATTCACGTGTGGGGTAGACGTTCGCTCTTAATTGCAACGCAGTTACAAGTTTTCTATGGGGAATGCTACGGTAATGCACCAACCAACCGTTACTGATGTTATCATTCTCGAAATTCTCAATACCATGGCCCTGGGCAGCCAGATATTTCCATTTCTTGAACCATTTCTTGAACTCGACTTTCCGCCAGTCACAAGGCCTTGGAAAGTGGGTTCTGGAACGAGGAGCCTCCCACTCCGACAAGGCTTTACCTCCTTCTCCGACCAACTCTACCACTGGAATAGGTTCCCAAATTAGCAGGATGGACTCCCATACCCCGCCAGCTCAGCCATAATTTCTCAAATACCAGTTCTAGATGTTCTCCCTTCAAAAATGCAACCAGAGTATCATCCGAAGACTGGGCCAGCTTATGCAGTCTCCGCGCTTGTATGCTTGGTATAAGTGCCGCCAATTTGATGAGTCCTAGTCCTCCATCTTTAAACCTTGAATAAAAGATAGCATCACATGTACTAGACAGGAGGTCTAGTCAAGCCACTCCTTGACTGTCCTCCTAATCAACAGGTCAAGGGATTCCAGGAGCCCAGTTCTTACTTCGGTATGGTCAGCCAGATATATCAGCCTAGGGATGGTATAAATCCTGAGTGTATCGACCTTCTGAAGGGGCTTCAGTGGTGCGTCTCCAATCCGATGGAGCCAACCTTCAAGTTTTTCGGACAAGCCTGGGTCAGTGAAACTGGTCCAGGGATCAATCTGGGAGCCAAGATATTTCTCTGAGCTTCCCGGGTCAATCTTGTTAAGGGGACACCCACCAATCTGCCAAGCAGGACAATCGTTGATGGTATACGAGTCCCTTGTTGGCTTGATGTAAAAGCCGTGACACTTCTCCCCTTGCATCCGGAGACCAGCAAATTCACAAAAGGTCTCCAGAATTTTGATGTTATGACACATGCCTTCCCAGGAATCACTCAACAGCACCAAATCATTGGCGAAGGCCATGGCCGTAAGTTTAAACCCACCATGATGAAACCCCTCACGTTCTGCTTCCAGTTTACACAGAAGAGGGTCAAGCACCAAATTGAGTAACAAAGGTGACATTGCGTCACCCTGTTTGACACCGGAGCAGATGTTAATTGGGTCTGTTTTCCCACTCTTAGTGACGATGTACGTTGTGATGTTTCTGTACATCTCACTAACCAGATGGACCACATGGGAATCAACCCCCCTCTGAGCCAAACCAGCAAGAATATGCTGATGACAAATAGTGTCAAAGGCCTTGGCTATATCCACAAAAACTACCCCCAGTTCTCAATGTTCCTGTTTAGCATTCTTAACCAGAAGCTGTAACAGCTTCAGGTTCTTGGAACACCCAGAGGCACAAATAAAACCCCGCTGCCTGGGGTTACTGGGACATGCTCAGGCCAGTCTCGCCGTAGCGATCCTGGAGAATAACCTAAACACCACCGATGCAATGGTGATAGGCCTCCAGTTATTGATATCACCAAGTCTCTCCTCACTGGAAGACTTGGGTATCAAAACTGTCCTGCAGTCCCGTAGTGCATCCAGTATAGTCCCAGTTAAGAGCCAGAGGTTGAAGATGTCTCTCAACTGGGAAAACTTAGGGTCTAATTTAATAAGTTGACCCAAAGCAATCCCATCTGGCCCTGGAGTGGAGGTTTTACGCATCTCACTCACATTCTTACCAATCTCTTTCTCAGTAATCAGGTCATGAAACGCGGTGTTATCTGCTTCCCTGTATATAGGGAAAGTTTCAAGACCAGCAAAACGAACCGATGTTTCCCATCTCGCCTTAAACGCATTGTGGACAGTGCCGGATGGTATTTGGCATTGCAGGGCTTCCGTGTTATCCAAAATACTATGTGCCAACTTTCCTCTATGAAACTGAAACAGCTTCTGATATAGAAGGTATTTCCCATGCTTCAAAGCTCTTTTCTGCATCCATTTAGTTGTTGTTTTGGATGCAGCTTGGCCACGGGACCTTCACAGCTTTGGACCCCTGGAAACCTTTTGGCCAAGCTTGCCCAGGCTATCCCGAAACCTCTCATAAACCTCAATCACCACCACCTGCAGATCTTGCTCATCCAATACTCTCCCAAAAGCCTCTGAGCAGATGGTGAATCCACCTGCCGGTAGCCGCAGTTTGATGGTCTCAAGATAATGGAGCTTCAATCGTCCCTCAATTGGCCTTTTTGCAGATGGGAGAGACTCGTCTCTCCCTATTATACCGCCTTCCACAGATGGAACAGTCTTTGAGGGACCTTTTAATAGGAGGCATCTCTTATCACTTATCTGCTTGGCCGTCTTTGATGGTATATGCTCCGCAATTAACTGATTGATGTTCCCGATATTGCTGGTGCTACCAGCATACTTCACCACCAACTGACTCAGAAGGGCCATGAATACTTAAGTCAATCCCTTACACCTTCTACATACTCACATAATTCATCCTGTTGAAGAGGGAACTCCTCAGGTACCAATGATATGCAGGCATTAATACCTAGTGTGACCAGGTACTTAACTGCTGTAGATTTGGTATGCAGTGAATGTGGCAGCCTTGAGAGGAATTGCCTGCTACCATTTTGCATCATCTCCTAGCACTCCTAGACCGTATTAACCCCTTCCCCAAATTAACATAGACATTGCAACTGGTGGTCAGTCCTGGTATTCAGAATACAACCCATGCTGCACATTCACTGGAGCACTTTTGGTTTTTGTGTCTGTACAAACCATCTGCATCCTGCTCAATCTGTAACTTTTACCTGCTCATGTACATGGGCAGAAAAGATGCTCAAACACAGCCCTCCCTGCACATCTTGTGGGACATAGTGCTGACCTGCTTACTAGCAGAAAGCATGCTGGGCACAGGGATAGAAAACACCTACTTACTCTTCAGTTTCCCAGAAGAGAGATCTGGCTTGCTGCATGAAGCAGCTGAAATTTGCATAGGCTTATTTTGGCAAGGAGAAAAAAATTTTTAGGGCAGCTTAAGCTTGTGGTTATCATTCTAGGGGTTTATAAAGAAAAGGCTTAAAAACAAAAACAGTCAAACAAAGATTTTTCAGTGATTCTTGATGGTTTTTAAAGGAAGTTAAAAATATCAGAATTAAGTAGTTTTATTTCCGAAAGAAGGAAACAAAATAAAGCAGTGATACTTATATTTAAAGCACTGACATACACAATATATTCCTTAAGCAACTTCATAAAATGAGCTTCTTCCACAGGTACAAATGATCAGTCAATGTCCATTACCGAAAAGGAACTAAAGCTTGTCCCATAAAAACAGGATCCTGGAAAAGGCTAACAGTTCTTTGAAAACATGCTTCTCCCTATGTAAAATATCTATGTCTAGTCTTTTACCTTGGACATCAGTTATGTCTGAAAAAACCTTTTCAGGAGCTTGACATATACTCATATGGGTACTCTGCACAGTCCCAAACAGTTTATTAACTGAAATCAACTGCAAATTCCTCTGTGGGAAAAACATTTTCCTTTTTCTTTTATGTTTGCATAGTGCACACTGCAGTGGGCCAGAGGTTACCGAAGTTTACATCAACACAAGTTGTGAGACAATTCAACTAATACCAATAGCCTTGATACTAAATTCTCTCCCTCAGAAAACAGATGAGTAGCTGAATTTAGTGAGCAACCATTTTCTGCAGAGCCATTTGGCCGTCTACTTTGGGGAAGTATCCTTATACAGTATTTGAGCAGTTCTGACTCCTGTAGCTTCCATCCCTTTGTATGCAGTCCAAAAAAAAGCAGACCAATCAAGTCAAGTGAACATTGAAATAAGTAATAAAGAAAAAAAAAAGCCTTTTTTCTTGAAAAAGTTATGACTAAAAGGCTGAATTAAAAACTGATAGGCAAAGATACTCTACACTTCCCAGAGGTCAAGTGGTGAACATTTTAGATAGTAGGAAACTTTTCCAAGTTCAACTCATGCTTTCCCAAACCAAACAAGACACAAACCACAGCAGCCTGCCTTCTTTCCAGATGCTGGGAAGATCATAGATGAGGCTCTTCATTATGGTCCCAACCAAGTAGCATGGTACACACAACACCACCCACCTCTTCAAACGTATCTCTATTTAAAGGGAATCCACTGTACTAAAAAAAATTTTCTTTTTTCAAGTTCTGTAGTTGTTACTTTTTCCTATTTACTTTAATGGTCACCATAGTGTTTTATGTTCAGGACATTGTGAAAAGACAGCCAGAGGTCTGACAAACCAGTTTAAAATAGGCATTTGGAAAGGAATTGCTGCAGGGGTTCTAAACCAAACAGCATGGATTACAACCCACTGTTTAAAATTAGGTTCTGTGGTTTGTTTTTAGGTATTCCTAGTAACTAAGTCAATCTGATTGCTCTTTCTTGGCTGAAGTTACTGCACCTAACAATCTAGGAGGCCAATAATAGAAATTTCATTTAAAATACAGCTATTAATGTTCCAAAATATAGTCTACTATGTGACTGAGCTGTGTGACAGGCCTTAAGTAATTCCCTACATTTTGTTGGGGTTTTGTTGGGGTTCTTTTTGATCAAAGGAGAGTAAATGCTTGACTAGGAGTTAAAAGTTTGACATGCTTTTAGGCTTAAATAGTTTCTCAATTTTAAACTACACAGGAAAGAAAAGCTTTCAGGAAGGAACTGAACCTGGAACATCTTTGAATTCCTATTGCAGGTTTAATGACAAGACCCCAGCACCAAAGAACAACAGTGTTTAACCATCAAAGGTATCCCACATTTCTTTTCTGAAATCCTTGGGTAACCTACATTGTCTACTAATCGAGTATTTTGTCCTAGTTAATTGGCAAAGGCAGCCCTTGAATTTCCTTCCAGCAGGAAACCAATTAAATAGATTCAAGAGCAAATCAGTGCTACTTTTAAAAACAAACAAGAAGGAGGAGCATAGGAGCTGGCTGCTGCTTCTCCGAAAGTGTTGGAACAAGCCATTCCTTGAAAAACTGGAGACACAAAGCAGTCCATCTCCTTTACTCTGGTGAGCACAGATGGGAGCAGGAGCATTGCAACTTGAACCAAGGTGCTTGGTAGGCTTCAGAACTCACTTAGGTGGGAAAGGCTAGAGCAGAGCAGTGTAGGAAGACCCCACAATGCAACAGAATATGGCAAACTCAGGGGTTTTTTCAGCCACACCAAACTGTTCTAGATAAAGAATAGGGAGGATTTAGCATCAGCATACTGGACCAGCTGTAAGCCAAGGCAGTGCTACATAAACTCTACACCTGTGAAGTCTAATAGCTGAAGTCATGCAGTTGAGTTAATGGGGAGTTTGAGACTATGACTGACAAAACATCTAGGTCAGTAACTACCAGCACATTCATAATCTATCTGTACTTTAAAAGAACAAAAAACCCCAAACCCCACTGAAGGAGGCCCATGGGAGACAATGAAAACGAGAAGGATAGGCAGACCAGGAATCATCCAAACACTAGATTTAAAAACATATAAAGCAAAAGCTGACCACATGGGGCCTCTAACCATGTGGTTGTTAGAAATTAATAAAAGCAACCCACCATTTGTAAAAACGGCCAATAAAGATTTAAAAAGTATAAAAAATAATTGAAACACTGTAAAAGGAACCAATTATGGACACAGAAAAATGGCACCAGAGCAAGAATTCAGGGTGCTGGGCAGAGACCTCTTCACCCAGTCCGTGAACAGCAATACAGGCTCTCACACTTGGGCACCACACTTCAATACTGAGCCACAAACTGAGCTTAACTTCTAACCACAGATCTGAATCACCTAAGCTGGCTTGAAGAGGATGGTACAATACCTGCTAGTGACCTGAAATAACTAGGAGGTCTTGTTTCTTGCAATGACAGCAATGGTCGGAGAGTTAGCAGATGGAAAAAGCAGGGAAAGTGGTACATAGTGCATAAGACAATATAATTATCCTGTGACACAGACAGTTTGTACTCTCTCCTGCCTTCCCTACTAATACTCAAAATGAGATGTTTTCTTCTGTGGAGACTGCTTTTGCTTTTTTGTTAAAGAAAGCAGTGTTGACAACTGGCTGTTGGGCTTGGAACAGCAAGCACTGAGGTTTGAGAGGGCTCCCAAGTGCTTGGAGAAGTTCTTTCCACATCCCCTGAGAAAACTAGTTTGCTCATGCAGCTCAGCTTACGCCTGACAGACCAGCCACCAACCTGCTTCCTCCCCAGCCCTGAACTCAAAGGTTTTACAGAAATGGGAACCTGCACCACAATTTATGACAGAGACATTAAAAGGACTGCTGAATAATATGGCAAGCTGTAAATCAGCCTTTTACCATAACAGAAAAGTAAAGGGATTAAGTGGACAGTTCCCCTCTCTGGGATCCAGATCTCTCCAGCAGCTTCTTTCCCATTGGCAGTTCTTATTCTGCAGCGTTACTTGAAGCCAACCTGCAAATTTTACAGAAAAGCGAAACTGGATTGAGACATGCAAAAAGCAAGCCAGAAGAAAGCAGGAAGAGCTGAATTTGTAACTACTGGGGATGGTAGGAAGATTTAGTAATAGACATGACAGGAAACACAGAAAGAGCTATTGATCCCTGTAAGAAAAGACAAAAATCATCATGGCATCAGATCAATATACTACCAGGAGAATGGAAAATTGATCAAAGAAAATTAGAGGCTCCACTGTAATGTCTGAATCTAGGGACAAGAAAATTTCTCAAGTATTGCTGTAATGGAGTTGTGTACATCGCATTCAAAAAAAAATAGAAAAAGCAGAAGACAGCTTGAGTAAGCTTAAGAACTGACTGTTATGCAGCAACAAGACTCTTTTGCACAAAACAAATGATTGCTGCAAGGTATGCAGCAGTTGTCCAACTTTATAAAGGTCAGAATATACAACAGCAGACAAGTGTCTTGACTTGTTGCCTCTTTCCCTGCTTCATACATTGCCAGTACATTCCAGTACATTTAATACTTTGTACATCTGCAGTAGTCAGTGTCCTCTATGCCCTTTCTCACACGCTGAACTGGAGAAAATGAACCATTCCCAACTCCACTAACTCTTGCAATCCCCTCTTAAAAGAAAGGTGACCAATTTTACAAACTGGAACAAACTACAAAAATCCAATTTCACATACACATAGAATCCGTATGAAAAGTAAACATTCACAGCCAGATTTACTTCTACAAACTTCAAAAGAGGGGAGAAAGAACTCCTAATCAGGTTTTGGTATTTGGTACAACCCCAAAACATCTCTATGTTAGACGCTAATACATATAAATAATTTAAAAAAATAATAAACAGCATGCAACAAGAAAATGACAAAAATATAGAAAAAGAAAACCCCTCCAACATTTGAAACAAAGCCTCAGAAATGCAATCTACAGCTATTTATTTCAATAGGATGCTAAGTTCTTCTGCAGCAAGAGAGGGGCATTTAAAACTAAGAATTAAAAACCATGAAGGCTGAGAAGGCCTGTGAAGGTCAGAACCACTTCCATGTTGCTCTAAGCTATCATATCACCCACAAGTTCTGTGTTTGTGAAAAACTGGTCTAGTGGAGCACCTCTGCTTGTTGTGGCTGTCAAGCCACAGACCCAAACATATAAACAGCTAGGTAAACAAGGAAATACAGATGGCTTTAGAATGAGCTGAGATGATTTACTTTTAAAAATTTTGCTTACTGATAAATATTGTCCACCTTCAAACCTTCTTTATTAGCAGGGAAGATTTTTTATGTCTAAAGCTAATAAAGACATTTCATTTTTCATCCTGTTTCATGAACTATAATTAAAAATAAATTTCACTTTGTGGCTGACACCACAGAATGAGTTTGTCACCTCTGCAATGCAATTCTTTCTTCATGTCACAGGCTGAAAAAACACTTCTTGACTTTTGTAAGCAGATATTTACATCTTTATTAAATTTCATTTTAGTTACCAGTTTCCTTTGTTGGACTGAGCCAAGTTGTGCCTTTGGCTACTGCTGTAAGGCAAAACAATGACAATTATGATAGTAAAAATAATGCAAACTGTTATTGTATCACTAGATCTTGATCACCCACTTATCACTAAATTACAGTACAATGATTCAGTTCATATAGGTCTTAGCTGCTATTAAGGTTACACACAGCTACTTAGAAAACACCTTCATCTGAAGTAAAGCCAAAATATTTTGATTGCTTCCTTCTACAGTGAAATGAAATGTTAGAACTATTTTAAAGTCATAAACAATGAGACAAATTACCAGCTTTAATAGAAAGTCCCACAATTTCACACCAACACAGATCATTAGAGAAGAATTTTGCATTTTACTGGCAGACTCTGACTTTCCCCATCTGCTCCCTTCTCCCCCTACTAATGAGCAGGAGCAAGCTATGAAAGCATGTCTAAAGATGACAAGAGCACAAGCTTCTCTAGATGCTTAGGAAAGATCAGTGAGCTGTCCCCCTATGTTCACTATCACACTGACAGGAGTGGCAGGCTCTTGCCTGCCAGACGAGGAAAATCAGAGGACAACACTCCTCTGCTTTGTATTAATCATCTGAGCTATGTATGGTATGTTCTTGTTCTTTACACAAATACCTCATGATCATCTGTATGCCACAAATATTTTCCAATACAGATCTCTGCCAGGACGTGCTCCGTTTCAGTAATCCTTTAGAGCCGTTTCAGTGAAACAGCGTTGGAGGGCAGCAGAAAGATTCAAGACCTCAAGGCACATTTCAACTATGTATGTTCACAAGATGCCAGAGCTGCTCTCACACTGATCGAAGGCCAGGAAAGATTATAGAAGTTCACAGTTGTTTGACTTTTGCCAGAACATACCACACTCAACTTAGGTTCCCACTTGTGTGAGAAAATGAAAAAAAGACTGACCAGTTACACACGCTTTTCCAAGACAATGGACACGGGTCCTGAGAGTACGTTACACTTTTTCCCTTGTGTTTCAAAAAATGTGATATGGTGCCTGGACAGGTTTGAGGATCTTCAGAGGCACCTCAGCAGGAAACTAAACAAACAGCAAGGTGCGAATAGAACAAGCTGCACTGCTGGTAAGAACAGGGTGCTGAATGGGCAAAGAAGCAGACCACTATGCCTGAAGGCATGGGACTCTTCAGGATAGGGATGGAGAGCTGAAGGAAGGGACAGAGGCTGAGGGACCTTGGCTCACTTAGCTTCCCACATGGAGATCAAGAAGAGATAAGGTCACTCCCAGAATACCCATGATGCAGGGTAAAGTACATCACCAAAGGGGAGAGGAACTGTTTCAAGAAATCAATGAGCCCAAGGACTGCCATGTATAAACTTGCCATTTTTCCACTTTTTATAAGGATTTTCTTCAAGTTCCTAAGTATCAGAAATGAATGGTATGTTTCCAGTATAGCTTTCTAAAAGTAGGAAAAATGCTGATTATTCGTAAACTGAAAGTTTATAAAAGGAATTAACTCTCTATAGCCCAAACTGTGATGGACACACAAAAAAATATCCTTTCTGCTTCTCTATACTTAAATTTTAAGTTAACTAGTGAAATTAAAGAAGAAAACAATATAACTGTAGAATTTTTTTAAACCTCAATACGTTTTTTAAACAAGGGATATGATAGACAGTGTCAAGATATCTTGGTTTTAAAATAAATTTTATCTCTTCTTCCCCCTCCATTTAGATTTTCTGCTTGTAAAATAGATGTGACAATACAGACTTTTCAACTTAGTACTAAAAAAATGGACCAGAAAAAAAAGCCTAGATGAAAAATATTTCAACTAGCTATATAATTAAGAAGCATTTCTTTATATTAAGTTATGTAACTCAAACAGAGCATACAGATTGTTACATTAAATCTTCAATACTTAAACACAAGCCAATGAGGGTATGATTACATTTCCTCAAGAGGTTTTTCCTGTGATCAAAGAGTCAAGCAAGAACACCATTACACTTTGACAATTAAGCCAAGAACATGAGTTTCAAACAGAAGGAGGGGAAAAACAAAAGTACAATCTGCCAGTCTGTAAGTATGACTTTTTAGTACTATTTCCAGAAGATGCATGTGTGCAAAAGTGGCATTGCTTGGAAAAATGGAAAGCTACCAAGAGCAAGTCACAAGCTCAGGCAAATGAAAGATCTAAAAATTCATTATTTCTGCATATAGCCATATATTAGAGCAAGCATAGCACAGAACTTGCAGCTCTAGTGATATTTACAGGATGATCTTTTCCAAACCACAGAGAAATAGATAGGTTTTAATTATTTAAACAAAGTTCTGCTAACTATGTACTATGGTTTTTGTTTGACTGGAGATACATTTACCAGTTATATCAATAATTTGCTATGGAGTACATATAGAACTAAAGCAATCTCAAAAAGGAAATCACTTTATTATCTCGCTCCCTTATTTGGAGTATGGAGTACACGGGACATACGGAGTACACGGGAAATGGAACTATTAAATAAAAAACCATATATGAAAGCAAAACAGGCTCTTATAAAGATATGTGTTTCATATGTGTGTGCATATATATATACACACATGCATGTTATTTATAGAGATTTAAATATAAAAGCCTAGTGAGCCCATTTTAGGTGGTACCATAAAACTGTGCTTTGAGGACTGCTATCAAACAAGTGTCTGTGACTTGGATTTTGCTAGGAAGCTAATTAGAATGCAGGTTTGGTTGTTTTCCTACATTTCTTCGGTAAATGAACCAACCCTTTTCATGCTAGAGCTCCATAATTAAAAGCAAACTTTGACAGAATTCCCTCCTCTATACTACCCTGGGCTATGTGGCTTCCACTTTTATGGGGAACCACAAGAGTAATTCCAAAGACTGTAAAACCCATCTCTTAGGCATATTATTCCCCTCCCACAGTTTCTGTTGGCGTAAGAGTCCTATGAAAGTGTGGCTGCATTGAAAACTGCATCTGTCTGTGCCCTGGCCAAGTGTTGTCAAGACAGTCAAGGCAAACACCTACCACAACAATCTCTCCTTTGTCAGTCACAGGGATCCCATGAGAAAGCACCAACCAGTCTACAATTTTGGTAGTGTTAGACAAGCCTGAAAGACAAAAGATAAGGGTCACACTTTATTTCAGTTGACTATAAAACCTGAACTAAGAGCTCCACTTTTCCAAGCAGCTTTTAAAATTGTGTGATAGCACAAATAGTCTGAGCAAAGAGACAAAATTCACCTCCTAACCCTTCCTACTCTCTGCACTTACTGAATCAGTTTGTACTTATCAGCTTGGGAAGATTAACCCCATTACACAAGAGATTTTTACTATTATTTTTATTTTTAACAATGAATTTCCAAGGGAAAAAAACATTACGTATTACTGTCATCTTGCACTGCTGCAGCCCACATGATCCAGAACTTCAGGAAAACATCACAAATTGTACCCAGATCTAGGTTCAGGGACTTCTAACATACATACCCAGCAGTGATCTACAATAGCTTTTTACATGCTTAGCAAAGCCTTTCTAGAAATTGTACTGGGCGAACATACATACAAAACAATGTACAAAGCCCACTACACTGAGCAAGAATCACTCTGTAGGCAGAGCATTTTAAAAACTGTGATGAGATGGAAGCTACTGTGCAGCAGGGAGGCTATCACACAGCTGCCATCAGAGACGTGATGACCAGCACAACTGGAGTGCTGCAATGGATGGCTGTAAAATCTTCAGAAGGGAAAGCAAGGAAGGAGAGGCAGTGGGGTAGTCCTGTACATTAGGGAATGTTTTGACTACCTCGAGTTTGATGATGATGACAATAGGGTTTACAGGTAAGAATCAGGGGAAGGCCAATAAGGCAGGTATCCTAGTGGGAGTCTGTTACAGACTGTCCAACCAGGATGAAGAAGCAGATGAAATATGCTGTAAGTAGCAGGAAGAAGCATCACGATCACTAGCCCTGTTCTTGCAGATAACTGCTGGAAATACAATACAACAGAGAGAAAACAGTCTAGTCCTGGACTGTGCAGAAGAACTTTCTGAATCAGCTGGTGAGCCAGTCAACAAGCAGAGGTGCTCCACTAGACCAGTTTTTCACAAACACAGAACTTGTGGGTGATATGATAGCTGGAGACTGTCTTGGTCGTAGCAATCACAAAATGAAGTTTTGATTCCTGAAGAAGTAAAGAAGGAGGCCAAAAGGACAGTTTATGACCTTGGCAAATCAGAAGGACTACAAAGATGTTGTGAGGTTATGCAGGGAGAAAATTAGAACGGTCAAAGCCAAACTAGAACGTCATCTGACTACTTCCATAAAAGACCATAAAAAACACCTCCATATATACATTAACAAAAAAAAAGTTTCTATAAATACATCAGCAACAAGAAGGGTTAAGGAATATCTCCATCCTTTTTTTGGAGGCAGGGGGGACAACACAGTCACAGAGGTTGAGGAAAAGGCTGAGGTAGTAATACCTTCTTTGCCTCCATTTTCAACATTAGATGAATTGTTCTCAGGGTTAAGCAGCCCCCTGGGCTGGAAGACAGAGACAGGGAGCAGAATGAAGCCCTCATAATGCAAGGGGAAACTGTCAGTGACTGCTACACCACTTTGATGCTCACAAGACTTTGGGGCTGGATGGGACCTGCTCCAGGGTACTGAGGGAGCTGGCAGACTTACTCACCAAGCTACCTTCAATCATTTACCAGCAGTCCTAGCTAACCAGGGAAGACACAGGAGACTGGAAGTTACCAAATGTGACACCCACCTAAGAAGGGGCAGAATGAGGCTTTGGGGAACTACAGGCCTGTCAGCCTGTTATCAGTGCCAGGGAAGGTGGCGGAGCAGGTCACCGTGAGTGCTATCACACAGCATGTACAGGACAACCAGGGGATTAGGCACAGCCAGCACTGCTTAGGAAAGGCAGCTTCTGCTTAGTCAGTCTGATCGCCTTCTGTGACAAGATTCCCCCATCTGTGGCACTAGTGAAGCCACACCTCAAGAGCTGGGTGCAGTTTTGGGGCCCTCACTTCAAGACACGGAGGTGCTGGAGTGTGTCCAAAGAACAACAGAGCTGCTAAAGGGTCTGGAGAACAAATCCTGTGAGGAGCAGCTGAAGGAGCTGGGGGTGGTTTAGCCCAGAGAAAAGGAGGCTATGAGGAGTGACCTTAGCACTCAGTACAACTACCCAAAAAGAGGTTGTAACCAAGTGGTGATCAGCCTCTTCTCCTAGGTAACAAGCGACAGGAGCAGAGGAAATGGCCTCAAGCTGCACCAGAGGAGGTTCAGGTTGGATATTTGCAAAAGCTTCTTCACTCAAAGGGTTGTCAGGAATTGCAGTATGCTCTCCAGGGGAGTGGTGGAGTCACCATCACTGAAGGTATTTCAAAGTTGTGTAGATGTGGCACTTGGGGACATGGTTTCATGGTGGATTTGGCAGTGCTGGGTTAACAGCTGGACTTGATGATCTTAGAGGTCTTTTTCAACTAAACAATTTTATGATTCTGTGAATTCAGAAAACAGCAATTGGCAGGAGTCCTACTTTCACTGCAAGCTATTTCCCATTTTTCAGATTTATCCAACAGTATTTTTTCTCAGAGATAAACCAACAGCTGAGTTCCTTTCCAACAAATTCTCATAAAACTTATATACTTAAACTGAGTATATAGATTTTTAACATAAAACCCGTCTTTTGTTATCAAATCTAAAAATAAAAAAATGCAGCTTGAAATTAATTTATAGCCAAATACACAAAATTCTGATCTTTGTTATTCATCTCAAGTTTTAAAAAACATGCTATTTAAAAATATTTGTAATTATTGAAGTATGCCTTAACATTTGAAACTCCTAAAAATAAGCATTTAATTCCTGCAACGTTCTCATCCTCCACCGATTTCCACTTAGAGGGAGATGTGATATGGGAAAAATATCTACCATACTTCTAGAAAACACAAACAGTAGTTAGTGTTACTCAGGCAACCAATGCTCGAAAAAAGCTCAGATACATATGTACTCTAAAATCTAGGCTACTGGTCAGTTATTCAGATAACAGCTGTGTCACCAAAACAGAGTTCCCCCTCACTTCTTCCACACCTTCCTCACTTCAACCTTCCCCTCCTCCTTTAAAATAAATCTTGCTTGAAAACTAGGGAAACTGACGAAAATTGTTACTGCCTTCTTCCTAAATTATCTTGACCTTTCAGGAGGAAAACCAAAATCTATTTTCATTATGGTGTATCTAATTGTAAAATAAGAAAACTGCTTCCTGGACATTGGGGTCAGAATGTCCATGGGATTTATCAGATTGCTACCTGAACGCCACAAATTATTACACATTTCCCAAACACCTGGACAGCAATAAGTAGCTTTTACATGGATTACAAATACTGCCTGGGCACAGGACCTGCCTTGGGCTGGAAACTTCAAGAGATTCACCACTTTCTCTAATGGCAGAAAGGGCAATTTATTGGTTTGAAGTAACAGATACAGCTGTTCACCTTTCCATTTAGCTCTTCAGACAGTGTTTCTAGTTTTGCTTATCACTCTCTAAACAGGAGGAGGAAAATAAATTTAAAAAGGAAAGTAAAGAAAGTGAGTACAATACACTTTCTTGTCAAGGCAGCTCAGTCTCTTATACTGGTTAGCTTAAGGTATGGTTAAGGTATGGTTAGTGTTTAAGCTGCTTTCAAACTTATTTCCTAAAGCCCTAACAGAGGTATTTTGCATCTCTTCTGCCAGCCCTCCTTCTTTTCAGCACATGACTTGTCGTGGGCCAGCACTCTCAGTCATTGCACCAGCTTCATCTGACTTATGTATCTCCTAATCTTTCTTCCTCTTAAAACCTTGCCCTTGCCAGCACCTCACTCAGCACTTCACTAACCTCTCTACCAGAGCTGCCTCCCTGGGGCCCTCTCTCCCACTTCTATCTTGCAAAGGCAGGAGAGATCCTGAGGAAACACACAGCTCTTTATCAGCAGTGTTTGTCACTCCTCCTGTTTGCTCCTGGGCAATCTCTTCCAACCACAAAAATTCAGTTTATCCTCTCTAAAGAAGGACCTCACAGATTTACCTCCTGCTTCAAGTCTCTCTCTCTCGCCTTATCCGAACTGGAAATTTCAACCCTTTCTCTGACATTTCCTTGGAGTTATCCAGCTATTAGGTTAACCTCTACACAGAGATGGGACAAATCTCTTATCTCCCCTCCCATACAAACTTTCCCAAGAGGCTCTTCTGGATTAGCCAGCATTCTGCCAGTCCCCCAGCCTGCAAACTGATCATTATATTCAACAAGAAGCTGTATGGCTAAATCCTGTAGAAAGAACGTATGTATAATGTACATAAAACACAGTCTTTTTTCTGATCTCTTAGACAACTAAAATGGTTAACCTGGTAATCAAGATCTTCCACCTTTTCTCAGGCTTCAACCAAGTAAATCCAGCTTCAAGAATTTCTGAAAGGACATAAGCTATGGTCATCTCCTGTGCTTATGTATCTCCTAATTGAACTGCTATTGCTATTTATTTTTATTTTTATTGCTATTTAATTCATGAAAATCCCCCCAAACTCTTTTCCCATAACTTTAATAACCTCAGTCTGTTTTCTCTTAATCATTTTTTTACTTGTGTTTTATCCTCCATCAGCAACAAAGCAATTTATCTCACAAAGATGACCTGACTAATCAATCCATCCAACCTTTTTCAGACATTTGTCTTTGGATGAGATGAAGTCTGTATTAAAATTATCTGAACAGAATCCAGTAACTACTAATAAAAATGCAGGTGGAAATTACAAGCTGCTCACACTCCACCCTTTCCATATTAAATGACTTCCAGGAATTTTTTCACCATTAATAATTATTGTGGCTCTTCCTATACCTCCTGAAGGTTTTCAAAAGACCTTTTAAAGACCTAAAAAAAAAGGATCAGACTCAGAATTTGAGTGTTACTGCCATTAATGCCATGCCAGGAGAAAAACGCTTATTTTATAAATCACATCAGTCAATGATTAAATTAGCCCTCTCTTCTCTTCCTATAATAGTACACTGGTACCTTAAGAGTTCTGTAGCCAGCTTGATTCCTACACTTTTGCAGAGTTGCTCTGTCCCATGATGCAGTCCCTTATGCTTGATGTCTGGAAAACTTTCACCAAGAAACCTGAATTCAGCCACATCCTGTATACATACCTCTGGTTTTACTCATCAAAAAGAAATAAATCATTCTTTGTGGCTACTTACTTATTATTACAATCTCGTAATGACTGGTAAACAGCATAATCAGATGCCCTTTTTTTTTTTAAGCTTCTGTCTTAAAAATGAAAATGTTCAATGGTGTCTTGTCTAGGCCCAGTCCCAGAACATCTTGATTCTCAGACTATTTCCCACAGATATCTATCTACTTGTTTATATTTTACAGTCAGCTGCTGCTCCATTCACCTGGCAGGCTTTTTCTGATGTGCTGTAATGGTTTTCCCAACAAAAAGTTGTATTGTACAGAGCCACAAGCTGACAGGCAGAATTAGGAAACCTGTGTCAGTCTCAGCACAGGGCCAGTGGCAGATGTGGAAAGAAAGTCTGTGGGATATACTCTATATTTGTGTGACAGCCCACGGGTCATCTTTTTTTTCTGTCAGCCAAGAGTAGCTAGGAGGCACAAATGGCCGTGAACTCATCTCTCTCCACTTCATCCTGTCACAGCTTATGATGCAGCTCCCAGCCTGGCAGCCACAGGGTCCAAGGACAAATGCTAAGGGACACATAGGAAAGAGGATGAGGTTTGACAGGTTATATGCACAAGAAGAAATTTCAGCTTTGGATTCTCACTTACAGTGGTGACAACTTGTGATTATGCAAAACATGTCCTCACCAGCCTCCTTGGCTTTGTCAGGAGACAGCATTTCATACAGTCCTACACTGTCACCCCTACACACAGGGGGAAGGGACACAGGATGAAAGATGAGATCCCACAGCAGCCAGGGGTACAGCACACTGGTCAAAGGGAAATTCTGCTGTGCAAGGTATTTGCCACAAACAAATTGGAGCCCTGTGCAAAGGAGACCCAGAGTTACATCCTGGAAACTGAAGCAAAATTTATGTGTATAGCTTAAAGAGAGAAACACATATCATCTCCAGGTAAAGCTCCTGGCTGTGCAGTGCCAGTCTAAGTATGCTGTTGCTCAAGCCAGGAGATGAAATTCCCATGGATTCTCTGAAGCAGAGTAGTAGCTACCCACCTGCCGCAGTCCTTCCCCTCCTTCCCTCTGGTTTACATATCCCACACCATTTTCCCTTGGCAAGGGCTATTCAGGTTACCACAGCTGAACAGCTGTTTGACTGGCTGGTTCCCAACAGTGAGGTGCTTTTCATCAGATCAGATGTGGGAAGCTCTTTAAAGGCTTTTTAGAGAAAGCAGGTACACGATTTCATGAAGACAGAAAAGCTCAAAGCACAGTGATAAAAGGCATTTTAATAGATCCATTCATACTAATACAGGAGATACTGTGTGCTGAAAACAGCGAAATATAATACATTTCTAGCATGATAGGCCAGAAGATTTAATTGCTAGCTTTGCTTTCAACCTGACAGCTATTACTACTCTACTAACTCTTGGATGCACTTCCAAAGAAGCACTGTCATTTTAGATTTTTAAGAAGAGGTGGTTGGATTTAACTATCAGGTTTATTATAATATGTGTAATAGAAAAGCACACAGAATTAAGCCTTCATGACAAGACAATTCCCGACCACATACACACCTGCTCATTAAAAAGCCGGAATGGAAAATGTCTTCCCTATATTTATTTTTCCCTCCAATGAAGAACAAACAATCAAAACTTACGGTTAAAATAATGAAATCACCATTTCACATATTCATTTTACTGGATGAGCTTTTCTAAGCCTTCCAGATGATCCCCAAATGCAGTAAAGTTGAATAAATATTGTAGGGGGAGAGGTAAAAAGGGAGAGGTAGGCATATCACATCACTTCAAAAGTAATATAATTGTGTAGTAAAAAAAATTGCCTTTTCCAGACGACTTGTCTAATTTCCCAGGGAAAAAAATATTAAAATAGTTTGACCACAATTGGGATCTGAGTGTGGTGTAAAAAAAGTCTAAATTTTGCAACTTTTCTATCCATCCCTCATAACTGTATGAGAACATAAACCCATGTTTAATTCTTTCATCTGCAAATATTTTCAAGTTATTGTTCACTTACAAGTAGTAGAGAGAAATTAAACTAAACACAGGTCTAAGGTTCAGTCTGACCTAGAAATCAACACAGACTTAACCTGACCTCATTTTGACAGTCAATCACAAATGGACCAAAGAAGTTGCCGGTCATATCAGATACATGGAAACACACAAGGTACTTGACTAAAAAAAAAAAAAAAAAAAAGGAAATATTCTCTTTCATTTTGAAGACCCTAGATCCACATTCCTGCAACCCTGAAGCATTCCCTCGTGAAACTTGACCACACAGAAGATGGACTGGGTGAAGAGAAACTCACAGGGTAACTCCTTTCAGGCTACACAGTGGCCACACAACACACGAAGGGGCACAGATGTGAACTGAGGTACGACTGCATTTTGCACAGGCTAAGCCAGATGGACTGACTTGGCAATGGCTCCATCACTGCGACTGCCAGTGAGCTGCACAGCCAAAACAAAGGCAAAACAGAAGGCAAGAAACTGATACAATGGCATTATCCCAAAGCATATGCTCCCTGTAACCCTGGAACTTTTGGGGATAGTCTCCCTATGCCTGTTGGATGAGAGCTGCACAGTGACTGTCAGTACTCTTCTACATCTTGTGCCGTATCATACATTTCCCAAAGGCACTCTATCAGTTAAGAGTGGACTATGGTTCTTGGATGGAAAAGGGAATTAGACGTGCAATTTATCTTCAGTTTTCTGCTTCAAGTTTCCCATGTAGTCTCAAAAACAAGTCAACCAACCAACAACCCCCTCCCAACACATGCAGTAGAACACAGGGACAGTGTGTGAAAAGAGGGAAAAGATCCAAACAGGAATTGTCATGAAGGAAAATACAGATCCAAATATAGAGCACACAGCCCCTTCCCTGTATAATCATTTCTGACAAGGCACACAGCGCTGCAATTCATAACACCACAGTAGCCAAAGGCCCATTCCACCTGGCTGCCTTCGTGCCTAACACGAGACAACCCTGAGAGGGCTCTGGAACAACTCACATCTTTCCCATCATACAGCAATGCTCATTCACTGACGGGCACATCAAGCCTTCACACATTAAGAGTTCATACAGTTTAAGATGTACCATCAAATGCCCAACATTTGTTCATTTTGGGACAGACCGCCCCAAAGCCTCTCTTTGCATTTGTGTGCTTTGCATATGTGGTACTTCCCTGGAATAGATGACATCTACAAAAGTATACTGCATTGAGAGGAAAACCACTGTATTTACATTATTCTTTTCTGAGGAGTCCATATCTTCTTTTCTTTGACAGTTTCATTATATTTTGATAGTTTCATTTCTAAACTGTTCATTCATGATAGTTTCATTTCTTAACTGTTAACATCCACAGAAAATGTCAGCACTCAAATCCAGCAAAATATTTTTGGAAATAATTTATGCAAAGTATCCCTATTTCCAAATATTCTAGTTTCCTTGTTTCCATGTACTGAATGACTGCTGAGTAGGAAGAAGAATAAGGAGAAGAAACTGAAGGAGGCTTTTTGTATTATTATATGAAAAGTAACTTTTTTTAGAGAAATATGAAAAGAATATATTCAGGAAAAAAAATTCTCTGCTAAATGAGGGTATCTTTTCTGGTAAAAAAAGGCTTTCCATCCCTGTTTCCATCCCTGGTATATAATAGTTTTAAGCGTCAGGAGCCACCTCAATTAAAGAGAAAGTCAACTTGGCACTTAGACTACCTAAGCATATAACGATGCAGTCACAGAAGGTACTGTTAACAAGGCCCTCTTGAGCATTTAAAAAATGCATTAAAACATGATGTGCTTTATCTGACGCATGTATTCAAAAATTAAGTGTCCGTATAAAATAGGAACACAAGTTTTATTTTTTTTCTTATTTTCTTGTTACAGCATTTACTATTTTCAGATAGTGGAATTCTACGTATTTTCACTGAATGAAAAAAAATCAAAGCCTGATGAACTTCTGGGAACAGTATCACTGAGTAACCGCTGATTTTCTCCCACTCAAGCACTGAAACAGTTGGATAGCAAACACAAAGACTTTAGCTAATATGAAATACCTAAACTCAGGTCTACAGCTCCTACAAAGAGCATTTCCTTCACATTTCCAGGAAGGCCTACCTGCTGATGGTCAGATACTAACCTTCTGCAGCCTTTCAGCAATTTCCAAGAGCTCAGATATATACTGTCTCAGATATATACCGTCTTTAATTTAAGCCTGTTTGTTTTAAGTTTATTTGACTGTAAAGATTTTTTTTTTTTAGGAGAATGATTTCCTCTCTTTCCTGTACAGCTCCAGATACTGTGAATTCTTCAGAACCAGTAGGGCTGGATAAGCCCCATGTTAAGGCAATCACATGAAAACTCCCTTGGTACTGAGAAAACACGTGGATTTTCACGTTAGTTGGAGTGATTTTGATAGAACATCCTTATGTGCATATACTGTTTTACCCTAGAACTCTCTAGGTTATAATTTTAGTAACACCCTGTCCAGCACAGCACACAAACTGTTTTGTTTTGTAGGGTTTTTTGTGGGTTTTTTTTCCCCTCCAAAAATAGCACCATCTTTGCCCTTCCACAGTTCAAGATCAGAACTGGTTGATACCACAGTGAAAATACACTGTTATTTCAATGAAAAGGATGGGTTCAGTCTCATGGGGTGAGAAATGAAGCTGCACGAGAAAAGATACTAAGGTGAAAGGGAAGAAGAAGAGATCCTCACTGACCCTGCTGCCGTTGCAGCAATCCCTCCTGAAGCTGTCACCAACAGCAGCGTTGCCTGCCAGCAAAATGGTACATCACTTGTATTAGCACAATGAAGGGACATGATGGTTTGACTCTTCCTTATAGTGGGAGCTGTGGTGAATCATCCCATCCAAAAGCAACTACTCCTATTAATGAAAGTAACAAGGACATGCCTGTATTGGTCTGGAGACCAATACAGTAGAATCATGGAGGACAGGAAACAAAATCAAACCAAAGAAACCCCCAAAAAACCCATGCAGACCTTTCAGACAAGACAGAGCAAAATAGTACACGTTCCAAAAGAGAGCACCCCCTGAAAACACATTTATCTGTAACTACAAGAAAGCTTCACAGCAGTAATCTAAATCAAAAAGCAGGGAACACTAGTCATAAACACTGTATTTCATTCAAATCTGTGAACTTCAGCTTTCTAAGGAGCTAATGGAAATGTGAAGTGACTGATGCAAATATTTAGCACTAACTGACAGTTTGCTAAAAAGACTATCACATTCTTTGGATTTATGAGTCGTATCTGAATTTGTCATACCTTGATTTTTGACTAAATATGTAACACGAACTCAAGCTAGAACTACCTTGTTGCACCCTCTGAAGTGAGACTATTTTTAAGACAATGACAACCCAGAACAAAAGAGAACAGAAGACAGAAGTGTTTTATCACACTCCTAGTGACTCCACAGATGGTAAAAGGGTAAGACAGTAAAACCACTAAGAACTATTATGTTTCACCCTCAATAAAAGTCAGTGGTAAAACATTTAAGAACGGATTTTCAGACATAAAACCATGCAAAGTAAATGGCCAATGCTGCTGCTCCAGTGGGACACCACATCATGGAATAAAGGAGATAGGTGATGGGAGGTCACATATTCTGAACACCACCACAGCTGATGCCCAGTAAGAGCAGCAGTTTGATGGAGCCAAGCTTTTGCTCCAGCAAGCAGCAGAGGTAAAAAATTACAGTGGAGAGAAGGATGAACTCTCACTGCAGAGAATGGCTCCCTCAGAGCCACAAGGATCCAAAGTACAGGACAAAACCAAACACACAGAGCAGAGCCAACAACAGCATGGAGAGGTGCCAGGGTCAGCAGCACCGCTTTGAGCAAGCTTCATACAGCACCAATTCTTCCAGCATAACCTTCCCCAAGGCCAGGGACTGACACATCACATGGTAAAGAGAAAAAAACAAGCTTGCTGCCTTGAGATAAACTTACACCCTGCAGGTGAGTATGAATGGATGAACATCCATAAACTTAGAAGGTTTTTAGGTGCTTACCATCAGAGCTACAGCTGCACCCTTACAAAGTGGTTGGCTTCAGCTCCTGTAGCAACTACAAGGTTCACAACCATCTTGTGCTCAACCTGTACAGATCTCACTGCTCAGGGATTAACAGGAAGAGCCAACTGCTCTGTTTTACCTGAGACACAAAGCTCATGACCTCAGCTTGGTCTTTGAAGCAAGCCAGAGCCCAGCAGGCTCAGTCTGGTCCTAAGGATCAGTGAGACCAAACCCAAGACAGAATAAGCATCAACAGCCCATAAGAGCTGGCATGTGTGTCCTGTAGCTGTGACTGTGGTTATCGCTCACATTTATCTCACATATCCCTCACATATTATCTCTCACAGCTTTCCAGCAACAGTTAGAGAGACCTAATGAATACTGTCACTACAACTTTGCTAGAAAGCTAGACACACACAAACCCAGATAAGAAACAGTAATTGACACAAGCATAACCTAGTGATTTAAAGTAGAGAGAAAACACCAGCAAAATAAAAGATGTCAATAAATATCAGAAGTACAAAGAAAAAATATGGAAAGCTTTAATAAAAGTTGTGGCCTGGTTTGGTTGGGTTTTTTTTTAATTTAAATATGGTCTGCCTTTCCACAAATCTAACACATTTTATACACCCTCAACATGTATCTTTGGTCAGCACTTTTCCCACCAAAGACAGTACACATCAAAGGTAAAACTCATGCATAATTAATCTAAGAAAGCAGGTGTAGATGTTTTCTCCTCTAGGCTCCAACTGCATGACAGGAAATACATTATTCATGAAGGAAGATGATGGTACAACATTAATCAAGTCAGCATGACAAGACAAACAAAGACCACGAGATGTATTCAACAGATACCAATGTGCAAAAGTGATCAGCTAACTGGAAGGTTCACACAGTCTGTTTACAGAAAACACATACAGAGGAGAAATACAGAAATAAGATGGAACTGTTTCAGCTTGCATCCTATTAAGTCTTTTTCCATTTGGGGAACAACCTTTATACAATACAACTACAAAAAAGGTTTCTGGGTGTCTAAAGAATTGTTACTGCAAATCAAAATTAATAAGAGACAAGAGTTAAAATAATTATTTTAACTGGAATTCACATAAGCAGGACATGTATGAAGAAAAATAATAATAAAATAAAATCTTCAAAAAACCAATGAGTCTTTTCTTTCATGTACTTTTTGCCATATTATAAAGCTACTTAGGGCTAAACACTAAACCCTTGCTCTTCTTCATATTCAAAACTGTTGCAAAAAAAAATTCAGAAATGAAGGAACAGTATAATTTCAAACAGTGTCAAAAAATAGGAACATGATGTAAGTTGATTTGTAAGCAACTGAGCCAGTAAAACCCAGTTTACTAGGAATGGGTGTCAAATTTGCAGAAGAGTTCAGACTTCAATCTCTACTTCAGCAGGCATCGTTCCATCTGCTGAGGCTACCTACTTCCAGAGAAGGTGTAGATTTATTGGAAATAAGCTACCACCCTCTTAAAAATGCAACTGGAATTGCTCAAAAGGTTTCAAAATTAAGAGCAAGAATTAAAGTCAGACATTCATAGAGAGTTGAATGCAATCTCTATTTTCTCAGAAAACAAGGCTAAAAATATACATACACTGGCTGCAAATAGCTTGGTCCTGAACTTGCAGTTTCTGTTATAAGACTGCACTGGAGACAAGCCTGACCACACAAGTCACAGAGCATTGCTCTCATTCTGTCTGGATGGATGCATTTCTTAATACGGGAATAGAAAGATGAAGGGAAAACTGTTTCCTTTACGGAGCAATAGAAGGAAACCCGGACTTAAAAAAAGAGAACAAACATTGTCTGAAGCATCAGGCCCAGAAAACTACAGTTGCTTTACAGAATTAAGCAAGACCCCTTCTGTCACCACAGGGAGTGTGCCTTTGGGCAAGGAACAGACTGCTCACCCATATCACCAGAGCCATCCTGCATGGTCACTGCAGGGAGGCAGCCCTGACTGAAAACATTGTGTAGGACAGAATGCAACCACTTCCGATGCTTCTGTCATACCTCCATCAGACACCCTTTAGAGTAATGAAAGAGTAAAAGATATGTATTTATATACATACATTACATAAAATACTGTATATAGCATATGTTTAATACATATTCACATATAAAAGTATATATAAAAGGAAATTAATATCTGTGAGATTATAAAATCCACACACAGATCCTCCTCAGTGATAAAAAATGAAGCAAATCAACTGTTAAACAGCAATGACAGAAATAATAAGCATAGGAAGAAGCTGATCATGTACCAGATTATCAAGGGACAACAATGGATTTTTGTCTCAATGTATTTTCCTAATTAATGTTCATATACCTCATATTTCCTATTCCTGGCTAAATGTAAGAGTCCTCAACAAGGACTAGATGTGTAGAACCATACACAATTCTTATCCTATACATGATCTATATATAAGAGACTGGAGTTGAGATGAAGGCTGGTAGGCTGAAACTGTCTCCAAGAACCATAGTGATAGCTTTCATAGCTTGTAGTTCATACTGGAGTTTTATGGTAACAGGAAATAACCCAAATACTCCAGAAATAGAACAGTCAGTAAAATTTCCAAGTGAAATTCAAGAATAAAGACTCCAAAACTATGAAATCTGGCTGCTCACAAGCAAAGCAGTGATCAGTGCAAACAAAGCTGAACGTTTGCATGTAACGAAAAAAAATTACTCCTGAACCTGGTAAGTTAGAATTTTATTTTCCAGACAACCTGCAAGACCCATCTATACACTCTGAAGTATTTCAGATGATCCACTGGAAATCATGAAGAAGAAAAAGTTTATAATAAATAAGCTTTAGTATATTTCTTCAATCACAAGTCATTTCCATTCAATATAAACATGATGTACATGTATTAAAGTGTCATAGTGATACCTACAACAGCAAGGTGTTTCAATGCAACAAGCTACCACCCACTGGCTATTCTTTGAATGAAAAGATGAAAATGCTGCTGTAATAAGGAAATAACATAGTCATGCCAAGACTAGAACCATCTGACAAGATATTTTTTCCTCACAGTAACTAAAAAGTTACCAGACATACTGATTCACTTTCTCTGTTCCTCATTTTCTCCAGCCTTTTTGAGAAAAGACACTTATGGTGTTACCACTATAAATGGCACCATCAGCAAACAATCAAGCTATTTGAAAATCCATTTTGTACTATCACTGCCAGCTCCAGAATTTGCTGACTGCATATGCAGAAAAACTGTAAGCATTTTTGATCCTAGATGATTAAGTAATACAAAAAACATTCCTATCGCTTTGCAGCACGCAGCCAGAGGAACAAGTATATTTTCAACTGCTCCTCCCAGCCATCAGAAGCAAAAAACAGACGTTATGATTATGATCTTTTGGTCTGATCTCCTTCAAAAGGTCAGGGAAAGATGAATGTTATGAGCTTGCTTCTGCAAAGTAAAACAGAAAGCGTTCCCTCCTTATAAAAAGAACAGCTGACCACAGCCTAAGTTGGACACGGCAGAACCACTACACCATTCAAACTGAGTGGTGCGTTAGTTTGTAATTGTTTTCCATTTCCTTTTTGTAATTAAAGATGTAAAAAGGAACACAGTGAAAAGCAAGTCTTCTAATCAAACCACAGACTACTAACTCAACTGCAGAGCAATTGATATTAACCCACAGGAAATATGGTGTAAGTATAACAGGTTCCAATTCCCCTGCTGCATAAGGTCTCTAGGAGAGAAAAGGTCTGTGCTTGCTGACCAGGCTGCAGGACGATCAGAGCCATAATTTTTCCCTGAATCAGCACTGGGAGGGCAAACAAGAGTTTTCTGCCAGCCTATGAGAGCATTCTTGTAAATACAGCAGATATACTGAAGCCATTCATACCCACTCTATGACACTGCAGCCAAAACTCATGTTTAAGACAGCAGCCTTGTCCTTTGGCTTAACTGAAAGAAAAGCTGTCAGAAGTTATAAAAAAAACCCACATGAAATGTGTCAAATACTTGGAATGTAGTACTGGGGGGAAAAAAACAACCCACACTTAAAACTAAAAAGTTAAGCAAACATAGCGTTTTTCCCCCCTACAAATGATTGCCTTAAAATACTGAATTAGGCAAAAAAAACAGTCTCTAAGTGAAGGTAACTTATAATACTGAGCTTCAAGGGCAAAAATCTACAATAACTTCAGACAGTAAACACATTCTTTGACCTAGCAGCCCCTAGAATATGAATCATGGTGATTTAGAAATGAGGGGAAATCAACCCTCTGTTTTATGTAAAGGATGGCTTATTCAAAGCAGTTGTATCAAACTGAAACACCCATCATTGTAGTATTATTTCAATCACAGATGTTTTTTCCCCCCTCATAATACACAGACTGCATAAGTGGATAATGATAATGAGATCTGATGGCCAGGGAAAGGCAGGGAGTAAAGAAATAAAATTTCATCCCAGGGAGTAAGGGTGGAGGTGGGGAAAATCCTGTTTTTCAAGACACTCCTAAACAAAAGGAACTATTTCTCCCTGCTACCACCACTCTTCTCACTTCATCTTACTTCTCTTGGACAATTAACAAACTTCATGTCAGGTCACTTTGACTGATGCCACACTGATGCCTTTTCCTGGTCTTAAAATCAAGAGGCGAACACGGTTAGTAGGGGGACAAGGTATTACCTTGGTATTTATTGTAAGGATCCTTATGTGCANAGTTGTATCAAACTGAAACACCCATCATTGTAGTATTATTTCAATCACAGATGTTTTTTCCCCCCTCATAATACACAGACTGCATAAGTGGATAATGATAATGAGATCTGATGGCCAGGGAAAGGCAGGGAGTAAAGAAATAAAATTTCATCCCAGGGAGTAAGGGTGGTGGTGGGGAAAATCCTGTTTTTCAAGACACTCCTAAACAAAAGGAACTATTTCTCCCTGCTACCACCACTCTTCTCACTTCATCTTACTTCTCTTGGACAATTAACAAACTTCATGTCAGGTCACTGACTGATACCACACTACCAGCAAAAAATAATCCAAGTTTTCCCACACTGTAAAGTCCCATTTAAGCATAAACTAAGCATTTTCATTAAAGGCACAAATCTCCCCCTCACCATACTATAAACCCACACACTCTTTTACGCCCCCCCCATCACCCCTTCACTAACCTCTGATGCCTGCGAGAGAAGCAGCACACACAAGCAGACAGGCCAGCCACGAGAAGTTCAAACTACTGATGTAATCTCTCCGGTAGCACTCTGCCCAAGAACATGTAACTTCAGCTTAGCCACTCCTGGGCCAGCACTGATAAACTAATGTGAAATGAAGCAATCCATTTCACAATGTAAACAGTTGTTTGGCTACGTGGGGAACAATATAAACAAATGCATCTATTTATAAATCATTATTTATGCTTGTTGTAGAACAGGAATATTATGTTCCAGGGCAGAAGTGACAGTATTTCCAAGAACACAGCAAAAATTCAAACAGCTGGTATTTCCTTCCATCAGCCTGCCCCGCTGACGCTCCCTGTTCCAGGTCTATAGAAGCCATAAACACACAGTGGAG